>JASKMD010000012.1:2755247-2777747 GCA_030144725.1 Haematococcus lacustris | reverse complement strand
TGGTGAGCAGCCGGTTCCTGGGCCTGATGGCAGCGGCTGAGGGGTTCAGGTTCGAGCAGGACCCTGACTGGCTTCAAGTGGCTAGGCAACAGGGCGCTGCAGCTGGAGGAGACGAGGGGCTCAAGGTCAGGCGCTGAGGCAAAGGCCAGATTGTCAGCAAGGTGTTGGAAGTGGCACTGGGAGGGGGAAGGGGGGGAGGGGAGAGGGGGAGGGGAGGAGAGGGGGAAGAGAGGCTGAGACCAGGCCAGGACCAGACCTAGTACCACTAACAGGCTTGGCTCTGTCCAGTAGGCCAGGTTGAGGGAGCTGGCAAGGGGAAAGGGAGGGAGGAGGGGAGGATGGAAGGGGAAGGTAGGGCCAGGCCAACTTGGCTTGCTAGCTTGGCGTGGGGACTTGGGGCCCATGGAAGAGTGGGGTAGTGGGTAGGGGGCCAGGTGAGGGCGAGAACGGAGGAGAGGGCTGGCTGTGTACACAACAAGCCCTGGGGCGCTGCAAGGGGTGACAGCCAGCAGCCGGCAGGGCACCACACAGCCCCTACCTCCCCCTGCCTGGCTGCAAGCCTCATCCTCGTCAAAGGGGTGAAGGCGGGCTGGAGCCGACAGCCACAGCCTCTGCCTCAGCGGGGATGTGGCTGCCCTCTGCCTAAACCTTGGCTTATTCCCTGCCCCAGATCCTGCCCTTGCTGCTGTCGCTGCCGCCGCCACCGCCGCCGCCACTGTCGCTGCTGCTGCCGCCGCTGCTGGCTGCTGCCGCCGCTGCTGCTGCTGGCCCTGCCCCTGCTGCCCCTGCCGCCTCAGGTGCTGTTTGCGTACGAGGAAGCCATCGGGTTCCATGCTGGGCGCGCATGTACCGCGACAAGGACGGCATGCGCGGCGGCAGCTGCACTGTGTGAAATGGCCAGCTGCCTCTATGCCCAGGTGAGAGCAGGCCGTCGGGGGTGGGGGTGGAGGGTGGGGGGTGTGGGGGGCAGTCCACGGGGAGGTTGAGTGGAGCCAGGCGCAAACCTGCTGAGCTGCTGCTCTCCTGGTCAGGGTGGCAGGCGAGCATCGGGGGCACCCGACCCTGCAATCACTCCAATGTCTGGGGTGCTGCACTCTGAGGGTGACTTTGGTGGTTGGGGTGAAACTCTGGGATGCAGGCGTGAGCTTGTCTTGAGCTAAAGTGCATTTCTGGGATGCGGTTTGGGGATGCAACATGAGCGTGTCTGGGGTGGTGAGCGAGTCTGGTGATTGTGCTAGGCTGGCGTGGGGAAGGAACATGGGCCTAGAGTGCCTAGAGTGAGGAAGCACTAAATCACGGCGCAGCAAGGCGCCTACGCCCGTGTTGCAATGGGCTCTCATGTAGTCAGGCTCCAATGCCCTCCCTCCCTCCCTCCCTCCCTCCCTCCCCGCCTTGATGTCCACAGTCCCTGTATGCCTGCTGCTGCTGCTGCTGCTGCTGCTGCTGCTGCTGCTGCTGCTGCTGCTGCTGCTGCTGCTGCTGCTGCTGCTGCTGCTGCTGCTGCTGCTGCTGCTGCTGCTGCTGCTGCTGCTGCCTGATGCATGTACCCAGGGCAGCAGCCTGGCCCTGGAGCTGGAGCGGCTGTATGTGCGCTACGGCTGCTCCGCCTGCCGCAGCACCTACTTCCTGTCAGACCGGCCGGATAAAACGCGTGCTGTGTTTGAGCGCCCTGAGGCAGGGCGGGCGCTATGCCCAGGTCAGCCTCAGCCAGCCGAGCTGCTTGCCAGGCCCCAGACCCAGACGCTGGCAGTGGGGGCAGCGAGTGCATGTGTGGGCAGGCGGGGAAGGGAGCCAGTCCAGCAGCCAGGCAGTCAGGCCCTCCCCCTGGCCTATCACATGCATTCGCCACCCCCTGTTGCAACCACCCCGCCCCGCCCTGCCTTGCCCCGTTCCATCCCACCCACCCACCTAGTACCCCACCTGCCCGCTCACCCACCCACCCAGCCACCTGCCTGCTGGTGTGCATGCAGGCCATAGGGGGCCAGGGGGTGCGTGGCGTCAGAGACCTGGGCGTGGGCCTGGACACCATGCAGCCAGGGGGCCAGGTGCTGCTGCCGTGGCAGCCGGGGGACATGATGATCAGCTACGAGCTGGAGGGCGGGCAGCCAGGGCAGTCAGCCCTGCTCACTGTGAGGGCCTCAGGCACTGAACCCAAGCTCAAGGTGTACCTGGAGGTGGGTGGCTGCCATGGCTGTCTTAGGTGCTGCTGAGCAAGCGCTGCTGCAGCATGACTACCGGTACCGGTACCTGTGTTGCTGCATGACTACCGGTAGTTGTATGACTACCTACCTGTGTTGTTGCAGCATGACTACCTGTAGCTGTGTTGTCGTATCTGTGTGGGCATGTCTGGAACTGGGGGAGCTCTGGGCTCAGGCTGCCTAGTAAGGCGACAGCAGCGTCCTATAGAGATGAAAGCAAACAACTGACTGAGCCTGCCCACCTGTGTATTCCCACCCCAGGGCCCCCCCTCCCCACCCTGCTGCTGCTACACCCTGACGCACTCTGCTGTAAAAGTCAATTACCTCTTGTTCCATGTTGGATCAGCTATGTTGTCCTGCTATTCAGGTCATTTACCTTTTGTGATTACATGCTGGACACCTTGCCACAATGTGCACATAGTTGACCCTGCCTCTGCTCAAGTCTAAACAGTCAGCGCTTGCACCAGGCACCCACAGGCCATGAGGGTGCGGGCAGTGAACAGCTGTCCTGGCAGCCATGATGGCAGGGGGCCATGCCACAGCTTGGGCTGTGCAGCAGCACGCAGGAGGAGGCATCAGGCCCAAGGGAGCAGAGCACAGCTGCCTGCCTATCAAACGTCACACACACACACACACACCTGTCCAACATCACATGTCACAACTTCTGCTGCCAGCAATGCCAGCAATGTTGCCGCCAACCCCAGCTGTTGTTTCATTGACTGATGTCATCCAAGCATATTTTTGAGATCTGTGCACACAGCATGCCAAGCACATGCCAAGCTGAGTTGTGGGCAGATTCGATTTTTGCACCTTGCACACGGCAGGTTATTGGCGGCGACGTGGCTGTTGCCAACAGCCTGGCGGACAGACTCCTGATGGCAGTGGAGGAAGACATCATCCGGCCAGAGCATAGTGGGTTAGCAAAGCGGGAAAAGTGAGGGAGCTGAGGTGCGCTGCAGCTGAGTTGGGGCACTCGCGCATGTACCGTCCACAAAAGGCTACAAATAAAGGACGTCATTGTTAGGGTGCGGTATTAATTAGATCTAATATTAGTCGGATCATTAGTTGTGACATTAGACGGTTCCCACCAGGGTTCAACTCCCGAAGCGCGCACATGGTTCATATACGTATCTTGCGGATGCGACCAGTGCGCTGGAGTCGAACAAGCACGCTCATACCGCCTGAACATAAAGCAACGCCGACTAAACTAACCCTAATAACTAATGCGGCCGGGACTAATCTAGTTAGACATCTATTCTAATCAGTCGAGGGAGAACCGCACCCTAGTCATTGTGCTTTGCGGATGAAAATGTTTGCCTTCTTTGATTCTGTGCCTTTGCTGAAATGGAAGCCGTCAACGCGTCTGCATCTAGACAGGCAGCCAGGTAGGTGAAGTGCAGTTCCCCTCGGGCCTACCCGACCAAGCACAACCGAACCGACAGTCGTTCCCCATGCTTCCTGGGCATGCACCTTCAATTACAGACCGAACGGACCGTGAGCGACACTGTGTTGGGTTAATGTGCCATGCAGCCCGCCTAGCTCGTTGCGTAGCAAAGCCCGAGCCCGCCTCGCGGCTACCATGCGCGCCAACTTGCTGAATCAAGGCTACAGCGTGTCGGGCCTAGAGCAGCGCTGCAGGAATCCAGGACCTAGCGCATTGGCAGCAAGAAGCTCAGCGAGGAGCATGTTTAGCCTGTTCAAGCGTGACAAGAAGAAGCCTGTCGTGCACGCGGATGCCATCCCAGCGAGTGGGTCCGCATCAGAGTGCACTACTTTTTGTGGTGTAGATGGGTCTAACCCAGGGTTTTCTTGCTTTGCAGCTGCCTTAGCCGTGCAAGAGGTTGAGCGTACTAATGTTTCCTCCTCTTTTGTCTACCCCGGAGATCGTCCCGCTGTCTTGCCCCCTGGCAAAGTGCTGCGGCTAAGGAATGCCGTCTGCTATCTGCCGCACCCTGATAAGGTGCGCGCTGTCGCCCGGCTTGCCCGCGCACGCCCGTCTGTGTGCGTCAAGCTGAGCGTGTCCAGTGCTCGGCGCAGGTCTCTTATGGTGGCGAGGATGCCTGTTTCATTAGTGACATCGGCGGAGGGGCGCTGGGTGTAGCGGATGGGGTGGGCGGATGGCAGGAAAGCGGCGTGAACCCTGCAGGTTGTGACTCCCTTAACGTAGCTCGACCCTGTCCATATGCAGCTGCTGTGATTGCGATTACACCGTGCGTGCAGCGAAAGTCGATGTCCCTGCCGGTGCCACCTGCAGACTACTCCCGAATGTTTATGAAACTGGCTTGTGCGTACCTGGAGGGCAAAGACATATTTGAGAACGACGGGCGCGCAAGGTCCCCGTCGCTAGTGGACCCACGGGTATGTCAGCCTCCTAATCCGTGCCCAGCCCGCAGCTTGTCACCCTCTGGCAGCTTCTCCAACGGCGCAGGGCGCTCTGCACTCTGCGCACTCCAACACCAAGGTCCCAGGATCTGCGACCGCGTGCGTAATGCAGCTGGACCAAAACAGGGGCACCCTTGAAGCAGCCAACCTGGCAAGTGCTAGATGGCAGATTGAGACGTTGGCCCCTTGCGCAAAATGCTTACAGATGAACAGATGCTGCACGCTGTTTGCAGGGAGACAGTGGATTTGTCGTCATCAGGCAGGGCAAAGTTATTGCCAAATCCAGGCCATTGCAGCACTACTTTGACTGCCCGCTCCAGTTTGGAGCCTTTCCAGAATATGTGGAGGCCACTGACACAGCAGACATGGCAGAAATGTACAGCATACCTTTGTCAGTTGGGGACGTTGTGGTGGCAGGTGCGTTCATGGCATCAGCAACCCTTGCTTTCACAAGCTGTGCCATGCAGCAGCTGTGCCATGTTACACCACACGCTGCCAATGGAGCGAGCACTCACAGAGCTGGGAGGGCACACGACACTACAGGACCCCTGGCAGCACGCTCGCTCACCGCGCTGCACCCAGCCTGCTGCCTGCTCTGCAAGACCCTGTCCTGTTCTGTGCTTCCGGCCTAAGTGATGAGCAGTGCCACGGTGAGGCGCTGACTGACTGCTCAGCGGCACCAGGGGCTGGAGGGGCCTCCTCAGCAGAGCCCCATCTCTGTGACCTGAGGTGTGAGAGGCACCTCCTGTGGTGCCGACCCTGTAGGCAGCGATGGCTTGTGGGACAATGCCTTTGAGTCAGAGATCATCAGCAATGCCCCCGTGGACAGCGAGGATGTGCAGCGGGCCGCAGACAGCATAGCGGTGCTGGCCCGCCAGCATGCCAGCGACGACGACTTCCCCTCCCCTTATACCAGAGAGGCCCTCTCACAAGGGTGAGGCGGACAGGCAAAGATGCAGCCCCGCTGCTGCAGTGGCAGCAAGTGCTGTTGCAGTCACTATGAGAGGTCGGGCAGCACTACATGCATAGGTGCAGCCCCAGCTAAGTCATGCATAAGCAGCCCATGTCATGCTGGGTATGCACCAGGGACATGGCATACTTCAGGCATCCACGCTAGCCAACCCAAGCTGCCTGTAGCCGGAGTGATGTCACAGCATGTGGCTCATCTGTGTGTCTACGTTGCAAGACACTTCAACGCCAGGAATGCTGCTGCACAATGGCCATCGAGCTAGCATGCATCCAGTCGCACCTTCCTTCCTCCATTGCACGTGTTGGCACCCTTGGAGACTTGTGAGCGGGCAGCACCACAGGGTCTGCTGCGCTGTGTCCCAGGATTGATTTGCCCTGGTGGGAGAAGCTGGTGGGTGCGTCCTTCAAGTCCGGCCGCCTGCAACTCAAGCAGCTGACGGGCGGCAAGATGGACGACATCACTGTCCTGGTGGCCCTGGTGGAGGCAGCTGACCCCCCTGCAGCTAGCGACAGCTCAAATGCAGAGGCAGAGGGCATGGAGGGAGCAGGCAGCGCAGCTGCTGCTGAGCTGCAAGGCCCGGCTGAGGCGGCTGCAGACAATGGGCTGAGCAGCCTAGAGTCAGCACCGCGCAATGCAGGCGCTGCTCTTTGACAATAACATGGGTCAGCCCCACCGTCCTACCTAGCTGCTGCTTGGTGACGGCGGTGTGGCGTGTGGGCCATGGGAGCATGGGTGCGCCACATCACATGGCCGGCGTCGCTGGGCTTGACCAGCCTAGCTATGTTAGTGCACACCACAGGCATGGCCTGACCACATCCTGACTTGCACTACTGTTGCGATACAACAGACGCTAACACAAGTGCCACCCAGGTGCTGATCCCTGTGACAAAGGGATTCTTGCCCACCAGGTTGTTTGGGATGGCTCAAGTATAGGGGTGAGAGCATTGCTGTAGGCTTTGCACGCTCGATGTATAGTACAGAACATATTGCTTGCGACTGTGCGGGTGTGACGTGAGTCATATAGGGTGCTTGAAGCTTGCGTAAAGGTGGTTGTGGGGCGGACTTGCTGGGGGTGGGGCACATGTCCAGTGGTGTTGCGGGCATTGGAAGTAAGCCACGTTCAGTTTTGCACTTGTCTTTTGGTATACATCAAGGGTGGCAGCAAAAGCTGTTAAGGCGACCACCAGGCAGGCTGTGCCCCCCGTTGGTGATGAGTACCAGCAGCGCTGCAAGCGGGTCAATGACCGGCTACCCAAGGTCAGGCAGAAGTTGCACCGGGCTGCAGTGTACCGGCGGGGTATTGATGGCTGGGCCCGCAACAATGCATAGGGCCTAACAGTTTACACAGGCTGTTAGCCTTACAAAACATTAAGCTGTTGGCTTTGATGGGAAGCCCAGTGGTCTGTTGGGAAAGTGCTACTGGTGCGGGGTTTGCAATCATCAAGGGTGCAATTGAGGACGCTGCAACTTGATTGGAGTAGCTGAGTGAGGTTGACCACAGTCAAACATGTTGTTCCTTGTTGAATGAGTTTTGTTTGCCTGAGGTAACAACAGGGCTAAGTGGTTATCATTGGCTATTAGATGTGCGCCAGCAAGCGTCGCTTCATCTAAGAAGGAAGTTTATCGCTCTTTAGCTTCTAGACACGACAAAAGGGCATGAGTGCGTCCGAGCAGTAAAAAAGCACAGTTTCTGGCACAAGTACGATGGCACAAGTATGATGGCGGGGATGGGTTCGTATTAAATTTCTAGCTATTACGCGAGTACGCTGTAGTCAGGGGTCGCGAGGTTAGAGACATGCAGCAACGGCTGGGATCCCGCCCCCAGCGGCTGGCATGCAGAGCGCCGCGCAGGCAAGGTCTGGTGCTCAGCAACCAATGTGGCGGCTAGCCACATCCTTCCACATCCTTGCGACTTGGGGGACGAGCTGCGCTCGCAGCCTTGCGTGTCCACGCCATCGACGCTGCACAGCCCTTCGACTTCGAACATAGAGCCCGTGCAAAGCTAAACGATGAGAAGAAGCTAAAAGTCGGCATCGTGGGGTTTGGCACGTTCGGGCAATTCTTAGCTAAGCGTTTAGTGGCCCGTGGCCATAAGGTCCTGGCTACATCCCGCACACCTTATGATCAGCTGGCGAGACAGTTGGGTGTGGATTTCTTCCAGGATCCTGATGACTTCTGTGAAGAGCACCCAGATGTGAGGCTCCAAAGCTGCAACTGTACCTAATCCCATGTTCCAGAATTATGCTCAAACAAGAGCAAACCCGGCTCCTGCCATGCAGGTTGTGGTTCTAGCCTCCTCAATCCTCTCTACAGAGAAAGTGTTGCGTAGCCTCCCAGTGCAGCGGTTGAGGCGGAACACCTTGTTTGTGGATGTGCTATCAGTCAAGGTGTGCCATGGGCACGCAGCAAATCTGATAAGCCCATGCAGTGTGTTGATGATGACTGCACCTGTCCCAGCCCCCTGGCATACACCTGCTCCTGAATGCAGCCAGCCTTCTTAGATAGAGCTTCCTTGGCTTAGCAAACCTGTTGCAATGCCCACTACTTCCTGCCTGCCTCTTGCTGCCTGCCTCTTGCTGCCCCCTGCTTGATGCCTGCCCTTTGCTGCCTGCTGCCTCCCGCTTGCCCCTCCTCTGATAGGGCACCTGCATCCTCACTCATTGCTTTGCCATGCCCTGCCAGGTGTTCCCCAAGCAGCTGCTGCTGAGCTGGCTGCCCCCAGAGGTGGACATCTTGTGCACGCACCCCATGTTTGGGCCAGACTCGGGCGCTGGCAGCTGGGCCGGCTTGAACTTCATGTTTGAACGCGTGCGCATCCTGGCAGACGTGGACCCACGCCGCGCACGGCGCTGCGAGCTGCTGCTGGAGTTCTTCAAGCAGGTGGGGCGGCAGCAGAGGTGGGCAGCAGGGCGGCAGCAGAGGTGGGCAGCAGGTGTGTTGTCTGGCCAAGCTCAGGCCGCCGTGCTTTGCCGGCTCTACAGCAGCACAAAGGCCTGGCCACCTTTGAGGCCTGCTGCTACTGCTGATGCTGCTGCTGGCTGGTGGCCGCAGGAGGGCTGCACCATGGTGGAGATGAGCTGTGAGGAGCATGACCGCCAGGCCGCCAGCACTCAGTTTGTGACGCACACTGTAGGCCGCATGCTGGGCGCCATGCAGGTGATGGCCCAGCTGCTGACCTGGCTGGCAGCAACAGCAGTGCGCACAGGGCGTGCATGCTGAGGCAGGCCAATCCTCAAGGTCTGCCACTGGCTGGCAGAGTGTCTGCTGTTTGCTACAAGACCCCTGGCAGACTGCTGCTGCTGCTGCTGCTGCTGCCGCCGCCGCCTCCGCCGCCGCTGCTGCTGCTGCTGTTGGAGCTTGGCAGCAGTGGGAGGTGGTCAAGGGGTGTGTGGGGTGTGATGAGGACGTGGACTTCACCCCCTTGCCTCGTCCCTGTCCTTACCTGTGCTGCTGGCTGCAGCTTCAAAGCACTGACATTAACACGCGTGGCTTTGAGGCACTGCTGAACCTGGTGAACAACACAGCCAACGACAGCTTTGAGCTGTACTACGGCCTGTTCCTGTACAACAAGAATGCCACTGACGAGCTGGACAGGCTGGAGCAGGTGGGAGCCCAGGGCAGGGCAGGGCAGGGCAGGGCAGGGCAGGGGGGAGGGCGTGGGATGGCTCGGTGAGGGGTCCGGCTGCTAGGTGACAAAGGCTGGGGTATGCTGTGTTGTGTTTGGAGGCCCATCCCTGCCCCGCATGGGCCCTGCCTCGAGCTGCAGGCCTTTGACTCCGTGAAGAAGCAGCTGCTGGGCAGGCTGCACGACATCGCCCGGGCGCAGATCTTCCCAGACGCAGCCGCAGCCTCCGCGACATGGCCCACCCTGGCAGACAGCGGCTCAGGCCCTGGCAGCTCTAGTGCAGCACCCAGCCGGGCAGCCAGCCCTAGGCCCAGCTTGCTGTCCAGCAACAGCAGCAGGAGCAGTACAGGGCAGGCACACTTGGGCAGTGACACCGGGCCTGCACAGGGGGTGACCTTGTCTGCAGGCCACCACCTCACAGCCAACCAAGGGAATGGTGGGGGCTGAGTGAGCAATGCCATGCAGCCTTTGCTGCCAAAGGTTCCCCGCTGCTCCTCCGAGATCTGGTTGCAAGGGTCGTGGTACAAAATAGGCTGCGTGTACCCAGCTGCAGAAACTGCTGCCAGCAGAGCCTAGCGCTGGCTCTAGCTCTGCCTCCTACTGTTGCCACTCCCATACCCTCTGCTAGCTGGAGCCCTGCACACTGCTACACATTGGTACACCGCATCACTGGTACACCGCACTGCTTTCAATACTGTAATGCTCAGACTGCGGCACGTTCACGCGCTAGTGGTGTGTTCCCCGCGCAGTATATAGCGTTCGCTACAGCATGCGACAGCACAAAGGGCGCTTTGGGTCACGGATTGGTTGCTTTGCAGATTGCTCTGGCGCATATGAAAAGTGCTCGCAGAGGCCAAAGACAAGAAGCTCACTAGTGACTAGCTATGACTTAAAAACCTAAGGCTCAATGCTAACAACCATTGTTGATTTGCCAGGATTCGACAGGTAGCTGTTGCACACCGATTTCGGCCATTGCCAGTGGGTACAACGTGAAACAGAGGATGAAAAGGTCTGCAGCAGGCGGGCAGCTGGTCACCCCCGCCATTGGCTGCACCTCTGATAACATCTTACCGATCTTTAGGAATTTTACAGCGATTCTTGCGCAGGGCGGTGTAGCTCATCAACGCAAAGCTAGCGGGCTGCTCGGGCTGATGTGCACCAATGCCGGGGCGGGCGGGGGTGCTGAGAGATCGGGTCGCGTTGTGTCGAGAATAGCCTACTTAGCGGGGCTGTGATCATCGCGCTCGGTGGCTCCGCTGCATGGACGCGCTCAGTTTTTTTGTGTCACGTGACCCCATGTCAAATCTTTAGTAATGTGGGCCTTCTTGTAGTCCATTTAACTGTCCAACCAGGTCGGGCAGCTGGGGGGCGGCAGGCCCATCACTGCGCCACAGCTAGCCGGCCAACTGCCTGAGGGAGATCAATCAGGCCGGGATCACGTTGTCCTCAGGCACGTCCAGAGCCATGGGCCAAGGCAGCGTGGCCTCCCTCACCGCCTTCCCCGCCCAGACCAGCGGCAGCCGGCTGTCCAACAGGGCACGCACCTGCCGGCAGGGCAGCAGCCACCCTGCCTCAGTGTGAACGCACCCCTCACTCACACTCACTCACACATCACACGCTTCATCACTCCTCGTATCACTATAATCACACATCACGAGCTGTGGCCTGCAAATGCAGTCTGCCCTAGCTGCCCACTGTTCAAATGTTCGGCCTGGTCCTCTGTATGCAGTGAGGTGGCGCACACATCACACATCTCACACACACACACATCACACACCCTCTCACTCCCAGCCCCACCTCGTCCAGGTCTACCAGTACATCCACGCGGGTGTGAGCCTCCACACACTCCTCAGTGCCGCACTGGGAGGCAGGCCAGTGGGCCACCCTGCACAGGGGGGTCAGGGCTGGGGTTTAGGTCAGGGTTGGGGGTTAGGTTAGGATTAGGGTTAGGGTTAGGGTTAGGGTTAAGGATCAGGTTACCCTCACCTTGACCCTAACCTATGTGCTGCTCTGCACAAGGGGGAGGGGCGCGGACAGGGCAAAGGTGGGGCAGGGGCAGGGGCAGGGGTGGGGTGGGGTGGGGCAGGGGTGGGGTTCTTCAGCGAAGAGTGGGGAAGGGGAAGGGGCAGGGGAGGTGGGGGGTAGGGGGGGTGCAGCATAGGCGGAGTGCAGGAGGGGGGATGTGGGCGAGGTGAAGCCTCCACCACAAGAGCAGGGCCAGCCGGGCAATGGGAGGAGGAGGGGACCCCAAAGGAAGGTTTCTCACTCTTCCTCACACTGCTCCCTCGCCTTCCCGCCTCCTATCCCGTCCCCAGGCCCCCTAGCCCCCAGGCCTCCCCCTGCCACACTGGCGGGTCAGGCCTCACTTTGCCTCCTCCCTGGGGTCCAGGTACCGGGTCTGGTTTAGGAACTGCGCCCGCCAGGCGTAGTGGTGGATGTCACCCCTGAAGTGTGAGGTGAGGGTTAGGGGAGTGTGAGAGAAGTGTGCGGTGAGGGTGAGCGGAGTGTGAGGTGAAGGTGAGGGGAAGGTGAGATGAGGGTGAGGGGAGTGTGAGGGGAGTGTGAGGTGAGGGTGAGGGGAGCGGGGGACGGTATTGAAGGGGACAGGGGCACGGAGGTGAGGGGGCATGGAGGTGAGGGGTGAGGCAGGGTGGGTGTAAGGCGGGTGATGGGCTGTTGAGAGGGGCGGCTGAGCGGGAAGAAGACTCGGCCAGCGACTGGTCTGCACTAGCTGCATGGCTGGGCAGGCAGTGGTCTGGAGGAGCGGGCTGATCCGGCCTGGCCCCTACATGGTGTGCGTCTGGTCCCTGAAGCTGGTGTCCAGGCCGTTCCAGTGCCAGTTGCGCTGCGCAGGGCAGGGCAGGGCAGGGCAGGGCAGGGCAGGGCAGGCGGGGCATAGGGGTGGGGCCCAGGCGGCAGGGCATGCGGGGCAGGGCAGGGGCAGGGGGGGGGAGCACACGCGGGGCATGCAGCACACAAGCCACGCGGGGTGGCAGGCGGGGCGGCAGGCGGGGCGGCGGGTAAGAGGGGCAGGAGAGTGATGGGGGCCAGGGCGTGAGGCCTTGTGTGACCCCCCCCGGGCCCCGGCCCTGGCCCAGTGCTCCTGCTACCCGGTGGCCCCCCGCGGCTGTGCCTGCCCCCCTGCTGCTGCTGCTGTGCTGCTGTGCTGGCGCCTGCTGCTGCTGTGCTGGCGCCTGCTGCTGCTGTGCAGGGTTCTGGGCATCACCTACGTGCAGCAGCTCCAGGACGGCTGAGCCCGGCTGCAGCAGCGGTGCGTTTGCCAGGTTTGAGGTGTGCACGCTGACCAGCAGGCCCGTGCCTTGAGCAGGCCCGTGCCTTGCATCTGCAGCAGCTGCTGGTACAGGGAGCTGCTGCTGTTGTACTCCACGACCTGGGCGCCCAGGACACGGCAGAAGAGACCGCAGGGTCAGGGCAGGACGGGGCAGCAGCAGCAGGGGCTGGTGGGTAAGTCAGGGCAGGACGGGGCAGCAGCAGCAGGGGCTGGTGGGTAAGTCGGGGGGAGGGGGGAGGGGGGAGGGGGGAGGGGGGGGGGGGGAGGGGGGAGGGGGGAGGGGGGAGGGGGGAGGGGGGAGGGGGGGTGTTTTAATGTGTGAGCAGCAGGTTTTTGCAGGCGCAGGAGCAGCAGGTGTGGGGTGATGGCCTAGCCCCACCTGCAGCTGGCCATAGCGTGCCAGCAGCTTGAGGAGGTCTGGCTCGTTCAGGATGCGGCGGTTGGCGCGCTTCCGCTGGAAAGTGATGACGCGGGGTATGGGCGAGCGCGGGGCCGGAGGGGGGAGGCCTGGGCAGCAGAGGAGCAGGGGGCGGGGGAAGCTGGGCAGAAGCTGGCTAGCCACTGAGCCACTGAGCTGCTGCCAGCGCAGACCTGCCCCAAAACATGGATGGTTGTTGGGCTACCACCAGCCAACTCCCTGCATGCCAATCTGGGCATAGAAGGAGGAGGAAGCAAAGACAGCTTCAGCCCCTGACACCCTTGAGAAGGGGAGGAGAGGGGAGGGGGGCCACTGCTGAGGGGGCAGCAGGCCGGGGCTGCTGCTGCTCTGGCTGGCTCCTCCTGGGGGCTGGGAGCTCACCGTACTGGGAGTACACTGCGGCGCGGAACTCGCGGGCGTCTTGTTGGGTGAGGAAGGTGCGGCCCCCCCCCGTGTAGCTACAGGCAGCGGGGCAGCAGGGCAGCAGGGCAGCGGGGCAGTGGTGTGGCAGGGCTGTGGCAGGGCTGCAGGAAGTGGGGCGATGGGGCAATGTGGCAGCAGGGCAGCAGGACAGCATGGGGGGACGTGGTGGTGGGTCCAGGAGCTGGGTCCAGGAGCTGGGTCCAGCTCTGGATGCAACCCCTGGCTGCCCCCCTCACCCCCTGCCCCCCTCACCCCCTCCATACTCGTCCCAGAACACCTGCCTGCCTGCTGCAACCCCCAGGCCTGCCTGCCTGCCTGCCTGCCTGCCTGCCTGCCTGCCTGCCTTTCACTCACAGGTCCTTGGTGATGGCCACCCTCTCAAACACGTACCAGGTGTCCGACCTCAGGCCCTCCAGGTTCTGGGCTGCAGCCAGGAGGCAGCCGCACCAGACAGTGCAGGGGGGACGTGTGTGCAGCTGTTGAAGTGCCAAGAACCCTAGCACCCCAGCTGAGTCACTGCTGCTAAAAACACCTTGCGCCCTGAGCCTGGGGCACCCTTCTCTTCCCCTTCCCTCCCTTCTTGGGTCCCCCCCTGCCCCATCCCCAGCTCCTGTTCTGCCTCCTTCCTCCTCATCCCTGCTTTCTTCCCCCCCTACCCTCAGAAAGCTGTGTCATTTCCCTCCTCTCCTGTCTTGTCCCCCTCTCGAGCCCCCCTGCCCCTCACTGACTGATCTGGCTCCATGCATTGTCAGTTGGCTCTTGGAGGTATACGGGGGGCAGGGCGCCGTCCACCGCCACGCCCAGGGTCACCGCGATCATGGCACGCACCCACTCAAACAGGTGCTGGCGCTGCAAATAAGGTCAAGGCAGGTCAGGGGTGGGGTGGGGTGGGGTGGGGTGGGGTGGGGTGGGGTGGGGTGGGGTGGGGTGGGGTGGGGTGGGGTGGGGTGGGGTGGGGTGGGGTGGGGTGGGGTGGGGTGGGGTGGGGTGGGGTGGGGTGGGGTGGGGTGGGGTGGGGTGGGGTGGGGTGGGGTGGGGTGGGGTGGGGTGGGGTGGGGTGGGGTGGGGTGGGGTGGGGTGGGGTGGGGTGGGGTGGGGTGGGGTGGGGTGGGGTGGGGTGGGGTGGGGTGGGGTGGGGTGGGTGGGGTGGGGTGGGGTGGGGTGGGGTGGGGTGGGGTGGGGTGGGGTGGGGTGGGGTGGGGTGGGGTGGGGTGGGGTGGGGTGGGGTGGGGTGGGGTGGGGTGGGGTGGGGTGGGGTGGGGTGGGGTGGGGTGGGTGGGGTGGGGTGGGGTGGGGTGGGGTGGGGTGGGGTGGGGTGGGGTGGGGTGGGGTGGGGTGGGGTGGGGTGGGGTGGGGTGGGGTGGGGTGGGGTGGGGTGGGGTGGGGTGGGGTGGGGTGGGGTGGGGTGGGGTGGGGTGGGGTGGGGTGGGGTGGGGTGGGGTGGGTGGGTGGGGTGGGGTGGGGTGGGGTGGGGTGGGGTGGGGTGGGGTGGGGTGGGGTGGGGTGGGGTGGGGTGGGGTGGGGTGGGGTGGGGTGGGGTGGGGTGGGGTGGGGTGGGGTGGGGTGGGGTGGGGTGGGGTGGGGTGGGGTGGGGTGGGGTGGGGTGGGGTGGGGTGGGGTGGGTGGGGTGGGGTGGGGTGGGGTGGGGTGGGGTGGGGTGGGGTGGGGTGGGGTGGGGTGGGGTGGGGTGGGGTGGGGTGGGGTGGGGTGGGGTGGGGGGTGGGGTGGGGTGGGGTGGGGTGGGGTGGGGTGGGGTGGGGTGGGGTGGGGTGGGGTGGGGTGGGGTGGGGGTGGGGTGGGGGTGGGGTGGGGTGGGGTGGGGTGGGGTGGGGTGGGGTGGGGTGGGGTGGGGTGGGGTGGGGTGGGGTGGGGTGGGGTGGGGTGGGGTGGGGTGGGGTGGGGTGGGGTGGGGTGGGGTGGGGTGGGGTGGGGTGGGGTGGGGTGGGGTGGGGTGGGGTGGGGTGGGGTGGGGTGGGGTGGGGTGGGGTGGGGTGGGGTGGGGTGGGGTGGGGTGGGGTGGGGTGGGGTGGGGTGGGGTGACCTGCAGGTGTAGGAGGATGAACTGGTCACAAGGCCGCTTGAGGCTGGCAGTCTTGAGCAGGGAGTACAGAGGGCCCAGCATCTCCCACCTGCACAGCGCCACCCCGCCTGATGTGGTCACACAGCCAGACATGTCCGCCATGTCGAGGGTGGCTGACCTGCCCAAGGGGCTTATCAGGCAAGGTCTACATCTGGGCAGTTAGGCCTGCTGCTGCTGCTGCCGCTGCCGCATGCAGCTGCAGCTGCCGCCGCTGCCGCCGCTGCTGCTGCTGCTGCTGCTGCTGCCGCCCAGCATCAGGTACGCACCAGTGGCCAATGGCTGTGGGGTGGATGAAGAACACAAAGTCAAACAGGATGGTGTCGCCAGGGATGACCCGCCACTCCACCTGCAGCGCCACAAAGGGGGTAGGTGGGGTGAATGGGAGGGCAGGCAGGCAGGCCAGGGGCACTCAGGCAGGCAGGCCCGCCAGCCCTAGACTTCCTACACCACGCCAGGCAGCCAGCAGCCCCGCCCCAGACTAGCTAGCAGACTAGCCTCCTCCTCCTCCCTTAGCAGCCTCTCACTTCGCTAGCTGCCCCTGCCGTGATCCCGGACCACACTGCCCCAGCTTCTCGCTCCATCTAGCGCCCTCCCCACACCCCCTCATCCCCTGCCCTTCCCCCTCTGGGCCCACCCCCTGCCCCCTCACCCCCTGCATGAAGGCGGCCACGTCCTGTACATGCAGGGCCACCACCTCCTGGTTGCGGCTGAAGCGCCAGGTGGGTATGGCCATGGGGCCGTCCACCAGGGCGAACCAGCGGCCTGCAGGGCAGGGGTCAGCAGGGGAGGGGGGGCCAGGTCAGCAGGCGGTCAGCAGGCAAATAGCGCGACCACCCGCCCAAGTTTCCCTGCTCAGACCAGCACACAGCCACGGTCAAACTGCAGTCACACTCTAGTAGCAGCGGCTGCAGCAGCCTGCCCGCACCTCCACCCCCCTTCACTGCCCCTCAGCCCTTCTGGTCAGAACTGGGGTGGCAATACCTGGTGCGTGGGGCAAACCCACCATCGGGAGAAACCCACCATTGTTGTAGTACAGGTTGTGATACATGCAGTGGCTGCTGTCACAGCCCACCTGCAGCGCACAGCAAGCTCAAGCAGCTAGGTAGCCTGGCATGCAAGCCGGAGAGAGATTGGGAGCAGAAGCTGTGAATCTGCCTGACCCACCCTACTGCGCACTAAACATATGTGGCATGGGTGACCGCTTAAGGCTGGAAGGGTGTGGCTTAGGCCAGGTCGGTTTCATCATGCACAAGCCCCCATGCATCCATTGGTCATGTAGGCATGCGTGGCCCATGTGTCATGCACGGGGAAGCAAGCATGGGCTGCATGCACACTGGGCTGACCTCGGAGCGGGGTGTGCCCTGGTGGAACTGCCAACCAGCTGTGGCCACATCGTCGGGCGACATCCCAGTTGGGGTGCATGCTGCCGGCCGGTCCTCGGCCCATGCGTCTGCATGGGAATTTGCAGGGAAGGAAGGGGGGCGGGGTGAGGAGAGGTGCTGCAGGACCAGTGCGCCATGCTGCTCATTGAGTGGCGGAAGAGTGAGAGCAGTACTACAAAGTGAGAGCAACAATTCCTGGTGTGACCTGCGGCGCCCTTACCGGCGCTGTCATCCCAAAACTCATACGTCACACTGCCGTCCGTGTTGTTCACTATGTTGCGCCATTTGCAGCCTTGGGGGAACAGGCCAAAGGAGGGGTGGTAGGTGAGGTCGCCCACAACCTCTTCCCGTTGCACCCTCGACTCAGCTTGCATCCGCTGGGAGGTAGATGCCTCATGCTGGGCATTGGGTGTGGGCGGGGGGTGCGAGCGTGGGGGGTGGGCTGAGAGGGTGGCACAGGGGGCCAGGCTGGTGAGGAAGCTGGCTATGAGGCAGACCACAGTGCGGCCTAGCATGCCACCAGCTGGCCTGCGGGAGCTGCCCATTGCCGGTTGGGGAACGACGGTGATCACGCTGCTCGCATGTCGCGCTTGCAATGCCCGAGCTCGGTGATCATAAAGCGCGCGGATCACGGTGGCCACCGAGCGCCAGCTCGTGCAAGTGATTTGAACCGTAGTGGTACGGCATGCACATTTGATCCCATGCTGTGGGCGGGAAGCCGGTTAGGGGCAGGACCTGCCAGGCAATGCTAGATGTTCATAATGACGTCGTTTGCCCATGATGCTATCAAATTGTGTCAGCGACCAACTGGTACCTCAATGGCGCCCTGCAACCTAAGCAATATAAGCTTAGCAGTCGTGGTAAAGAGCCGTTGATTGATGTGATGCACTGTTTAATGCGTCATTGGCATGCAAGAATATGCAGAAAATGTGCGTTCGACACTGCCCCTTGACGAACCCGCTGCAAAAGCGTTCGCTACCGCAGCACGACAGCACGTTGCCGGCAAACCCTGAATGGAAGGCATTTAGCTAGCTGGGCGATCTCAGCGCGTGAAAGAGCAGACTAATAACCTTAAGCGCACATGCTTCACCCCTTCCCTCTTAACATCCACAACACCAGTGCGCCAGAGACTTGGGGGTTTGGCGCTCTCTTTGGAACTGTGGCATCCACGCAATCAGCTCGTCCCTAGCTACCTCAGTGGTTCTGCCAGGCAGCATGGAGCTGGATGGCTGGGGTGCTACCGATGAGGAGCTGGTGGCCCTTGGCATCCTGCCCCAACCCAGCCCAGCCAGGGCAGGTGCAGGCGCAGCGCCCTTAGACCTGGACTTCCCTGACGTGCATGACATGTTCAGATACTACAATGACCTGTACTTTGAGGTGGGCTCATGCAGCCTGTGTAGCTCATGCTCCCTGACCGCCACCCACTGCCCACCTGCTCCCGTGGATTGTGTTCCCTGGCTGCCTGCTGCCCTCTGCATGACCCTAGCTCTGGACCTAGCTCTGACCCTGACCCTAACCCTGGCCCTGGCCTTGGCCCTGACACTGACACCTGACCCCTGGCCCCTGACCCCTGGCCCTGGCCCTGGCCCTGGCCCTGGCCCTGGCCCTGACCCTGACCCTGACCCCTGACCCTGCAGAGCAAGCTGCACTTCACCACGGTGGAGTGGAGCAGCAAGCGCATGACCTCCTGTGCAGGGGTCTGCATGTTCTCACCTAACGGGTGCGTGGCAGGGGAGGACCCAGGCGCAGGTCATCAGCTGTCAACATCGCAGCCACATACCAGCCCTGGAGCAGCCTAACAGCCTGCAACAACTTACCTCTAGAGACCCAGGTGCAGGGCACGAGGCTGCCTGCAGCCGCCACCCCAGCCTGCAGCCACCACCCCAGCAGCCCTGGCACACCTTGTCCAGTCAAGCCAGTGCAGGCTAGCCAGTCCTTGTCCAGCCTAGGCACACCCAGCTTGACCAGCGCTGCCTGTTCAGGCAACTGAGCTGGGGCCAGGCTCAGGACCAGGGCCAGGCGCCGTCCCGCAGCCAGCTGCTGGCTATGCCCATCCATGCTGGTCATGTTTGCCATGCCAGCTCTTGGTTACAGCCCTGTCACAGGGCTTAGGTGTGGGCGTCCATGCCATGTGCATGGGAATATACTCCATGTGGATTAAACACAACCCGTAATGAGGAGACTTGGGTTTGTCATTGCGTTGATACTTGTTGCCGGCTTGGCCGGCTGGGAGGTGCTGCATGGCCCCTGACCCTGTCCCTGCTTGTTTGATTTGTGATGCTCCCATGTGATCCTCCCAATAGTATGGCTAGCCATGCATGCCATAGGCAACGACCCAGTTCCCAGCTGATCCGCCCTGCCCCTGACTGGCCCTGGCTGCCCCTGGCTGACCCTGGTTGCCCCTGACTCCTTTATGGCTGCCTGTGGCTGCATGGCCTGTGCCGGTTGTTCAGGGGCGGCTGCCGCATCCGCTTGTCAGAGCCTATCCTGAAGTTCAGACCCAGCAGGGACTTGAAGGAGGTAGGGGCCAGTCACTGGCCAACACACCCCACTCATCCACCCAACCACCCAACCACCTACCCACCCAACCACCAACCAACCCATGTATCTACCCATGTACCCTCGAGCCATGAGATTACATGCACAATGATAAGAGTGTGGTTCGGTGCTCAGCAGCACCACGGACGGGGCCCAGCCAATGTGATCAGCATGCTGGTGCATCAGCCCCTACTACCACCATGTTTCCATACTCGTAGCAGCTTTGACGCCATGAGCTGCCACTACCCATTGCTCTGATGACCTGATGTGATACTACTGTGCTGATGACTTGTTGCGCTGATAATGAGCTTGCTCCATACCCCGAGAATCGAAGAAAATGGAAAGTTATTTGGACTTGAACTGCACTCCAGGCCAGGTTGGCTGCAGGCACGTGGTGTTCTGGCCATGTGCATGGCCGCGAGGAGCATGTGATGGGGAGCGTGAACATGACAATCTTCAGCTTGCGTTGTTGAGCGAAATCCAGGACTGGCAGCAACACCTCAGCTGGTCACCACTATCATGACGCCGCTTTGTGCCATTCAATAGCCAGCAACCGCACTGCATGCAGGGCCCGCCTCGTGTTGTATTTGCAACCTGTGCATGCAGACGCTGCTGCACGAGATGATCCATGCCTACATGTTCCTGGTGAGGCCCATGCGCCATGCCTGGCACGCACTCGCATGAGGGCTGTCTTGGTCCGCCACCTGACCCTGAAGCCAGCATGCAGCTCATCATTAGTGGCGAGCCTACTGCGGCGGTGATGGCAGTCAGGAGGAAAGCACACAGGGAGTGGTGCACAGGAGTGGACGTCACACACAGACTGATGCAGTGCAGCGGTAATGGCGGTGGCCAATGATGGAGTCAGGTGTGCTGGCGGCGTGCTGGCCTGCAGGAGGGCGTCAGGGACAGGGATGACCACGGCCCTAAGTTCCAAGCCAAGGTGGGGAGCGGGCCACTGCCTGCGGCCAGCAGCCCACTGCACGCCGCCTGCAGCTCAGCCAGCAGCCAGCAGCCAGCAGCGCAGGGCAGACGCACACGGTGCAAGCACAGCTGCTGCCCTGCTGCCCTGCTGCTGCTGCACTAGGGTCACCACCCCTGCCACCAGCAGCACAGGGTGGGCAGGCACACACTGGGTGAGGTGCGGGTGCTGGTTAGAGCACTGCAGCAGGGGCCGGGTCCTGACCCTGCAGCAGCACCTGACACCGTCCAGGGCTGGAGGGCCTGAGCTCTGCCTCACCCTCACGGGTGCTGAGGACCTGCCTCCAGGGTCAAGGGAGCCAGGGCAGGCAGCAGCCGGCAGGTCAGTCGTCGGCAGCCCAGCCCAGCCAGCAGGGTGCAGGGCAGTTGCCAGCCAGCAGTGCGCGCCACTTGGTCTCCTTTGCATGCGCCAGTTGCTTTGCTTTGCAGCAGGCTGAGCAGGCACAGGGTGCGGGGCTTGCCTTGCAGTCAGGCTGCAGCCCGGCCCCACCCCCTGTGTGCCCTGCAGCGCAGATGCGCACCATTAACACCGCCACACAGCCAGACATGTACCGGCCAGCAGGGGGGTACAACATCACCGTGCTCCACACCATGATTGATGAGGTGCGGCGCTGAACCCACACGGCACCCACTCCTGCCTAGGCCAACGCACCCGCACCCACCCTCGTCCCAGACCCCACCCCCGCCCTGGCCCCCTGCCCCTGCCCCTGCCCCTGCCCCTGCCCCTGCCCCTGCCCCTGCCCCTGCCCCTGCCCCCGCCCCTGCCCCTGCCCCTGCCCCTGCCCCTGCCCCGACCCCGACCCAACCCCGACCTTGACCTCGACCTCGACCTCGTCCCGTCCCAGCCCCTGGAGGTTCATGGTCTATGTGTTCCCAGTTCCTGCACCTGGTCTGTGGCGTGGCGCAGGTCATGCTGTACAGGGTGCACTGGTGGACATGCGCCCGCTGCGCCAAGGTCATCAAGCGGGCCATGAACCGGCGCCCACAACCCGCTGACTGCAGGTGGTGCAGGGCCCAGGCGGCATCAGGGCTGCAGCCGGCTCAGGGGGGGCTGCCAGGCTGGGCAACAGCCTTGACTGCATGCTAGCAAGGGCTGTGGCCCAAAAGGGCCTGGGCTAAGGTGGCCCGGGTGACTGCCCTGCAGCCACTCGCATGATCCACTCCTGTCCATGCAGGGAGGCAGCCAGGCAGGGTTACTAGGCAGGTGGTGTCTGCAGCTGCGGCCTGCGCCCACCAACCAACCAGCCAGCCAGCCAGCCAGCCAGCCAGCCAGCCAGCCAGCCAGCCAGCCAGCCAGCCATTGCTGATGAGGAAGACTGTGCTGCACGACGCCAGCTGAGGGAGGCTGCATGATGTGACCCGTCCTCTGCTTCAATCCACAGCATCCCTTCCCCTTCCCCTTCCCCCTCCTCCCCCATCAGTCACGAATACTACTGGCTGATACCCGCCCCATCCCGCTGCCCACCCCCGCTGCCCACCCCTGACCCCTGCCCTGCCTGCCCGGCCCCCCACGCAGTCAGCGCGTCACTAGCGCCGACAGCTGCCGCGACCCCCGCTGCGGCTGGCACAGCCACCTGAAGAGCTGCGGAGGCGAGTGGGTCAAGACTCAGGGCCCTGAGCTGGACAAGGCTGCTGCTGGGGCGGGCGGGGCAGCAGGGCCCAGTGCCCGCCCCCCCAAAACCGCCAAGCTTGGCAAGTCTGGGCAGCAGCAGCAGCCTGGGCTGACCTCTTTCAGGCCTGGGGAGGGGGAGGGGGGGGGCCGGGGGGGCCAGGGGGGTCTGCTGCCTGCCCCACCCCGCCTGGCTGCACCTGACCCGGGCAAGTCCCTCCAGGGGCGCAGCCTGAAGGGCGCACTGCCAGCTCAGCCAGCCAAGCCTGCCTTGGCTCAGTCCACAGTGGACGCTCTGTTCAGCAGCCCGGCCAGGCAGGGCAGGGGTGGTGGTGGAGGTGGCGGCAGCAGCAGCGGCAGCAGCGCCCGCATCGACTCAGACTCAGCCAGGCTGGTGGGCAGCGACAACAAGAGTGGCAGCAGCAGGCAGGGGACTCAGTCATTGGTGTCTGCTCCGACTGAGCCAGCCAAGCTCAATAGTGAGGGGCCGGCTGCTCAGCCTCCCCCTGCTGCTCAGCCTCCCCCTGCCCACCCACATGGCGCTGCCACCCCCAAAGCAGAGGGCCGGGAGGTGGCCCCAGGGGGAGGGGCGGCTGCGGGGGAGG
>JASKMD010000012.1:2659637-2754747 GCA_030144725.1 Haematococcus lacustris | reverse complement strand
GCGGCCTGGGGAGGCAGGGCAAGCTGGCTCAGGGGGGGGGGTGGGAGGGGAGGGGAGGGGAGGGGAGGCCTGAATCACATGCTGTGGCACTGTGGTGGTTGGAACCTGGGCAGCGGGAAGGCAGGAGCATCAGGCTGTGGCGGGTAGCAGTTCTTGACGATGGGTGTGGTGATGCGCTGGCAGCTGGCTGCAGTGCTGTCGCAGCAGCAGCAGGCTGGAGGCTGGGAGGGGCGAGTAGGGGGAGGGGCGGGTAGGGGGAGGGGCGAGTAGGGGGAGGGGCGGGTAGGGGGAGGGGCGGGTAGGGGGAGGGGCGGGTAGGGGGAGGGGCGGGTAGGGGGAGGGGCGGGTAGGGGGAGGGGCGGGTAGGGGGAGGGGCGGGTAGGGGGAGGGGCGGGTAGGGGGAGGGGCGGGTAGGGGGAGGGGCGGGTAGGGGGAGGGGCGGGTAGGGGGAGGGGCGGGTAGGGGGAGGGGCGGGTAGGGGGAGGGGCGGGTAGGGGGAGGGGCGGGTAGGGGGAGGGGCGTACCCCACAAACTAAAATCCCACACCTGCAGTATGGTGGACACGCCTTCGCCGCCTGCCTTGACCACCAGCTGCTGATCCCCTGCGCCTCAGTGGCTGGTGCAGGGCGTCAGCGGCTAGGCCAGGGTACAGGCAGGCAGGGGGCAGGGGCCAGGTCAGGGGGGCAGGGGGGCGGGCAGAGGGAAGGCAGGTAGCCGCCCCCCTGCCACCCACCCCTCTGGCACTCACCCCCCACCCTCAGCCCCCATGATCTCCGCCCCTCTGCCCTGCTGCCACCCACCCCCCTCCCATCTGCCCAGCTGCCACCCACCCCCCTGCTACCTGCCCTGCTGCCACCCAACCATCACCAAAACCAACAGCCCCCAGGCTGCCTGCCTGCCTGCCTTGCCCCTTGCCCCCAGCCCCCCTGCCCTCTGCCCTGCTACCACCCACCTCCCGGCCCCCCCCCCCTCTGCCATCTGCCCTGCTGCCCCCCGCCCCCCCGCCCCCCTGCCGGCCCCGTGCTGACCGGAGGGTGAGGGCGCCACCAGCAGCGCGTCAGGCAGCTCTAGGGGTAGAGCTACCTGGGCCGCCGCCCCCCCTGCCGCCAGGACCCCGTGCAGGGCGAACCTGCGCTGGCTGTTGGCAGCCAGGTTGCGCTGGCTGCACTGCACTTGCAGCTGCAGGCTGGGGGCGGGGCGGGGGGGGCCTGGCTGGGTGAGGGGGGAGGGAGGGGGGGCGGGGGGGCAGTGGAGCAAAACCTGCAGGGGGGGAAGGCAGGGGGGGGAGTGTGGGTGAGGTCAGGGGGGCTAAGGGAGGGCCAGGCTGGGTGGGGCATAGGCTTAGGCAGGTCCTCGTATGAGGGCAAGGTGGGTGTGGAAGCAGGCCTGATCAGGCAAGGTCTGTGAGGCAAGCAAGAGCTGTTCATCTCCCCTCCCTCCTCCTCACCCCTTTTTCCCTCCGTCCTTCCCCCTTTCCTTTCCCACCTCTATCCCACCCCTTTCCCCCTTCCGTCACAGGCACCTTGCTGATGGTGGCCACCTCTGCCAGCTGGCTCAACAGCCGCGCCTCCTCCCCCAACCCTGCTGGCACCTCCACAGCGGCGGCTGGGCCAGGGCCTGGGGCAGTGGCAGCAGCTGTGGACATCAGGCTGGCTGGGGCCGGCGCCAGGACTTGAACAGGGAACCTGTCGGCAGGGACAGCCAGGGGCAAACAGCTCTCTTCGCATCATTGATCATACCTGTCAGATCTGATCTTATCACGGCTGTCAGATCTGATCTCATCACAGCTGTCAGATCTGATCTCATCACAGCTGTCAGATCTGGTCTCATCACAGCTGTCAGATCTGATCTCATCACAACTGTCAGATCTGATCTCATCACAACTGTCAGATCTGATCTCATCACAACTGTCACATCCCTAGAATGCACCAGGCCGGCCTAAGAGCCCAGTTACTATGGGTGTGGTGCTGAGTCTGTGACGTCACCCCTGCATGCCCCCAGCAGCTGTGCTTGAAGCTGCAGTGCGCTGAGATTCTGTGCAGGTAGACGCTCCAGCATGCGTGTCAACATCTACCGCCCCACCTTTGAAAGGGGTGGGGACAGGGCATTAGGTCACAATTTCGGCTCAACCCTAACCCTAGACCTGAATGACAGGTTGGATTTCAGATCTTTTCAGAAGACAGCCTATAGATGTAGGGGTTTGACTACCCCTTCAGGATCCCGCCCTACTTTGCCCTCATCATCCGGGCCATTGGGCCCTCATCACCCTACAGCCTAGCCAGCCCAGTGGTGCTGTGGGTGGTTGGCCAGCTGGGGCACCGGCCAACTCCTAACCCAGAGTCACCATAAAGGGGCACACCACGAGTCACCACTCAGGGGCACCACTCAGGGGCACACCACTCAGGGGCACACCACTCAGGGGCACACCACTCAGGGGCACCACTCAGGGGCACCAGCCAACTGCTAACCCAGAGTCAGCTCAAACGTCAGCTGCTGTGGAGGTGTGGTGCGGCTATGGGGTGTGCTTGTGCTAAAGGTGCATCAGTGCTGCGCCACCACCGCAAGCTGCTTAGCTGTCGCTCCAACCCTGAGGGGGTCTAGGTCATGGGGTCTCTGGGGTGGTTTTCTAGGGTCAATCAGCTGAGCTAACCCTACCCTGGCCAGGGACTGCAATGCAGCACTGAACATGCAGCGCATTGGGGAGAGCAGGTGGCGCCCGCTGGAGCTGTGTTACTGGCCAGAGCACGGAGCTCTGCCAGCCAAGGGCAAGGAGTACCCTGGCCTGGGGTACAAACGGCTGCGAGACAAGCCACCCAAGGCCCATGAGCAGCAGCCTGCTGTGGCACAGTAGTGTGCCCATCTTTGTTGAGCTGTCATCAGCTTACATCAGCGCATGTTTTGTCATGCTAACTCAACACAATAGCCCTCAGGGGTCAGGCAGTAATGTAGGTGGTAGGCGCTCATGTGCCATGTGCACTGGGTTACACCACACAGCCCAATGACACCATTTGAGTCGGGCAACTATTGGTCCCTAGTACATTCCCGCTAGTGGCTGCTAGTGGCCACTACTGGTCCGGCTCAAATGGAAGCCCTAGTGGGGGACAAAGGGGCTGCGCCACCACCGCACTCGGCACGCAGACATGTCTCGTGCATCTTGCATTTCCAACTGCAACTCCTTTCCATCCGCAACCATTATCGCGCCTGGCATGCAAGCTAGATGGTGGTGGCAAACCTGCAGCACAGACGTCGCGGTCCTAGCGCGTCCTTCGAGGATGGTGCGCGCGCAGCGAACTTGGGATGAGGCAAGCTGCGGACGCTGTGTGCGCTGTAGCGAAACACGCGCTGCAGCATCGGCGGCCGTGCAAGCCGATGGTGGGGCAAGGGGCGACCATGTGACATCGTTGGTCATACTCTGTCATACCAATGGTCATACCAATGCTGGTCATACCAATGCAACAGCAAGGGACAGCAAGCTGTAGGTTCGTGCGGACAGAGCAAGAACCAATACAATGCAATGCAATCAAGAACCAAAACAATGCAATGCAATGCAATGCAATCAAGAACCAAGGCAATGCAATGCAATTGCTGACTGCGATGGAAAGCCACTTGTGCCATGCTAACAGTCTATGTCTAGGGTGGAAACGTATATGCTCGCCCTGAATGTAAAGAATGGCTGCAGCTGAAATGAAAGGTCACATTTTCAAAACTGTGTCCAGTTGCTCAACAGAAGACGATGCTGATGTGCTTCGCCTGCTGCAGCCCGTGCAGTCCACCAGGCTCGACGGCATCGCCATCACTGATCGGCACGGCGAAGTCAGTCCTGGCGCACGGGTTGGCCGGACTCACGCCCCCAGTCGACGTGGTGGCCAGCAGCTTTTGCGACGCCGACCCAGACGACGCAAGATCGTGGGAGGTAGGGCGCACGCTGCCCCTGAGCTAGCAAGGGTCCAAACATGGCTGACAGGCCTTGAATGGAGCAGTTGGGGAGCAGCAGCAGGCCAGGGCTCGTGGCCTGAGGGCAGCAGTGTGGAGCCAGTCAAGCCCTGATGCCCCCTCAATCTCTTTTCAGCATATGTTTGGAAACTCGGTCAGCAGCAGAGTGAAGAGAAAGCAAGCAGGTGCTCCTCCCTTGAGGCTTGGCAGTGGATGGCAAAGCATTCCCTTGCTCTCATACACCAGCCAGAGCTGCGCTGCACAGCCTGCAGCCACAGCCCCTCACAGGGACCAGTCACAGGGTCACTTTGCTGCCTGGACAGGGAGGTGGCTGGGTTTTGAGACCATGGACAGGGTCCCAGGGCAGGGCCAAGCGCAACACATGGGGGCAGGGTGGGGTGGGGCGGGGCATGGGGGAGTGGCTTCCTTGCAGGGCTAGGGCTGGACGTGACGGGCTGACGTAGAAGGGAGGAGCAGATGCGCCTGGCCTGGGTATTGGCCACTGAACTACAATGGGCCAGGCACTGCCTGCGAATGGGGTGGGGAACTGTGCGGGACTACCGGATAAGCGCTGCCAAGGGGCACGCGCATGCGGCTGCTGGCGGAGTCATGCACCGCTGGGGTGGGGCGGGAGGGGAGGGGCGGAAGGGAGGGTGGGGCGGGAGGGGAAGGTGGCGGATGGTGGGGACCCAGGCTGGGTTAACATGCAAGCAAGTGTTGGCTTACCCTTGGGTATGGCCATCTGCCTCTTTGTTGCGCTGCTGAGCTGCTGGGCATTGACAGTGAGAGCAAATGTGTGTCAGCAGGGTTCGCTGAAGGCAGCGAATGGCAAGTATTGCCATCTTGCACCTCCTTAGTGCGAACAATGCTGTCATTGCTGCAGCAGCAACAAAGAAGGGCAGTCTCGCCATGACTCCGGCCTGCCCCTTCGCAACGTACCACTTCAAGTGTGCTCTTACCCTTCGGAAGGATTCCTTCCTCAAGCATGCTAGCATGGCAGTTTGGGGGGGTGGCTTTAGTTGGTGGTTGTAGTAGCAGCACCTTATTAAATATACCACAAGTGTATATGTAGACTTTGTACAGGTGTCTGCTGCAACTGCTAAGAAGTTGCTGAAGTGTAACATCACAACGCAAGTTGAGTTCCTTGTCCCATTTATAACTCCCTGGTCCCTTCGGGGTTTGGCGCCGCTTTGTGGGAATGGGCCTGACGGGGTGAGGATCGTGCCATACGGATCAACACTGGAGCTGAAGGAGAAGTGCGTGGTTTATGGTGGGGTTAAACACGCCAAGGCCACTCGGATCGGGGTCCGGCCCAGTCGAGGTCACCCATTGACCCATGGTCCGAGCGGCCGGACTAACCTGCTGCTGCCGGTGACATGACGGTGGGGGTGGGATAACACACGCCTTGACACCAGGTTAGGGTACAGAGGTATATAGCCTATCACAGCGCCGGCCTTGGAGTTGTCTGTGATTTCACAGGATCAGGAACACATGCACTTGCATGAAATGCAAGTTTGAATGGGTTGCAGGTCCGCAGCTGACTGCTCTCATCGGTTGGGCATCTGCAGCTCGGCACGCCCATAAAGCCCAGCAGTATATTTGAACACGAACGCTGGGTTTGCGTTACGACTGCATTGTATACTTGCATCTCTATCCCGAGAGTCCTAAACTTTCTAGTGAGGCGCACGGCTCTGTCGTTGCGTTGTTTAACATCGCGCCCACCATAGCGCCTCTTCGCCGTGAACGCGCATTTTCCGCTGCTGGGAGCTCTACTCTAGGGCTTCAGGCATGCAAACGCGGAGTTCGGAGCTTGAAGCTCTGGAGAAGGTGGGACCGCGAGGTTATGTAGGCTACTAGGTGCATCTTATACCCAGTTTCATTCCTCAACCCTGCCTTGACTGCTCATGCAATGCAGCTGCAAGCAGTGGCACAGCATCTCAAGCAGCGATGGACACTGCACCCGGCCAAGTCAGGAGAGTTGCAGCGACGGCAGGTGTCTTTGGTTGTCTACTGCGAGCACGAGCAGTGCGCAGCACCACCTCCCAGCCTACAGCTGCCACCATCCACACCAGTATGTGCCAAGCGGAAGCCAGCGAGTGCTTGCATCCTCAAGGTTGGTGAGCCTGCCAGTATGACCAACCCATACCAGCGCCAGAATCCTCAGGCTGCGGGCACCTACCCCCGGTACTGTTGTCTAACTCCCTTAGGAGCAGCTGGACAACCCCCTCGTCCCTCACTAGGGCCTCCATTTGAGCAGGACCACTAGGGACCACTAGCGGGATTACTCAAATGGTGTTAAGGGGCTGTGTGGAGTATACCCAATGCACATGGAAATGGTGCACGAGTGCCTACCACCTACACTATTGCCTGACCCGGAGGGCTATAGTGTAGAGTTGTCATGACAAACATGCGCTGATGTAAGCTGATGACAGCTCAAATGGCGACACATACTACTGTGCCACAGCAGGCTGCTGCTGCTGCTGGGCCGAGGGTGGGCGGTCTCGCAGCCGTTTGTACCCCAGGCCAGGGTACTCCTTGCACTTGGCTGGCAGAACTCCCTGCTCTGGCCAGTAACACAGTTCCAGCGGGTGCCACCTGCTCTCCCCAATGCGCTGCATGTTCAGTGCTGCATTGCAGTCCCTGTCCAGCCACCTGCCTGGCTGTGGTGCTGGCTTGGGTTTGGCAGCCTTGCCCTGTGCCTTGCCTTTGCCCTTGGTGGGCTGGGTGGGCTTAGCTGCCTGCTCAGCCTTGGTGCGCTTGCCGCGCTTGGCTGGCAGGGGAGTGCTGGGCCCAGGCTCTGAGGCTGCTGGCTGTGTGGCTGCCTGGCTGCTGCATGGGGGCTGTGAGGGCTCGCGGGGGGCCTCAACTGGGGCCTCACACCTGGAGCCCAGGACTGGCTAGTCACGCTGTTTGCTCCTAGTTAGGCGCTCTTCAGCCTGCTCTCACAGTGTCCTGTCCGCTGCTGAGCTGACCCGGCTTGGGCAGCAACCCACCCTGCCCGCAAGCTGCTGCCAGCGCTGCCTGCCTGGCCACTTGTGGTACAGTGCCATGTATCGGCTGCATAGCTTACTTAGGCTTGGTGCTGCCCTTCCATTACCCCTCCACCGCTCACTGCTCACGCTGACGCTCACCAGGCAGACATGGAGCAATCGCAGGTCGGCTAGGTTCCATACCATCCCTCCTGCCTGCCGCGTGCACAATGCAGCAGCGCACTGGGACCTAAAGAGAGCTTCCAGTGTGAAGACCACTGTCTGCTCCCTGTCCTTGTGCAGGAGGAGGCTGCGCAGCCCTCAACCCCGACCTTGACAAGGAGCAATGTCTTGTTCGACCCTAGTGCAAGGTCGGCAGCGGGGGATAACAGCGACCCTAGCTCAGCCTTGGCCCTACCCTACTCCATGGTGGCCATGCAGCCATGCAGTACCAGCCTGGTGTGGCATGACAATGCTGCTGTGTGGGCGCAAGACCTGGCTCTACGAGCTGCCCCTCCTGATGCTCAGCCCGGAACTCCTGGTCGTCGCAACTCAGCAATGGCACAAAGTCCGTTCAAAAGCATCAAAAGCGCCCAAGCTGCAGCAGCTGCCCGAGCAGCTTCCAACATCGCAGCCGCTGCCTGCCGTCATGTGGTGCAAGCAGCAGTGGCAGCAGAGGCAGCAGCAGCTGCCCGAGCAGCTTCCAACATCGCAGCCGCTGCCTGCCGTCATGTGGTGCAAGCAGCAGTGGCAGCAGAGGCAGCAGCAGCTGCCCGAGCAGCTTCCAACATCGCAGCCGCCGCCTGCCGTCATGTGGTGCAAGCAGCAGTGGCAGCAGAGGCAGCAGCAGCTGCCCGAGCAGCTTCCAACATCGCAGCCGCTGCCTGCCGTCATGTGGTGCAAGCAGCAGTGGCAGCAGAGGCAGCAGCAGCTGCCCGAGCAGCTTCCAACATCGCAGCCGCTGCCTGCCGTCATGTGGTGCAAGCAGCAGTGGCAGCAGAGGCAGCGGCAGCTGCCAGAGCAGCTTCCAACATCGCAGCCGCCGCCTGCCGTCATGTGGTGCAAGCAGCAGTGGCAGCAGAGGCAGCAGCAGCTGCCCGAGCAGCTTCCAACATCGCAGCCGCCGCCTGCCGTCATGTGGTGCAAGCAGCAGTGGCAGCAGAGGCAGCGGCAGCTGCCAGAGCAGCTTCCAACATCGCAGCCGCTGCCTGCCGTCATGTGGTGCAAGCAGCAGTGGCAGCAGAGGCAGCAGCAGCTGCCCGAGCAGCTTCCAACATCGCAGCCGCTGCCTGCCGTCATGTGGTGCAAGCAGCAGTGGCAGCAGAGGCAGCAGCAGCTGCCCGAGCAGCTTCCAACATCGCAGCCGCCGCCTGCCGTCATGTGGTGCAAGCAGCAGTGGCAGCAGAGGCAGCAGCAGCTGCCCGAGCAGCTTCCAACATCGCAGCCGCTGCCTGCCGTCATGTGGTGCAAGCAGCAGTGGCAGCAGAGGCAGCAGCAGCTGCCCGAGCAGCTTCCAACATCGCAGCCGCTGCCTGCCGTCATGTGGTGCAAGCAGCAGTGGCAGCAGAGGCAGCGGCAGCTGCCAGAGCAGCTTCCAACATCGCAGCCGCCGCCTGCCGTCATGTGGTGCAAGCAGCAGTGGCAGCAGAGGCAGCAGCAGCTGCCCGAGCAGCTTCCAACATCGCAGCCGCCGCCTGCCGTCACGTGGTGCAAGCAGCAGTGGCAGCAGAGGCAGCAGCAGCTGCCCGAGCAGCTTCCAACATCGCAGCCGCTGCCTGCCGTCATGTGGTGCAAGCAGCAGTGGCAGCAGAGGAGGCAGCAGCTGCCCGAGCAGCTTCCAACATCGCAGCCGCCGCCTGCCGTCATGTGGTGCAAGCAGCAGTGGCAGCAGAGGCAGCAGCAGCTGCCCGAGCAGCTTCCAACATCGCAGCCGCTGCCTGCCGTCATGTGGTGCAAGCAGCAGTGGCAGCAGAGGCAGCAGCAGCTGCCCGAGCAGCTTCCAACATCGCAGCCGCTGCCTGCCGTCATGTGGTGCAAGCAGCAGTGGCAGCAGAGGCAGCAGCAGCTGCCCGAGCAGCTTCCAACATCGCAGCCGCTGCCTGCCGTCATGTGGTGCAAGCAGCAGTGGCAGCAGAGGCAGCAGCAGCTGCCCGAGCAGCTTCCAACATCGCAGCCGCTGCCTGCCGTCATGTGGTGCAAGCAGCAGTGGCAGCAGAGGCAGCAGCAGCTGCCCGAGCAGCTTCCAACATCGCAGCCGCTGCCTGCCGTCATGTGGTGCAAGCAGCAGTGGCAGCAGAGGCAGCAGCAGCTGCCCGAGCAGCTTCCAACATCGCAGCCGCCGCCTGCCGTCACGTGGTGCAAGCAGCAGTGGCAGCAGAGGCAGCAGCAGCTTCCCGAGCAGCTTCCAACATCGCAGCCGCTGCCTGCCGTCATGTGGTGCAAGCAGCAGTGGCAGCAGAGGCAGCAGCAGCTGCCCGAGCAGCTTCCAACATCGCAGCCGCTGCCTGCCGTCATGTGGTGCAAGCAGCAGTGGCAGCAGAGGCAGCAGCAGCTGCCCGAGCAGCTTCCAACATCGCAGCCGCTGCCTGCCGTCATGTGGTGCAAGCAGCAGTGGCAGCAGAGGCAGCAGCAGCTGCCCGAGCAGCTTCCAACATCGCAGCCGCTGCCTGCCGTCATGTGGTGCAAGCAGCAGTGGCAGCAGAGGCAACAGCAGCTGCCCGAGCAGCTTCCAACATCGCAGCCGCTGCCTGCCGTCATGTGGTGCAAGCAGCAGTGGCAGCAGAGGCAGCAGCAGCTGCCCGAGCAGCTTCCAACATCGCAGCCGCTGCCTGCCGTCATGTGGTGCAAGCAGCAGTGGCAGCAGAGGCAGCAGCAGCTGCCCGAGCAGCTTCCAACATCGCAGCCGCTGCCTGCCGTCATGTGGTGCAAGCAGCAGTGGCAGCAGAGGCAGCAGCAGCTGCCCGAGCAGCTTCCAACATCGCAGCCGCTGCCTGCCGTCATGTGGTGCAAGCAGCAGTGGCAGCAGAGGCAGCAGCAGCTGCCCGAGCAGCTTCCAACATCGCAGCCGCTGCCTGCCGTCATGTGGTGCAAGCAGCAGCGGCAGCAGCTGTCGATCGTCCCGGGACATCACACCCATTTGCATCATTCTCAATACAGGCCATGGCTCCTTCTCTACCTGACCGCATGCGGGTGAAGCGATTGAGGAGTTGCACAGGGATGGCTGGCTTTGCAGCCCGCTTTGCCTTCAGCTACACTGGGCTCTTGCTGCTCAAGGGTATGGCCACTGTGGTGTGCTATTTTGTGCCCGGCCCCAGCTGCAGGCTGCATAGCTGCACTTGACCTCCTCCTCACCTCATAGCTCCAGGATCAATAGGTACCTAGTATATGGGTCCTAAGGTTACTAAGGGGGCTGTTTTGTGCCTCAATAGAGGGTCCTCATCACGTCATGCCTTGGTAGCATTTACCATCAGAACGTTAAGTTGCCACCAACCACCCTTTGGGACTCTTGTGGGCCTCTCAAATAAGGACATTCATGCTTCTAATAAATGATGTGGACGAAATGTAGGACAAACCTCGGTCAAGTAAGAACGTGTGTTTGTGACTTGGTCCTCCCTGTCTCCGTCCTTGCGAGTTCCCCTGTGGCTTTGCTTAAGCCAGTCTGTTGATTGTTGCCTAACCCTATGGTTTTGTGCATGGTGCGGTGGACTATACTGCGCAAACCGTCAGGCAGTTTTGCTGTGTTCACTTGAGAGCCGTTGGACCCATTTCTCTCTCTATCAGCCTGCGTGCTCTTCACCACAGGCCAAGGGAGGGGCTTGCATTAAAACGGAACTAACTAGTACGTACCTGTAATCCTAAAAATGTACCTATTATTATACCTGTATACCTAATAATGTGCCTTTAATCCTATAGATAGGTGGCTTACACCACTTAAGCCATCAGCCGTTAGGCTGCTTGGCCGCCCTCCCCCTCTAGGGGTTCGGGACTTTCTGTAACGCTCTTCAAAGCAAGGTGCACAAACAAAGGTGCACATGGGCTCAACATGAAGTCATGCAAGTTCTCATTATTGATTTGAACAGACATGGCAAAATCAGGCTGCTCCCTGATGGATCTCGTGGCAGTGCACTCAAAGATGAAATGCATGGCGTCATCCACTACCCCCTCTATGCATCTCGTGCATGTGCGATCAATGAAAGTCACCGAGCCTTCTCCACCCCCAAACCGCTGTTGCCTAACCTGAACCTAGTCAAGCTCGTGCGAACTTCTGTAGAGAGCTGTCTGTTCAGCAGGTGTGGTGCCATGTGATTGATGCGGAACTAACTACTACGTACCTGTAATCCTATAAATGTACATGTAATCCTGTACCTGTAAATGTACCTGTAATCCTATATCCGGTAGTGTCCCCCCGCAAGCCCCCACAGCCCCCATGCACCAGCCAGGCAGCCACACCAGCAGCAGCCTCAGAGCCAGGGCCCAGCACTCCCCCGCCAGCCAAGCGCAGCAAGCGCACCAAGGCTAAGCAGGCAGCTGAGCCCACCCAGCCCACCAAGGGCAAAGGCAAGGCCCAGGGAAAGGCTGCCAAACCCAAGCCAGCACCACAGCCAGGCAGGTGGCTGGACAGGGACTGCAATGCAGCACTGAACATGCAGCGCATTGGGGAGAGCAGGTGGCACCTGCTGGAGCTATGTTACTGGCCAGAGCAGGGAGCTCTGCCAGCCAAGGGCAAGGAGTATCCTGGCCTGGGCTACAAGCGGCTGCGAGACAAGCCACCCAAGGCCCAGGAGTAGCAGCCTGCTGTGGCACCGTAGTGTGTGCCCCTCTTTGTTGAGCTGTCATCAGCTTACAATCAGCGCATGTTTTGTCATGGCAACTCTACGCAATAGCCCTCCGGGTCAGGCAATAATGTAGGTGGTAGGCGCTCATGTGCCATGTGCATTGGGTTTACAGTACACTGGGTTTAGCTACACTGGTAAGCTACGTCCTTGGCTATCCGTTAGCGATGCACGACACCGACACGGCGCACACCACCGAAGTCTAGCAAACATGGCTGCGCGAGCTTCCTGATGGTGCAGGCCGCTTGGCGAGGATGTGTAAAATCCCTTAAGTGTTGACGGCAGCGCTACATCGCTATAATGGTGGGCGCCTGGTTTGCAAATCCACCCCCCCTCCAACGTCTTTGCTGCTTTTTGCCACCGCCGCTGAGCTCCAGCCAAACTCCCTACACTCTTGTCCAAGATGACTCTTACGTGCATTACCAGAACAAAGAAACAAAGATATTGGATTGACGCACAATGATTGGGACCACTCCAAAGGCACATCAATCGTTGGCTGCAGGTGTATGATGAGTTGGCACCCCCTTTCACCACCCCCTTCCAGTCCACCTAGCCCTACTCCCCGCCCATCCCCGCCCATACCAGCTCTCCAGCCCTCCCCTCCTCCCACCCACTCCCACTCTCTCCCACCCCCTGCAAGCCATGGGCAAGAGGCCCAGCAAAGCTCTCCGTGCCCATCTGACGGCGTTAAACAGCTCTCCCCAGGCAGGCCACCGCCACTGCCCTAGTGGTATGAAGGCTGCGGTGGGCAGGGCACAGGCTGAGCCCCATCTCCAATGCCCCAGTGGAGTCCTTGTTGCAGCTGCTGAAGCATGGTAGTGGCAGGTACATGGAGCTGCCAGCTCTGCTGCAGTTGATGTCCCTGCGCACATGCAAGGAGGCCTTGAAGACTGTGGATGTTAATGATTTGCAGCAGCGTATGGGTCAGCTCCGTGCTGAAGTGCGGCGTAAGGAGGATGCCGCAGCTGCAGCACAGCGGTCAGCAAAGGCAGAGCGCTTGATCACAGATGCAGCGCACAAGGTGGGGAGGGTTGTGGTTAATGTGGGTGACCATGCGTGCCAAGAGCGGCTTGCAGCGGCCCATGCCCTTGCCTTTGGGGGGCGTGATTATGGCCACACAACTGTCGAGGAGGCAATGAAGATGACAGGAAAGCAGCTTCAGTCCTACCTCCAGTTTCACAAGCAGGAGGTACACACGAGCTGGAGGGTACCCAAGCTACAGAGCCACGTGTGCACCCACATCCGTGGGAAGCTCGCCGCAGCTGCGCCCCCTCAGCAGCAACTGACACCTGCAGGCACCATCCCTGAGCTGGCTGTGCCTGCTGGTGCACCCCCTCAGCAGCAGCAACAGCTGGCAGCGGCAAGCACGTCACGTAAGCGTAAGGCACCTGCAGCTAACAAGTCGAGGGCAGCAAAGCAAGGTGAGACAACACCACGTACTGAACCTAGCACCTTGTTTAGCGTAGTAGAGCAGCCGGTAATGCACTTGCGCCAGCAGCAGCTCCAAATGCTAGTACTGGTATCCAGTCGTTACGACTGCCGTCGTCGCGTCCACATGCCAAAATCAAATCATGTTCCGACTGCTGCTGCGCGTTGCAGGTGCCAGCAACAACGGTGTGGCGAAGCGTGCTAGTGTGGCGCGCCTCGCATGAGGCAAAACCGCATGGATTCAAATGTCGATCTCTGGGCAGGCACTGAGCACCGCTGAGAGCGAGATTGTTTTTGCTGCGTCGGCCATCTCGTAGCTTTGAGTCTCCTCTGCTTAAGGCACTGTTTACATATTTTTTTGACTGAGTGGCTGCGGAGATACGGGCTTCCTATCACAGGGGGGTGGTTTTCAGGTAGTTGGGAACGCCTGAGTTTACTCCACACAGCCCATTAACACCGTTTGAGTCGGGCCACTAGTGGTCCCTAGTATTCCCGCTAGTGGCTGCTAGTAGCCACTACTGGTCCGGCTCAAATGGAGGCCCTAGTGGGGGATAAGGGGGCTATAGTCATCAAGGGTATGACCGAGGGTGCTTCAACTTGTTTGGAGTAGCTGAGTGAGATAACCCACAGTCAAACAAGTTGTTCCATGTTGAATGAGTTTTGCTTGGTCCCGTAAACTGCCGAAATCTAAACACTTACCATGGCATGGCATAAACTACGAAAATACAGGTCTCCGCAAAGGAGCAGCAGTGAGTAAAGATGGCACACGCCGCGCTTATGATGTGATCCACTATGTTCCTGGCGGTGTGTGCACGCCGATGGTGCCGGAGCTCGTTCAGCGCAACAAGTTGTGCTCAGATAATGGAGCAGCCGGCTCCCAGCGGTCTCTGCAACCCTTCCAGCGCGGCGCAGTGGAGCATGCAGCACCAATGCCGCGAGGCGCACATGGTGCCCTATTCCCGCAAAATGGGCCGTGCCCCGCCTTCCCCTTGGCCTGTTCTACACGATGTGCCTGGTGCCGCCAGCGGACGCATCAGGATGCAGCACAGCGTGCTTCGCTTTCCTGAAGGCGTGAGCGCCCAGCTAGGAGATGGTGCGCTGACCCTGTCCGGGCAAGCAGGCAGCATCCAGTTGAGCCTGCAGCAGCTAGACCCCACAGGCCTGGTAGCCAGCCAGCTGGTGAGTGTCCCTGCCACCACCCCAGGGCAGGCCCCCCGCCCCCTGCTGCTCCTAGCCAGCCCAGACAAGGCCGCCGCAGCCTCCGTCACGGCTCAGTTGGAGAGCGCCATCCAGGGCGTGCTGCAGGGCTACATCCTGGGCATCACAGTCAAGGGAGTGGGGTACAGGATGGAACCTGTGGACACCCCGGTGGCCAAGCAGCGCTGCCACTATGAGCTGGACAGCTCAGCCAACACCCCTCCCACCTACCCCCACCCCCAGCCCACCGCAGCCCTGAGGTTGAGGGTGGGGCTTCCCAAGCCCATGATCTACCCCCTGCCTCCGGATGTGCGAGCGTTTTGCGTGAAGCCGACGCTGGCTTACCTGTATGGTCTGCAGCTGGAGCGGCTGCAGCAGCTGGCGATGAGCATCAGGGCGGTGCGGAAGCCCAGCGTGTACACAGGGAACGGGATCCAGCTGGTGGGGGAGGTGGTGCGCAGCAAGCAGCGCTCCTCACGTAAAGCAAAGTGAGCTGGCAGGGGGAGGATGCAGCAGCAGGTAGCAGGGCAGGGGCTGGGAAGCAGGGCAAGGGTCAGGCAGCACAGCTGGGGCCAAGACGGCAGCACCTGAAGGCTGGACACCCTGCTGCCAGCGGGGCAGGTGCCAAATTAGGCAGGCTGGCAACTTTCGGTCTGCTGGCCTGGCTGGCCTGGGGAGAAGCCTGGGCTGTGTGCCGTGCAAACTGCCAAAGCCGGCAGCTGACAGGCCACTGGATCGTAGCTGGAAGGCAGCAGTAGCGGCAGCAGCAGCAACAACAGCAGAGGCGCCAGCAGCATCACAGGTGGTAGCAGAGGCAGCAGCAGCATTGTGATTGGTTCAGGCAAACTGGCTTAGGTGGCGCTGGACATGAGGGGGCTACTCCCTGACCACCCACCCTCCCTGAGCCCCCTCCAGACCCTCTCAGGCATAGCCTTAAATTCCAGCCCTGACACATGCCATGTGATGATGATGACCAACTATAGCCACTGTCAGCTTATTGGTTGCATGTGTATGGCTGAATTGCGTCCTGTCACAAGACTATCAGTAATGCCACAACCACCCATAGTTGATACATGTCGTCCACTGGGCTGACAAGGAGGTGTTACGCCACCACGAAGCCATCTCTTTTTGGGTCAACAGCCCCTACACCTATCACCCCTACAGCAGAAACTGGCATGTAGCATTTCACAGCGTTAGCAGCATGGTGGTTAGTTTAGGCCAGTGGTGGTGCCAGTGGTGGGGCTAAGGCGAGAAGGCAGAGGCTCATATCTCACACCCTCCAGCCCTGCCTAGCAGCACCTCGTGCCCGTTGCCAGCCCCTCCTGCACCACATGCACACGCTCTTGCTTGCGGCAGTAGTGATGACTATGGCATTGCACCGCTGCTGCCTCGGGCCTGATGTGGCTGGTGGGACAAGCTCCCGTACTTATTTATCATTGCTGACGAGCCATCAACACCGTAACCAGCATTACACGACAATCGCTGCATGTGCGACATTGATGCGAAGCTTCGCGCATTAGCGCAACGAACGCGAGTCACCCAAAGCCCAAAACCCAGCTTGTCTCACCAGCCCCCTTGTCCCCCACTAGGGCCTCCATTTGAGCCGGACCAGTAGTGGGCACTAGCAGCCACTAGCGGGAATGTACGAGGGACCACTAGTGGCCAGACTCAAATGGTGTTATTGGGCTGTGTGGAGTAAACCCAGTGCACATGGCACATGAGCGCCTACCACCTACATCATTGCCTGCAGCTGGGGCTGTGCAGCAGCTGTTGGAAGGCAGCAGCAGCAACCAAGCCATCTCGTCAAGGTTTAGCAGTAAAGCAGCTATTGATCATCCTAGGTGACCTTGCACCGCTGACCGTCACCCTGCCCCTCATCATCGTGACCATGCTGCCCACTGCCACTGGCACTGGCACTTGCAGAAGTAGCAGCTATGCGGCCTGCAGCAGCTGCCGCTCCCCTGGTGTTGCCAGCTGGCCTGCAGCGCTCCCCCCCGCCGCTGCCTGGGCCTGGCGCTGCTTGGCTTGAAACATGGCAAACATCTCAGCCTTGGTGCGGGCCGTCCACTCCTCCTTTTCCCACTGCTCCGGGGTCTTAAAGTCAGGGTCGTGGTACTCCCGCCAGCTGAAGGAGTGGCAGTCCAGGCAGAGGCTCTCTGCCTGCCACCACTTGCGACCTCTGCAGACCAGCCACCACAGCAACCGAAAGGGGGTCAGCAGGCTGGGTGTCAAGGTCAGGGGAGCTTGAACACAACAGCGCCATGCCTCTGTGGTGTAGGGCTATCATGCTATTCAGCATGGCGAGTACAGATCGCTGCCTGGGACGAACACAAGCCTGGGTCTTGCAATATGATGGCTGGCTCCCTGGCTGCATGGTAGACTGGTCCAATGACTGTCTTGCATGAGCTGCGCACCTGCACCATGTCTGTGTGAAGTAGTGCTCCTTTGTGTTGTTGCTGCTGCACCCCAGGCAGCTTGGAAAGTCAGGGTTAGGCTTCCAGCGCTCTGCCCACTCATCCACAGTCATGACCTGCAGTCACTTGCGCAGCACAGTAACATTGGCTGTCAACGCAGCCCGAGAGAAGGGGGGTAAAACAGAGCAGGCCGGCAGCGGGGGGAAGGAGACCAATGGGACTCGTCCAAGGACATGCAAGGGCGCAGCGCAGCGCTTGTGGCGCGACGAACCTTGAAGCCTGTGCCGACGGACGGGTTGATCTCCACGGGGTCGCCAGCCATAACCTTGCGCCATTCGACCTGGTGAACTTTGGCGAGGGGCGCCGGGCTGGTCTTGCACACAATTTCTGCCTTGAGGTCCTTGTTATAGTGCAGCACTGGTAGGTCGTTACTTGTAGTGTACATCTCGTTGAAGCCTGCTAGTCACACGGCTCAAATCCAAGCGTCGTAGTCTTACAGATAGCAGCGTCGGCTAGCCGGAATACTCAGGTCCTGCGCGTCGTCTCGCGCAACGCCGGTGTGACCTTCATGCAGTTCCCTTCCTAATCTTATTGTTGCAGCTGAAGCCGTCTGGCAATGGTTGGACGTGGTCGCTTACTCCTGCCAGAGCATCATCAACATTTGTACAGATTTTAAAACCTTACTCTAATTCCTAACCCTAACCCTAACCCTAACCCAGCCAGGCGTCCATCGATACCCTGGTTCAGCCTTTGCTGCTCGTACCTGCTTTGCTGCTCACTACTACACATAGTACTCACTGTGATCTGCTATTCATTTGGATGACATGATGATGAGAAGTGGGCGAGCACATGATGTACGAACCCAGAACGTTGAGAAGCAGCACCCCGTTGCACCATGAGCGTTGCCGCAGCGCCGTCGAAGGTAGGGATGTTTAAGCCGGGCAGCTTCTTCTTGCCCCGCCCTAGAGACGTGGCATCTGCGAAGCTGCTTAGCCCTTGTTATGTGTGCAGCTTGGCCACTGTACTGCACGCTACTTCACTGTGACCCAGCTCAGCTCGGCTGAGCATGTCCAGGGGTCCAGAGGTGTTGGCAGAGTTGACTGAAGCTGGTGGCTGAGTGGCATGCAGGCAGCGGAGCGCATTCGTGGCACGGTCGCAGCCGGTGCATACTATGAGGCGCAGCAAATGTACAAGGCAGCCTACCACAGGCACCGCTCCCGCAAGCAGCTCGCCGACAGCTACAGCATCCTCAAAGTGGGTGCCCATCACACTGCTGGCCAGACCGACTCGATGCATAGCAAAGCCCTGCTGGCCCTGCTGGTACATAGCGCTGCCCAGCCCATTCCAAGCCAACCCCGTTTGTGCACACCCCACCAGCCTACCAAGTCAGGCCCTCGCCCTCCTTCACCTCGCTGTAGTCAAGTCAGGCATGGCCCCGCCCTGCCGTCACCCTTGATGCATAGCCCAGGCCCCTGTGACGTCCCTGCGAGGATTGGGCTCAAGCAACTCAGCTCCAGGGCCCTCCCTCCCCGCTCTGTGTGTGCCGCCCTGCTGGCTGACCTCTTTGCTGGCTGCGCATGAGCCAGGCCTAGCCAGCTGCCTGTGCGGCTGTCGCCCTGCAGGACGGTGCGGTGCAGCAGCTGCAGGCCGGGCAGGTGACGTGTGGCATTGAGCTGGGGCTGCTGCTGGTGGAGGCCTTCACTCTGGATGCGCTCCCAGCCAGTGAGTTAACACCAGCAGGCCAGCGGGGCAGCAGGCCAGCATGGCAGTGGGGCAGCAGGGCGATGGGGCCTTGAGGGCAGCGAGCGCTGGGGCGGCAGGGCCTGCGGGCCGGCAGGGGTGGAGGTGCAGGAGGCATCAGGGTGGCATGGCATGGCAGGGCCATGCCTGACTTGACTATAGCCAAGTTCAGGAGGGCAACATTGCTGGCGGGGAGGGTGCGTGGGTTCTGCAGCAGCTGAGGTTGGGGTGGGCGGCCTGATGGAGCTTCTGACGCGGTCAGGGCAGGCAGCCTCGCTTGCTGAGCATGCGGCTGAACCCCTGTCTGAGTGCCCTCATGATCTGAGGTGATCACCCTGTCTTCCCCAGCCTGGGTTAGGGTAAGGGTCAGGGTTGCGTTACGGTTGGGTTAGGGTTAGGATTAGGATAAAGTACCCCTAACCCATCCGCCGTACCCTGCCCTGCCCACCTGCAGCCCCGGAGGCGCTGCAGCCCCTGCTGGACATCATCCAGGCGCTCCCACCCCTCCCTGACAGCAGCACCCCGCGTGGCTCCAGCGCTAGCTCAGCTGCAGCTGCCGACCCCGGCACGTCAGCCAGCGGCACTACTGCCAGTGGCGGCGTAGCCCCTGATGCCGGCAGTGCGTTGAAGGAGTATGTGCGCTTCATCACTGCTGCTGTGAAGTGGGCCAACAGGTGGGACAGGAGGGCCAACAGCCCGCTTCCTAACCTGGCAATGGGTCCTTGCACGCACCAGCCCACACACACCAGCCCGCGCAGCCCCTGCCCCTGCTGCCTGCCCCTGCTGCCTGCCCCTGCCCCGTTCAGGTCCAAGACCCGGCCAGGGGCGGCCGTGTTGCACGACGCCTTTGCCAGCCTGTTGTGGCGGCATTGTGGGGAGCAGCAGCTGGCTAGGGTGGCCCTGCATTTCTCCAGGGGGGAGGACGCCCGGGGCTATGCCACAGGTCAGGCAGCAGCAGCACCACCAGCACCACCAGCAGCACCACCATGCTGCTGGAGCAGGTGCTGGAGCTGCATGGAGGCATGGGCAGTGAGCGAGCAGTGGTGCTCTTGGGGAGTGGGGTCATGGCTGTGTGGGGTTCAGGCAGAGGCCTGGCAAATGGAGTTGGTTGGTGGGCCAGGCAGGGGTGGGCCAGGCATGAGGGCAAGATGAGCCAGTCTGAGGCCAAGGAGCTCCACATGCCATGCAGCTGCCGCTGTCGACAAAAGGGCCCGAGCTGCCCTTGTATGCTCTCATCAGCCTGAGCTGTCCCCTGTGCTGTGTGCCATGTGCCATCATGCACTGTGTGGGTGGTGAGGGCGGGTGAGGGCGGGTGAGGGCAGGTGACTTGTGCTGCTGGTTTGTGAGGCTGTGTTGGCCCTGCAGCCAGCCTGGCATCTCCTGACTATGCAGTGCTGCAGGGCTGCATGGCTGCTGCACCTACCCAAGAGCGTGACCTGTTCATCACTCGGGCAGTGCTGCAGGTGAGTGCTGCCTGCCCGGCCCTTCACTGGCCAGGCCCCTGCCCCACCACCCCACCACCTACCTGAACCCTCTCCCACCCTCTACCTGACCCCTCCCACTCAGGCCCCCCTCCCGCCCCCCCTCCCACCTAACCCTCCCCCTTCCCTATCCCCCACAAGCAGCGCTCACTGCACCGCCATCAAAAGGCAGTACCACCACACACAACACTGCTGTGCTGTGCAGCCCATGTAACTTACAAAGCCACCTCCCCCCAATGACCGGCTAGCCGCCTTGCCTGCCACAGTGCCTGGCCGCAGCCCGTCAGGGCACCACTGCCCGGCAGCTACACCACGCACACCAGCTCCTGCTCGCCCTGGACCCAGCTGGCGATGGCCCAGCACGGTTGCCCCTGGTCAACTTCCTGCATATGCTCATCCAGGTGTGTGTCGCAGGGGCATTGTGATGCTGGTGTGATGTAGGTGTGTGGACGCATGTGTGACATGGGTGACTAATGCACATGGGTGATAGCCCCACCTACCTCCCCATCATCCCAGCTACTGCAGCCACCAGCTTGTTTGTCACATAGATGTCAATTCATTAGTTGCCATGCAATGATGACGATGATGGTGATGATGTCACAACATACTTTGTGACGGTGGCGAACCATATACCACCTTCTAAGCCTCATGCTTGATACCAAGCGACGATGATGGTGATGGTGATGATGAGGATGAGGATGAGGATGACGGTGGTAGTCTGGTCATGCCATGCTCTCAGGCGCTGCAGCGCCAGTCCCTGCCGCTGGTGCGGTTGTTGAGGGACCGGTACCAGGTGCTGCTGGACCTTGACCCTGGGTTTGACGAGCTGATGGTCAGGATTGAGGCCGTGTTCCTCAAGGTCCGGTCGGGGCCAGGGGCGGGGCCGCTAGGGGGCCTGCTGAGCAGCCTGGTGCGGGGCATGTCTGAGGAGCATGGGTTCGAGGGTAGCGAGGAGGAGGAGGGAGGCAGCGAGAACATGGATTGAAGCGAGGTGTGATTGAATTGAGTGCTGCCAGTGTGAACCGTCCCAGAAGGTATGATAACCCATGGCTTGAGTGTACTGTCTGACTTTTTATATAAGAGCCTGATAGCTCAAAGTGACATGGCAGTGACAAGTTCACACCCTCAGATTTATAGCTCGACCTTGCTTCAAAACATCGCTCAGGTGAAAACATTGGTAAAAAGTTCGCTGAAATATGCAAAACCGCAGGTGAAAGGTCATAGGCCATGTCATAGCGCAAAACGACCCCTGTATTGGCATTTCATTAGGGAGCGGTATTTTTCATTATATACCGTACTCTCCCTTCTGATTCCCTATCCCGAATCGTTTTTTGTCCTTCGGGAAACCGGGAATGATTAAACAATGTATTTTTTTGGTCTTTCGGGAAGTAGTCAAACAATTAGTTGACCTTGACGAAAGAGCCAGCAATGGACCAGTTTGTGGTCCGGGGTATCAGCGCCGCCGACGCAGCTGATAATCTGCACCGCGAGCTCCTTATGCACAATGAAAAACGCTTCCAAATGTCTCTTGATCGTCAAGCGGCAATGATTGAGAAGCGACTACTTGGGACTACTAACTTTGGGCCTCCTCCACGCCTTAATCTTGCCGCATCGCCCAGCACACCTCCTGCTCTCGCACGCACCGGCAAGGCGCATGAGATTGGTGGCATCCTGCTAGGATTCAGTCCACCCTGCAAGGGGGAGGTGGGCCAGGCTGGGGTGGCAACTAGGGTGGCTGCTTTGCCCCGGGCAAGGTCGAGGGAGGTGGGCCAGGCTGGGGCAAAGGCTGGGGTCACAGGACAGGCAAGGGTGGCAACCATGTCGAGGGGGGAGGCGGCCGCTCACACACGGGCAGCCGGCCAAGGCGGGGTTCTTGCTCTTGCCAAGGCAGCAGCATGGCAGATCATGAGATATGCCGCCACTGCCAGCAGCAGCAGGAGGACCACCACTTTATAAGCGAGGTTTAGTGCCCCATGTGACGTGGTCAGTTGTTAAGGCCATTAGAAGAGAAACAGTCGACAATGTCGATCATATGATTTTGATGCGAGATAATTGGGGTGGGAGGCTTGATTATTTCTATGCACGAAGACGTTCTCAAAACTAACTTTCGACGTACTTTGGCCATCGGGGAACTTGAAACAATACAAAATATGGCTCGGGAATAATATTTTAATTATAGTTTCCGAGGCCTCGGGAATCAAAAGGGATAGTACGGTATAATGACATCTATTATGATACCATATACATCATTCTATTATCATCCCTTTCCATTACGAGAAAATCACAAATCGTTATATAGTCATCCCTTTCCATTACGAGAAAATCACACATCGTTATATAGTCGTAAAGTTGACGTTATACAGACGTCGGGACGTGAGAGGGCTATTACGGGGTCGATTACCACAATTACAGCTTTTACAGGAAAGACATAAAACGTGCACCACACTGAACTCAACCGACCAGCACCCTACAAATTACGACGCATTGCGCTAACCCTGCCACACAAATAAAAACATACTTCGTCCAGTTGTAACAATCTGCACAAAACGCGCGATTGGCGACAACATTGGCGAGGGCAATACGGCAGTTTGGAGCAGTCTGCCCAGGGCGATTGAGCGTCGAGCAAAACACCAGGGAGTAGGTCGGGCAGCTAGGGTTAAGAATGTTGAGGCATGGGCGGCAGCTATAGCTACACAACGCGTCCTGCAGAAGCCACATGCACCTAGGCAATGAGGGGCAGTATGCCACACGGAAGGGCAGCAGCCAAGGGTAACAAGGTCAGCAGTCGGTAGCAGCTGGGCGTAGCACGCGGCATGGGCGGTAGCAATGGGCGGTAGCAAACATTATACTATACATCATTACATCTGCGCATGGAGCATGGCACTACTATCATTACATCTGAGCAAGGACGTAACATCACTTCTGCGGTGAACTAAGCCTCACCACGCGCTACATAAGATAGATAGATAGGTGGCTTACACCGCTTAAGCCGTCACCCGTTAGGCTGCTTGGCCGCCCTCCCCCTCTAGGGGTTCGGGATGGCGTCATCCACTACCCCCTCTGTGCATCTTGTGCATGTGCGATCAATGAAAGTTACCCCCTCGAACCGAGCCTTCTCCACCCCCAAACCGCTGTTGCCTAACCTGAACCTAGTCAAGCTCGTGCGAACTTCTGTAGATAGCTGTCTGTTCAACAGGTGTGGTGCCATGTGATTGATGCCAATGCCGTCCCTATGCTTGAACCGCGCAGCATACGAGCATCTCTCCCGATGCACCGTCTCAGGCAGTCTAGGGTCTCCCTCAAACCCAACCCAACGCCTCCCCCACCTCTCAAGCCACTTGACTTCTATAGCCTTGGTGCCTAGGACCATGTCCGGGCTCAAGGTGAACTCACCCCCCATCAGCTCTCTAGCGGCAAGCTGGAACTGAGCACTCCAGCTGGCCTGGCACCTCCTGCCTAACTCCACATCTGCCTTGATGACCCTCATTAGCAGGTCACTGTGGGATAGTTTGGCAGTGTTCCAGAACTTGCACGCAGCCCTAAGCCAGTAAAGCTGGAGGGGCAGCTGCCCCAACTCATGCAGCACCATCAAGCCGGACACTGAGCTACGTACCCTGGCAACAAACCTAAGAAAGCTGAGCATGCGTGTTTGCTCTGGGTTGGAGAGCTGCATACCGTGCCCAAGGAAGGCAGTGCCCCATACCTGGCTGCCATACAGCCCTAAGGGGAGCACGAACGCTCTGATGAGGTGACACAGGACATAAGGAATCTGCAGGACCCCATACTCTCTAGCACGCTTGCACGCCTGGCGCATGGCGAAGAAACATGCCAGCCCTCATATGAGTGGCAGCAAAAGCAGGGGTGGCGCTGGGATTGAAGTGCATGCCTAAGTACTTGAACTCTCTCACCACAGGCAGGATCTCATCAGGCAGGACCATCACCTTTGACTTGCCCACATTGACTGTAAGGTGTTTCTGGACAGCAAAGCCTTGTAGCTGGCAGACCAGCCGCTGCAGCCCGTGGGGCGAAGTGCTCACCAGGGTCAGGTCATCAGCATACATGAAGTGGGTGACAGGTGTGCCTTGCACCCTCACAGCATCAACAGGACCCAGGAACTCCTTTCTAATGTCGTGAACATAGAGAGCAAACAGGAGTGGGCTGATGGGGCAGCCTTGCTTGACACCTTGGTCCGGAGTCACTGGGGGGGTGCGGTGGGGGCCATCTATCAGCACATAGCTATCATCCCTATACAGACCCTCTAGGCAGGCAAGGAAGGGCTGTGGCAGCTTGACCCCAATCCGCAAGTGCTCCCACAATTGTTGTCGAGGTATGTGGTCATAGGCCTGTTTGGAGTCAATGAAGGCAGTGAAAAGCTTGCGGTGCTTGGCATCTGCGCTAGCCTTTTGAGCGTGGACAAGATGGCGCAGAATGAACATGGGTTGCATGGTGCTGCGTCCCGGGATGAACCCAAACTGCTCAGCTGGCAGCACTTTGTGTGTCATGCACCAGGCACTCAGCACGTGTCGCAAGACGTTAGCATACAGGCGGTACAACACACGACTCACAGCAAGCATTCTGTACTTGTTGGGGTCTGTGGGGTCTGTGTCCTTGAAGAGGGGGCTGATTCTAGCTACCTTCCAAGCCGCCCAGTGCGCATCATGCTGTGACACCATGTGGCAAGCAGAGGGAGCAACAAGTATGTGGGAACACCCTCCTCAACTGTGCCGGCGTGCTTGATAAAGGGGGCTGGGAGTCCATCCATGCTCCGTGCTGTGTCATTGTTGAGCTCTCGTAGTTGTGCTTGAACAATGGATGTGATGTTGTCAAGCTGGGGCAGCTCATAGGCAGGTGGATGTGTTGTGACAGGGGCAGGGACAGAGTGAAGTGGTGAATTAAGTGAAGTGGTGAACTTCTGCGGTGAACTAAGCCTCACCACGCACTACATAAGAGGTTGCAATGTGGGCAATGTAGGCAATCTGGGCACTAAGGAGCTCAGCACGATTGGGAGGAGCATATATAGGCTAGGGCTGTGACAAGACGTCGTCTGCATTTGAAAAGAAAACATCATTTGACCAGTGGCCGTCCCTGTGACTGCTTGCGGCCCATGTCTGAGCGTTGTACAATGCGATGGATCCGCCAGGCTCATCAAATGGCTCATCAAAATGTTGGAGCAGACGGTTCGGTTGTCGTCTATAGACGAGTAGACAATCCGTCTTTCGTCTGTTCGTTTACAGTCTAGTCTTTTCGTCTAGTCGTCTTCACAGCCCTGATATAGGCCCATATATAACACCATATCAGGAATTTGACCCTCAAAGCCACAGCTAGCCTTTCTTATCTAGCCTGCTCCCAGCAGAGTAACGTCGTAGTGAAACACCAGCCGAGCGCTGTAGCTCTGCAACGACAAAAGTATCTTCGCGGTAGAACTGCATTGTTGGCCCCGTCGGGGTCAGCATCGCAATCAGGAGCTGCTTCGCCATTTATCAAGGCAAGAACGAGTGCAGAACGCGGCCGGGCGGCTGTGTTAATGTTTTTGTTAATGTTTTCATCTTGTTAACAAAGTTAATGTAATATTAACCTAACACGGTCGCTATTAACCTAACCCTACTGCGCGGCTTGCTCAGCGGCTTGCTTAGCGGCTCAGAGGCTTGCACGCCGGCGCACCACTACCTCTCAGCTCATACTAGCCCACGGTTACCCCAACGTTGTTGTCAACGAAGCCCATTGCTGGCTCTGTAGATGTCGGGAGCGTTCTTTGTTGTATATTCGTGTATAGACTTCTAGTAAACCCCCATCGCACTCCGGGTCGTCAGGGTGTTAGGCTCAAGGTGTTAACGTTACGTTAACGATTTGTTGACCCACGTTAACAGGCCCAAACATAAACTTTACTGGCTTAGGGCTGCGTGCAAGTTCTGGAACACTGCCAAACTATCCCACAGTGACCTGCTAATGAGGGTCATCAAGGCAGATGTGGAGTTAGGCAGGAGGTGCCAGGCCAGCTGGAGTGCTCAGTTCCAGCTTGCCGCCAGAGAGGTGATGGGGGGTGAGTTCACCTTGAGCCCGGACATGGTCCTAGGCACCAAGGCTATGGAAGTGAAGTGGCTCGAGAGGTGGGGGAGGCGTTGGGTTGGGTTTGAGGGAGACCCTAGATTGCCTGAGACGGTGCATCGGGAGAGATGTTCGTATGCTGCATGGTTCAAGCATGGGGACGGCATTGGCATCAATCACATGGCACCACACCTGCTTAACAGACAGCTATCTACAGAAGTTCGCACGAGCTTGACTAGGTTCAGGTTAGGCAACAGCGGTCTGGGGGTGGAGAAGGCTCGGTTTGAGGGGGTAACTTTCATTGATCGCACATGCACTAGATGCACAGAGGGGGTAGTGGATGACGCCATGCATTTCATCTTTGAGTGCACTGCCACGAGTTCCATCAGGGAGCAGCCGGAGTTTGCCATGACTTTACAGAACAATAATGAGAATTTGCATGACTTCATGTTGAGCCCATGTGCACCTTTGTTTGTGCACCTTGCTTTGAAGTGCGTTACAGAAAATCCCGAACCCCTAGAGGGGGAGGGCGGCCTAGCAGCCTAACGGCTGACGGCTTAAGCGGTGTAAGCCACATCATCAAAAAAAAAACATCAGGTTTTGTTAACGTTTACAGTCGTGCCCTGAGGCCCATATATAATTCAGGGCATACATAATTTCAACCCTCCGCATGTCAGGTGGTGTCGCGGAGGATTGCAGGGGTTTGCTCTTCAAGGAAGATTGTGACAAGATATCCGAGGTGCCAAGCTCAAGGCCATGGTGTTATGTTCACCGTGGATCCTAAGCAGGCACCCTGGTGGCAAGCAGCCTGCGTTTTGTGCCAGCCCTGCTCCCTATGGCCTTTGGCGCTGACGTCGCGAACTACGGTTTGATGAGGGAGATGGGATTTTGGTATCCACAGCTGAGCTTTCCGCCATGGACCCAGGACAGCGGCCAGCACAAGTGAAACAGGGTGGCCTGGATTGACCACACCAGGTGCCTGTTTTTCACTCATATGCAGCTTCAACCACTCGAAAGTTTTTCTCTTTGCGTCAAGTCGTGGTGTGGTTACCAGCAGAGCACCCAGCTGGGGTGCCAGGCCAACACATAGCCGTAATGCAAGTATTCAGTGACCCACAGTTCCACATGTAAGCAACAGGCTGCAGGCTACTGCGCTTCAGGTAATGCTCCCAGCCATGCTGGTCTGATCTGCAGCCATGCCCATGGCTCCTAACCCCATTGCCACCCTAGCGGCTGAAGGCTGTTGAGCCCTGGCTTCTGCTGCTGCCCCCCTGCTGTTGCTGCCCCCCTGCTGCTGCTGGCCCCCTGCTGTTGCTGCCCCCCTGCTGCTGCTGCCCCCCTCCTGTCGCTGCCATGCAGGCCACAGTGTCCAGGCAGCCTGCTGCCCAGCGAGGCAGTGCCAGCTCGAGCAAAAAGGCAGGCGCCTTACAATGCAGGCGATGCCTCCTCAACAACAACCACACAGGCCACGGGCACATGTACGGCGCACGCAGCTAGGGATGTTGCAATGTGGGGTGGCAAGCCCTCAGCTTGTGAGTTGCCATGGCCACTGCACCCTTGCACTAGAAGCAGTCACACGCTTTGTCCAGGCCACCAAGCTGACTGCCGCACTATGCCAGGTCAACCGCAAACCCATACTTCACAGGCTTGCTCAGGTCTGTGGCGTGCAACTGGAAGGAAGCCCCAACCTTCTCGCCTGTCGTGAGCTTGGTCTCGTAGAGCCCAGTCAGGAGGCCAGAATTGTCGATCTTGAGCTTGGTGAGTGCACCTGTGCTGAGAGTCTTGCTGTATCCCAGGATGACGCTGGTGTCGCCGGACACCAGCTTGCGCAACACCTCCGCGCCCACGCGGGTGGAGCTGCTCACATTGTGGGCGTAGCCCACCTTCACTGTGCTAAGCTTGTCGAGCACTGAAGCCGCAATCTGGAAGTCGGGGGCGTGGTAGCCCACCGCGAGGTTGTACTTGCTGACCTGCAGCCCCCAATCAGCAGCACTCTGACTCGGAACAGAATCTACAACTATCCTGATCGCGGAAGCTTGTCGTTGCAGCATTGCTACAATAAGCAGCTGCCGGTTCGTGGCTAACATGCGTGACACGCACCGTGCTCTTGACGGTGTCGAAGCCCGCCTCCACCCCCACGACGACGTCCTTGTAACCGGTAGAGGCTACTACATCCACCAACGGCTTGCTGGTCAGTGTCATTGTGGCTTTGGTGCTGAGATAGGGGAAGTTGTAGTCGATGCTGGCCTTCGCGCTGTTTGGGTTAGGCAGCGTCACGCTGCCGCTGAGCTTCAGGCCGGGTAGCAGCACGTCCGCCACGCTGGTATTGATTGCAACTTTGGCTGCACCGTCATAAGTCACGTCAGCGCTATAGCCCTTCTTGGCGTATGCCGCCTTCAGTGTAGGCTCCACCCGCTCGCCCTTAGTGATCCCCGTCAAGGTGACGTTCAGGCCTGAGGACGTGACGCCGGAGTAGGTGACTTTGTGGTCCAGCTGAAACGCGCCGGCCTTGCTGCTGCCCTTGAACAGATCGCCCACTGCCTTTCCAATGTCGGTGTACGCTGGGATAGGAGCCATTTGCGTTGCGACCGACAAGACGCGGGCGACAGCAGGGATGTGGCTAGAGCGATAGGGCGGAGAGCCACGCTCAAACCAGCTTGCATGTGCTTATGCTTTTTGAAAATGTAAACTATGCGAACATCATGCTCGTAGCCGTTTGAGCCGGACAGTAGTGGCCACTAGCAGCCACTAGCGGGCATAATTGGGACCACTAGTGGCCCGACTCAAACGGTTTTATGGGCTGTGTGGAGTAAACCCAGTGAACATGGCACATGAGCGCCTACCACCTACATCATTGCCTGACCCGGAGGGCAATTGTGTGGAGTTGGCATGACAAAACATGCGCTGATGTAAGCTAATGACAGCTCAACAAAGAGGGGCACACACTACTGTGCCACAGCAGGCTGCTGCTCATGGGCCTTGGGTGGCTTGTCCCACAGCCGCTTGTACCCCAGGCCAGGGTACTCCTTGCCCTTGGCTGGCAGAACTCCCTGGCTGCTCTGGCCAGTAACACAGCTCCAGCGGGCGCCACCTGCTCTCCCCAATGCGCTGCATGTTCAGTGCTGCATTGCAGTCCCTGTCCAGCCACCTGCCTGGCTGTGGTGCTGGTTTGGCTTCGGCAGCCTTGCCCTGGGCCTTGCCTTTGCCCTTGGTGGGCTGGGTGGGTGAGGCTGCTGGCTGCCTGGCTGCTACGTGGGGCCTGTGGGGGCTTGCGGGGGGCCACTACCGGGCACCACATCAGGCCCCGCACTGGCTGGTCACGCCGCTGGCTCCAAGCTGGGCGCACCAGGCGCTGTTCCACCTGCCCTGCTGGTGGCTTCCAGCTTGTTCGTAGCCATGTAATGCCTGTTCGTCAGCCATGTAATGCACGTAGCAAGTTAACACAGTTCCATGCTCTTTGCATTGTTTTTGCATTGTGATTCCTTCAACCACCGCAATGGGGGCGTCCCCCATCCATGGCCCCACAACCTTTTGCCGGACGAGTACATATCACACACGGAACTGCACTCTCATCGTAGTTGGGTTTGTGATGCGCATGGAACGCATGGAGAGTCTTTAAGCCACTGTGATGGAAGTCCCTCTTCGGCATGCCATGCGGCAAATAGTTCAAGTACAGCTTCAAGAAAAGCTAAAGCTTCAACCCATCCTCGACTAATGTACCTAGGATATAGGGTGCGGTTCCTCCGCTTAATATTAACTTAATAGCTTAATTAAATTAAGGCCGGTCGTATTAGGCCCCTTAAGTGTATTAAGTGGCTTCTTTTTTACCCACACTGCTATGAGTGCAGCTGTGCGACCCCAGCGCACGGGTCGCAACTGTAATCGCCTCACTTGGCACTTTCAACCGGCAGGCACGCGGGCAGGCAGCAACATATGCCAACAAGCCGTAGTGGCTCCGGAACAGCTGTATTACAAATTAAAATGGCTATGACTGGGTCGCTGGGGCCCGGCCCCGCAGTGGACCGCGACCAAGCTGCACAAAGACGCGCTTTGGTTGGTGTTGCATCTGCGTACCCAGCAAAGGCCAATGGTGTGGTTCTTAAGCACAAACAATGCGAGTTGAGCAAAGTTGCTCTCTAGTAGTGCACAAATGGTAATACCGCGAGCAAACACTAAACGAATGTGTGCTTAAGCGTGTAGTGAGGAATAGCTATCGCGTACCTAGTAAAGGGGTCGATGCACTTTTTAGGCAGGACCACGCCGCGGGCCCGCAGTGGGGTTACATCAAGCAAGGGGTAGAGCCATGAAGGGTAGAGCGAGAGGGCTAGAAAAAGAGAGTTACCAGCGCTTAATATTAAGTGGTTAAGTGGTTAAGTAAGCGACCTAATACTTAATATGACGCTTAATTAAAACTTAATTAAGAAACCGCTCCCTACTAGGATACCATCATTTCCCATTCATTCATCACATGCGACACATACGGCAGTCACCACAGCAATTGCCGCTGTGTGTGCACAATGTTGCGCTGCCAAGTCTGGTCTATGCACAAAGCTGCACAGCCAGAGTGCCATCAATGTCAAGCCTACACTGCTACATCACAACACCCACCAACAACTGGCCAGCATCAACACTCCTTATCACGCAAGGGTAACTGACAGCCAAAACCAAACTGACAACCCAACTGCATGAGCACTCATGAGACGGCTGCTGGCCCCTGGCCAAGCAAGGGAGGTGATGTGCAGAGAGGCCACCTGATGGCAGCCGGCCGACCTCACGCAATGCAAGTGCAAGGGGTGCGGAGGGGCCCTCTGCCTTTCCTGCCCGCTTGTGGTCAAGCGATATTTCATCCCTCCCGTCATTCCAAGCCCCTAGCCCCGTGCCTGTAAACCTATGAGCCACAAAGTGGGGTTTAATTTCCCAATCCCAAAATCACATGTCTACCTCGCATCGCAGCATGTGCGAGCCCTCACGCACGCCGACGGACACGCCAACAGGGTGCCAGGATGCAGCTGGCCAGCCATAGTTGCCGCACCCCAACCTTACCAGCCCAGCCCTCCCGCTCTGCGCTCCACATGGATGCACCTGATTCAGGCATCCATGAGAAGCTTCTGAGGGTAGGGCCTGCGCCTCATTAGCTTGGCCCCTGATGCCAGGTGCGCCATTGTCCTGCATTTGGCCTCAGACCAGCAACTGCCAGGCTCGACGTGGATGCCACGCGCATCCAACACTTGAAGGCGGGGCAGGGCGGTCAGCAGCGGCGCCAGGGGTCTTACAATGGCAAGGTCCTTGTTGCCTGTGGTCCAGCACAAACCCCATGCAGCAATGCCAATACATGCATTGGCTCGTGGAAACCATGAAAAGTACCATGCAGTGCAGAACTATTGCCAGGCTGGCTGACGAGGTGGCGTGGCTGACGGCAGTGCAGGATGCATTCACAGCCATTGGCATGCATCAGAAAAGCTACATCTAGCTCCTGCTGTCACCAGCTTCTAGCGCTGTGTTCCGGCTTTGGTTTGCGAGAGTGATGTGGCGGAGTGACGCACTGGTATGAGCAGGTTTGAGCTGGTAGCTGGTATGAGACTAGTGGCGCAATGCCTCCGAAGAAGGCAACCATGCCCATGTGTATGCCATGTGTATGCCATGTGCATGCCATGTGCATCAGTGATTTTTTTTTGCGTAATACGTAACGATCGGAACCAAAAGCCTGTTTTCTAGGCCTGGATTTCGTTACCAAACGGACCCTTGCGTTGGCTGGCCTCGGCTGCTTCGTAACCGAAAAATGTCTTTTACGTGAAAATTATTCATTAAAAATGACTTTTGGCTTGAAAAAATGCTGCGATGTTTGGTTTTCGTAACCAGTCGGGACCAGCTGCGTAACCAGCCATGTGACGGTCCTGGACCCTTCGTGACCAGCATCAGCGTGGCTGTTTTGAAAAAAAAAACACTGATGTGCATGCCATGTGCGTGGGAACTCCACACGGACAAAAACACCGCTTTATGTGGGCCACACTCAGTGTTCCTCTGCAATGAAAGCTCTAGGTTGAGGACCAAGGTGCTGCCACCAGCTTCTACCTGTAGAACCTACCTGTAGAACCTACCTGTAGAACCTACCTGTAGAACCTACCTGTAGAACCTACCTGTAGAACCTACCTGTAGAACCTACCTGTAGAACCTACCTGTAGAACCTACCTGTAGAACCTACCTGTAGAACCTACCTGTAGAACCTACCTGTAGAACCTACCTGTAGAACCTACCTGTAGAACCTACCTGTAGAACCTACCTGTAGAACCTACCTGTAGAACCTACCTGTAGAACCTACCTGTAGAACCCACTGTCTACTACATCTACCATGGGGCATGGGGGCCATGCGTAGTAGGCTGTGGTGTGGGCCCTTGCTAGCTCACTGCCTAGCCCGCTAGCCCACCTAGCTTCTTGGCAGCTCACCACTAAGATCCAGCACCTCCAGCAGCAGCAGCTGGCCCAGGCATGAGGGCATCGCCTTGAAGCTGTTGCCTGCCAAGCTCAGTGACCTAAGGCCCGCCGCCAGCGGTGCCAGGTCAGGCAGCGTGTGCCGGGCTGCTGCCGCTTGGCCCGCTGCCTCGCCCTCCAGCCCAGTAAGGCCCATGCGCTGCGAAGCATGGCTGGACATCACTGGAGCACCAAACACAACCATTTTGTTCAATAACGTGCACGACATGGCCATCATGCTTATTTGCTGTGACCCAAGCCAAATGTTTTCACTTGAGCTGCGTAAAGTGAAGCTATGAAAGCTATATGAAAGCTATTTAGAACTATGCATGAGTAGGTGAGGACCCCCAGCAGCTGTGCATGTGAGCATGCACATCGGCAGAACCCCCCCATGCGGCCCCCTGGCTCCTTCCTTTAATACCCTGAGCACAACCCTGAGTACAACACATAGGGGCTTTTCCAATGAAATGATGGAAGGGAAATGATGTCCGCATGGAAAACACCTTACCTGCAGGACCAGGGTGTTGAGCTGGGTCATTAGGGTGACCTGCTGCAGCGCCAGGTTGCAGCAGCCTGACACGTCCAGCAACCGCAGGGCGGGCAGCTCGGACAGCCAGGAAGGCAACCTGCATGGCCACACGCATGCATGCGTGCATGGTGGGGTGTGGGGTGGGGGCCAGTGCGCGCTTCAGACGATGGAATCAGAGCGGTGGCAAGTGCATGCTAGCACGCATTGAGAGTGGAGAAGGATTGGGAGTTGTGGGTGATTGGTGGGGCCAGGCAAGGAGGCAGGCCAGTGAGCTGGCAAAGCAGGCAAGGCAAAGCAGGCAGGCAAAGCAGGCAGGCAAAGCAGGCAGGCAAAGCAGGCAGGCAAAGCAGGCAAGGCAAAGCAGGCAGGCGAGGCCAGGTAGGAGGGCATGACCTACGTGCCGAGCAGTCCATGGTCCCTTAGCTCCAGTGCAGTGAGGGCGGTGAGGGTCAGCCATGAAGGCGGCAGCTCGGCCAGGCCGGCTAGCGAGGGCCCGCTGTGCTGCTCACAACCCAGGACCAGCGACTGCAGCTGTGGGGCACAGCAGGAGGGGGGCGGCAGCAGGGGTGTGGGGAGGGTCAGGGGAGAGGGGTCAGGGCAAGGGGTGCCAGGTAGTGTTGGGGTCAGGGGAGGGGTGCCAGGTGGTGTTGCGGTCAGGGGAGGGGGGCCAGGTGGTGTTGGGGTCAGGGGAGGGGGGCCAGGTGGTGTTGGGGTCAGGGGAGGGGTGCCAGGTGGTGTTGGGGTCAGGGGAGGGGTGCCAGGTGGTGTTGGGGTCAGGGGAGAGGGTGCCAGGGAGGGGGCTGCTGGGGTGGATATTTTGCAAACCCGCCAAACAGCCAGACACTGTTAAACAGCCAGACACAGCCAGACAGTGTGAAACAGCCAGACACAGCCGCCAAACAGCCAGGCACTGACCTTGGGCAGGCGGCTGAGCATGGCTGCTGAGGCAGTGGGTATGGGGCAGGTGACGCTGTCCAGGGCCAGGCTGGTGAGGCCAGTGCACAGTGCAGCCAGGCCCCACAGCCCCTGGTCGCTGCGCATGAGGTCGTTGCTGCGGTGCAGCCTCAAGCCCTGCGCCCCACAACACAACACAGCACACACTGCCTGCCTGCTGGGTCACTGGCACTGGCCGGGGCGCTTGCAGCCTGTGCACCAGGCCTGCCTGCCCGCCCACCTGCCCCCCTGCCTGCCAACCCATAACCTCGGCTCCCATGCCTCAGCAAAGAGAAAGCAACGCAGCCCGTCTAGGACAGGGCAGGCAGGGCAGGCAGGCAGGGCAGGCAGGCAGGGCAGGGCAGGCAACGTCCAAGGCAGGCAGCGCCAGAGTAGGCTGCCCCAGGGCTTCAGGGTAGCCAGCCTGCCCGCCAGCCTGCCCCGGAACCCGCCAGCCTGCTCGCCAGCCTGCCCCGCAACCCGCCAGCCTGCCCCCCATGCCTGCCCCACAGCCCGCCAGCCTGCCTGCCCGTCCATATGCCTGCCAGCTCCCAGCCAACGAAGCCAGGGGCAGGGCAGCGCAGCGCAGCCCCACCTGCAGCCCGCCCCTGAGCAGCATGAGCAGGGCGCCCAGGTGTGAGGCCTGGAAGTCGTGCTTGCCCGCCAGGCTAAGGCTCCAGGGGCCCCTCCCCTCCCCCTCCACCTCCTCGGGTGAAAAGGCCTCCACATTGCTGATGGTGAGGTGAGAGATGATGGCACGCCGTGCCATGATGAAGTCAAGCACCTGACCCAGGTAGCCAGCAGGGGGCAGGCGGTATGTGGGGCGGACGGGAGGTCATGTTCCTAGCCCCTCCGCCATCCCTGCCGCTTGCCTGCCTGCCTTCCATCCGTCAGCCTTGCCATCCCTGACCACCACCAGCTCATAACCTGCTTCACCAACCCCTACCCACAGTGCAGGACGACCCCTTCCCTGCCCCATGGACCCAATCTCAGCTCCTGTAGGACCCCTGACCCCTCCCTCGTCACCACAACACACAGAGTCACCCAGGTTAGCGCCGCTGCTGCTGCTGCTGTTCATAGCCAGCACCACCACCCCTGCCCTGTGTGCAGGACCCCTGCTGGGCAGCCCTCACCTTGCTGGCGGACACCTTAGTGCTGCTCAAGGAGTGCGCAAAGTGCTGGATGGAGGGCGGGGAGCTGGCAAAGGCCAGGGGCATGTGGATAGCTGTCACCAATTCATGGCCCCAGTCCACCGTCAGCTGCTGCCACACCAGCGCCTGCGTCAGCAGCAGCAGCAGCTTTGACTAAAGCTCACCCATTCTCACTGGCGCCCAGCTCACCACCAGCGCCCCACCTATCTAGGCTGGCAGGCAGCTGTGCCACATGTGCTTCAACCGACCATGCATGACCAACCGACACCAACTACCAGTGCCGCATGCATGACAGCCCCACCCTCCCTGTGCAAGCCCTACCCCGCAACACCAACAGGTTGACTGGCAGCGCACCTGAGCTGTAGGGGAGGCCAGCAGCGCCTGCCACCGCTTGCACACCTGCACGCGCAGGTCAGCAGCAGCTGCCTCCACCCTGAGCCACCGCCAGAGAGCCACCCACCATGGCCTGGCCCTGGGCCGCACTGCTCGCCTGCTGTGCCCATCAACTGGGCTAGGGCTAGGGTTGCTTCCACCTAGGGCTAGGGCAAGTCACTTAGTGGGGCTAGTCACCTCCAGTGGTCAGGGCATGGTGCTGACAGGGTGCGTCATGTGCCTGCAGGGCGCATCATGTGCCCGCTGTGATCCCAAGCGATGCACTGGTATGAGCAGGTAGCTGGTAGCTGGTATGAGACTAGTGGCGCAATGCCTCCGAAGAAGCGGAAGAGTGTCGATAGGCAAAAGTTTTGAGGGCCAAGGTGCTGTGATCCGGCTTGGCTCTCTGCTCTGCACAATGCCTGCTCACTTCCGTACAGCTGGTTCATGCTGGTGGGTAAGGATGCTGTTGCTGCTATGGCCATGGGAGTGTGAGAAACGAGGTGGATGCGTGCAGGGTGTGGCAGGTGCAAGGGGGTGAGTCGAGTGAGACGTAAGGCATGTGAGCTGTGGAGAGTGGAGGAAGGGAGGGAGGGAGGGTCAGGACGGGCAGGGTACGGGGCAGGAGGGGCCAGCTAAGGTACGGGCCAGGAGGGGTCCTGACCTGGCCTAGGAAGGGGTATGCCCGCAGGCCCAGGTGTGGCTGCCTGCGTTGCTTCCAGGGCAGCCGGGCCACATGCCAGGGTCTCCCGCATGACTCAGTGCTGGGGTCCTGGTGAGCAAGGTGGTGGAACACCTGCAAGCAGCGGCAGCACCCGGGTTCCATTGCTTCTCCTGGCTGTCGGCAGTCGACCACCTCCGGCTAGCTTCAGCCACCTCCGTCCCCTTACAGCTGAAAGAGCGGCTGGCAGCAACTGACCCTGGTTTCAGAGGCTGTCTCCGTCACGTTGCACCTGCCCCCTGTTGTAGCCACACCTAAACTTCAGAGCCAACCCCTGTATTCATAATCACTGTCCACCCTGCTTGGAGTCTGCAGCACTAAGGACCACCTGGCCCACAATGCTACCAATGCCCCCTGTGCATATGCTCACTGGAGCGCTGTCAGGTGCACTGTACGCACTTGGAGAAGCAGCTCATCTGGCAGCGAGTCGAGACCTGGCTGGCAACAGCACTCCCGCATGGCTGTGTGGAACGCTCTGTACCGGTGCTGCTATCGCGGGAGCAGGGCTGTTCGGTAATGGCGGGCTGCGAGTGCACCGCAGCGCAGTACAGTGAGTGCAGGAGAGTGCCCACTAACGACCAGGAGCTCCCTGCAGTGAGTTATTGCAACTTCGACACGTCGGAACTTCGACGCGCTTACCGAAAGGCGATTTAACACCGATGATGCGACACGCGCTTCGCAGCGAGTTGAGAGCTGCAAGTTCACTGCACTTCCCTGCCGTGGCTACTGGTGGGCTTGTTTGCTACTTTTTTTGCTATCTTTGGAGCTGTCTTTCAGTGTGTAATGACACGTGTGGGAAGCAGCGCACTGCAGCTTGTGCTTGCAGCTTGTGCTTGCATACCCATGTCTGGTGTCATTTTGTAAAGCAATGATAATGGTATCATATACTGATATTGGTAAGCAGGGATAGGGATAAGTCGAGTGGTTTCTCTCAAAGTAGAACTAACCTTGTATCACTACATGTTGCGTCTGCCACTCACTGATCCGGAGATCCTTGGCAGGAGATCATTGGCAACAGCCTGGCGCTATGAGATGAGAAGGACCCCAATCGTCGGAACCAGGCGGGGCATCATTCATTTGTGTGTAGTCTGGTCACCCCGTCATTGCCTCCGCATTTCACGGCTCCGTCTTTGATCCACTCGGCGTTTGTCTTCCACCGCTCTGCCCAGTGCCGAAGAGCGGCGCCGAAGCCCGCTGACTTCAACGCCCACCCTGACCTGCTTGTAGCTCTTGGTTTCAAAGACCCACGCACGTTGACGCTCCTTGAGCTGCTTTTGAGCTGCTTCCGCAAGGCGCAAGTGAACGGTGTAGTAAGGTGCATGCTTGTGCCATGTGCCATGTGCCATGTGCGTGGCACAAATGCATTCCACTTAATTATATTACATCATATTCCATCATGCTTGATCATATGGGGTCATATCTTAAATGCATTCCACGACACGGCGATGAAGCAAGCTTCTCTCAATGCCGACAGGCACAGTTTGCAGATGTGGCATCCTCCGTACGTCTCACTGCATCTGGACATCTCGTCTCACTTCAGGTCCCGCAAACCGGCCAATGTGCCTGTCATCTGTATGTGATTAGCTCCAGGGAGTTCACCTCAGCTTTCAGCTCTACCTTGTTCTTAGCTCGCACCCCGCGGCAGCTGCCTGACCCACAGGGCATGTTTACGGCCACCAAGGGGCTAGCTGCCAACGACAATACACGACGTGCAACAGACAACGTTCTCAGCTTTACATGCACTTACACCTGGCTCAAGCATCCATCAACAGCTTTTCAGGGTAGAGCTTATGGCAGGGCTTATGGCATGGCAGGGCTTATGGCAGTGTGCAGCATGGCTCATCGCCATGCTCAAACCGCTCCATAACCCACATCACAGGCTGCCCTTCGCCCCAGCTTTGCTGCCGGGTGGTTATAGGCACGGTTGAGTGCTGCTGTGGGGTGCTGGTCGATGCCAGGTGGAGGAAACCCCAGTCAACATAGGAGCTCATTGCTGTAAATGGCCCGAGGGTCTTAAATCATAGTCATGTCCTAGTCACAGTCATAGTGTCTGGGTGCGGCCGCCGCCAACACAGCAGCCAGCTGTTGTAGCCAGGAGCCAGCTGTTGCGGGCAGGGTGGCCTGCTGCTGCCAAGGCACTGCGGGACCCCTTGCTGGCAGTGGCTGAGGTGAGGTGGGCTGCTCGACTACTTAAGAGAGTTGTAGAAGAGGATGAGCACAGTGCCCACAACCAAGAGCACAGGGATGGAGCTGATGCCGTACAAGGTGACATAGCCAACCTGCGCATGCAGCAGGGCAGGGCAGGGCAGGTGGGTCGCATGCAGCGCACCATGGCGGCAAAGCCGCGGCCTGACCATCTGGAAACCAGCCATTGCTTGCTGGTCAGGCAGCCTTGCCCATGTTCCTGAACCTGCTGGCTAGGTGGGGAGGGTGAGCGTGGGTCTGGGTTGAGGCGATTGCAGCCAGCACCACTGCAGGGACAGCCATGCACGCTGCCTGGGGCACAGCCAGCAGGCCCAGTGCAGCCTTGACGCGCAGGTAGGGCCCAGGTGCATGACGCCAGCCTGGGGTAGCCCTCTGCTGCTGACAATGCCCACCCTGTACCCTACTCTACCCTACCCTACCCTACCCTACTCTACCCTACCCTACCCTACTACCTCATCCCTCAACCTCAATGCGTGCAGGCGCTTGCATGCACATGAAGCCAGCCTGAGACGAGCTCCCTGCTGGCAAACCCTGCTGCCAAGCCACCCCACCTTGACCCCTCCCCATCCCTCCTCCCCACTGAGCCCCCCGCTGACAGCTCACCCAGTCTGGCAGCATGTCCGCCAGGCCCTGGGGCTTGTCCCCCTTGCGCAGGCTGTCGCTCATGATGTATGGCTTCACCACGGTGTCGGCTGCACTCAAGGCAGGCATGCAACTCTGCACGTCATCCCATTCCGGTCATCTCACTCTGCACAGTGTAACCCCTGCAGCGCCAACCGTCACCTGCCACCCCTGCCCATAAACCCTGCCCTGCATGGCACTGCAGGCCTACCTCAGCCCTGCAGGCCTTCCGTGCTCCTCAGCCCTTTCATGCAATGCGTCAAGCCCTGCCTGCAGCCCGCTCACCGTTTCTCAACGATTTGAAGTCCAGCTCAGTGAGGGCAGGCTGTGGCACAGGTGCCTCGGTCCTGCTGGCCGACCTGGAGCTGCTGCCAGAGGAGGTTCCCACATCGTTCATGGGCTTCTCCAGGAAGGGCCAGCTGGCAATCTCCTCATACAGGCACCTGGCAGCAGGGTAGCAGCAGCAGCAGGGTGGGGCGGTGCAGCAGGGGTGGTGTGGTGTGAAGTGGTGAGGTGATGTTCGGTTGGGGTTGTTAGAGAAGGTGAGGTGAGAAGGTGCTGGCTGAGGGAGCGGAGGTGGGGTAAGGAGGTCATCATCATCATGACATGGGAACTGCCTGCCGGTCTGTGTGGCGCTGCTGCAACACATGTATGCATGCCTCACGGTTGTGGCTGTAGCTAGCCACTTGTCTAGATGCGGTGAGGAAGTGCGGGCTGAGGGGTTGCAGGGCTGAGGCCCGCGTGGCACTGACTTGAGAGCGATGCGGTCCTTGGGCACCCTCCCTTCTGCCACCTCCAGCAGTGCCGCTGCCATCTCATCCCTGGAGACGCCCTGCGTGTCTTCGATGCCTTGCAGCCGCCGCTCCTGCAACACCCAATGCATCACCCACCAGCAGCATCAGCCGCAGCCACAGGTGTCAAGGAGTAAGTGCAGGCACAGCGGCACTGCTGCCATCACAACTCTCCACGCCCCCTGCTGCTCAGTGCTACGCTTCGGCTGCATCACGGGGCTGGTAGCACTTGCCTGCTGGCAGCAGGGCTGCACCACGGGTTTTGCACATATGCCAACCACTCAATCTACCGACTAAAACACACCCCACACACAGCAACAAGTGGCATGGCCCATGGCTGCCAAAGGTCCAAAGACGCTGATGTTGATTGTGACAGTGTTGATGTTGGTGACACACCGCTGCCTTGCATGACGTTCACACTACACACCTCATACACACAGACTGCCTGCCTCCCACAGCAGTGGGATGTCGTGCTGCTCACCGCCCCTAAGCCACCCCAGGCCCCTAGGCCCCTAGGCATCTCCAGGTACCCCTAGGTGGTGCCGTACCTGGCCAGCCACGGGCCCTGCAGCGTATCCCCCTAGGCAGTGCCTCTCTAGGCAACCCTAGGCATCTCTAGGCAGTGCCTCTCTAGGCAACCCTAGACACCCCAAGGCATCTCTAGGCAGTGCCTCCCTAGACACCCCAAGGCATCGCTAGGTACCCCTAGGCAGTTCCTCGCCATGGGCCCTGCAGCCATTGGCCATAAGCCCTGCAGCGTACCTTGGTGCGGGGATCTTCAATGCTCACCACCAGCTTGACCTCCGCAACGCTCATGTCACGTGTGGTGCGCAGGCTGCGCAGCACCTCGAAGATCTCGCGGCAATAGCTCTTGGCCGTCTGCACCCCCATAGCACCACACGGACAGACAGCTGCAGGAGGGTGGTTGCAGCAGCAGCGGCCATAGCATGATGAACAGCGGCAGCAGCAGCAGCGGTGGGAGCAGCACCAGCAGCAGCAGCGGTGGGAGCAGCAGCGGCATCAACTACAACATCCCTGCAACATTGCAACATCCCACCGCCGTGTATGTCCCTCTGTGCTGCTTGCAACACTGTCACGGAGGGATGCAGCCGCAGTGCCACAGCAGCTCCTTGCCTAGGCTGGCCACGTCACCTCACAGTGGCAGTGGCCTCACAAATAGCCCTGTTAGCTGGCACACTGGTTGCCATGCTGTGCTGTGCTTCGAGCCCTGGTCTGATGTCATCTGCAGGTGCTGCCTGTCCCTCCAGTGTGACACAGCCCGACCAGCTTGCTGCATTGTCTGTGGCACATGGCTGTGCAAGCTACCAGGACACCATGATGTCACACCTGACGTACACCTGCACTGTCTGCACATCCTGCATGACCTGTGCGTCATTTCCCACCACTGCAGCTTGGGTTTACCTCCTCGTCCACCACGTCAGCCCCAATGATCTTATCTGGGTCAATTGTTCGCGCGAAGGCAGCTGTGAGCAGGAGGAGCAATGCAGTTGCTGAGCCACATAGTCAGCTGTAAGTCCTACACACATGCGTTCATGCCCCCACCTCCACTCTCCATCTCTGCCTGCCTCTTCATGAACGCCTCGACTTGTGCGTCGATGTCCACATCTGCCCCCTGTTGTTGCGACCTGCGTTGCAACCGGCCAGGCAGTCACCGCCAGTCAGACTACTACTCGCGAAAAGCATCCCGCCGCGCATAGTAGCAGCCAGCAACGGACCTGCATATGTGCCGAGGAGTTTGAAGAGGATTGAAGGAGCTAAGTGGGACTCGCAGGCACGGTGTGGGTCGTCCAGCAGATTGCGCTCTGATGCGCGACGCGATGGATCTGTTTCTAAGCAGCATCGCAGCGGGTAGCAGTAGGCCTTGCTCGCCTGGGCTTCCGTACCCGCGTCACCCTATAGGTTTGTGACATTTGGCACTTTGCAGTCTTTCGCATCCTAGGAGATGGCTCCTTGTTCAAGTCTAGCATTCATTAAATCTTTTGGACGTACTGACAACTATCCATTAGTGTCACAAGTTATGACTCAAAACGCGGGTGCACAATTCCTTGCAACAAAAGTATTGCATGGACGAGCACCGCAATGCATTTATCACGACGAGGCGTTGTTTGTAGCAGCGGACCTGAAAGCACGCAATAATGCGTCTAAACACGCTCGCCGCCGACACCCCTCTGCCAACTGCCCCGCGCCGGAACCGGCTGTTGTACTCAACTGGCCGCGCCCTCACGACATGCAGCGCTATGTCTGGGTCGGGCGCACGGACCTCGCGCAAGCCAGAATGGGTCAGGTACAAGTTGGCATGCTCCATCTCACAGGTAGCCTGCCACGGGTGTTCTGTCAAGGGTGCATGACGCATGGTATTCTGAGGCAACTGGCCTGCTGGCTCGACATCAGTGCCCAGCACTGATAAACACCTGTCACTGACGGCTGCTGCTCTGCTTGCACCTGGCTACCGGACATTACACCACACACACACAAAAACAGTTCCTCCAACCCCTCCCTAACAGCACCTGTGGCGGAGGTGACAGCATGCATAGCAGAAGCATGGCTGTGCAAAACCAGCTGGCAGTGTGCCAGGGGCCATGCTGGTTGTGCCGCCCCAGGATCATGGAGGAGGATGCTGACGAGGATGAGGATGTGGCCAAGGTGCTAAGGGGTGCAAACGGTGACCCTGAGAAGATCCGGGACAACATCCGCAGGGCGCTGCAGAACAAGGACATGTTTGTCGACCGGGAGGGGCAGGAGGCCCCTCCCAACATCCGCTTCAGGGAAATGAATCCCTTTGGCTTGTGGGTGGGTGGTGGAGCCCTGCAAGGACTTCCTCGTCCCGGCCCTGCCCTTTATGCCCACCCAGTATAACCTAACCCCCTCCACCTCCCCCCTCACCCCTGCTGCCGCCTTTTCCTCTTCCCTCCTCCCTCCTCCCTCCTCTTGCATCGTCATCAGCTTCACCAGGCTGATACCAGAGGTGCAGCGTCTGCCACCAGGTTGCTCAATGCTGCCCTGACCCGTCACTCTCACTCCCCTCAGTTCCCACCCCTGCACCCCAGGCCATGAGCTGTGGCCCCTCACTGAGACCTGGCACCAACAGCAGCCTGCCAGGATGGGGTGACTGTGGGAAGAGTCAGGGAGTCAGCGGGTGTGGTGTGTCAGCCCTCAGCCACCTGCTGACACGCGCCTTCGTATCACTTCTCACCCTTAGCACAAGCTGGCTACCTCTGACCTGACCCTGCAGAAGTCATTAGAGGGAGGGGGGCAGGCAGGGAGGAAGCAGGCTACACATGTGGGTCAGGCAGGGGGAAGGCAGGCAAGGAGAGAGTGAGAGGGGTGTGACAACCACAAACGTGGGTCAGGCAGGGAGGAGACTGGCAGGAAGTGAGTGAGAGGGGTGTGACGTTCACAGGTGTGGCTGGAGTTTTCCAAGGGTGCGCCCAGCCCCCGGGAGGTGGAGCTGCTGGAGGCCCTGCTGCAGGCCTGGTTCATGGTTGGCAAGATGGGCGGCTACAACAGCCAGAACATGCAGGTGGGGTGCGGCCAGGCTGGGCTAGGGCCAGGGACAGGGCCAGCCAACATGAGGGGCCCGGGGTCAGGGGCCCGGCCAGGATGGGTCCAAGGGCAGGGGAGGAGTGGCTGTGGGCAGGTATTGGAGGACTCCTGCTCATCCAACTGCTGCCAACCGTCTGCTCGCTAACAACTCGCTGGCCAACCACCTTCATGCCCGCAAGCCTGCCTGCCTGGCGACCTGCCTGCATGCATGCCTGCGTCCCAGGTGTTCTACAACGCCGGTGACGACCAGTCCTTCTTCAACTACAGCGTGCAGGAGGCTGAGGACAGCCAGGGCTCCTTGCTGCACGACGTCAGCCAGGTGGAGGTGGAGGGTGAATGGGCACGCTTCAGGTGCGCTGCGGGCTGATGGGGGCAGAGGCGAGCTGGCTGAGGTCTGGCTGGCAGGGGCAGGGGCAGGGGCAGGGGCAGGAGGGGCCAAGGCTGGCGGCCAGAAGAGAGTGGGGGCAGGGGATAGCGTACCCTCACACTTTCTACTGCTTTGATCCGCCATGGCCCTCAATCCAACCACTGGCCTCCCAACCACTGGCCTGCATACATTGTTACATTAAACCACTGTTTGTTCCGCTATCGACCAACATTCCAGCGGCCAGCCTGAATGTGGACACTGAGGTGTGTGAGGTGTGTGAGGTGTGTGACCCAGGGTGGACATGGGCACCTGTGACGAGCTGGCGCTGGACGTGCTGCTGAACTCGTTGATGGGTTTCAGCCGCGACCTGGCGGGCCTGAGCCAGGTCCTGGTGGGCGGTGTGAACGAGGACTGGGAGGTGCCAGAGGAGCCGCGGGAGGACCTGGACTACGACGAACTCAAGGTGGGGGCCACCCACCAGCCTGCCTGCCTGCCTGCCTGCCTGCCTGCCTGCCTGCCTGCCTGCCTGCCTGCCTGCCTGCCTGCCTGCCTGCCTGCCTGCCTGCCTGCCTGCCTGCCTGCCTGCCTGCCTGCCTGCCTGCCTGCCTGCCTGCCTGCCTGCCTGCCTGCCTGCCTGCCTGCCTGCCTGCCTGCCTGCCTGCCTGCCTGCCTGCCTGCCTGCCTGCCTGCCTGCCTGCCTGCCTGCCTGCCTGCCTGCCTGCCTGCCTGCCTGCCTGCCTGCCTGCCTGCCTGCCTGCCTGCCTGCCTGCCTGCCTGCCTGCCTGCCTGCCTGCCTGCCTGCCTGCCTGCCTGCCTGCCTGCCTGCCTGCCTGCCTGCCTGCCTGCCTGCCTGCCTGCCTGCCTGCCTGCCTGCCTGCCTGCCTGCCTGCCTGCCTGATTGATGATGCACCAGGTTGCCAGGTCACAGCATACGGGACCACCTGGCCATACTGCTCACGTCTGGGGCAAAATCTGCACAGCACCCATACCAGTGCATGGTGATAGAGTAACGTCAAATCCAAATCACACACGGAAGCCCCCAGAAGTACTGTGGTGCGGTACTTGGAGCCATTATTGTGCTCGAGGCCATGGCAAGCACTTGTAGAACGGGTTGTGGCACGTGACTCGTTGCCCTCGTTTGGTTCATAGTGACACTAGGCCCAGATCAACCATGAGTTCTCAGCAGGGCAGAGCCTTTAAATGCTCCCTCCCCTGTCATCTCTCTGCATCATGCTCCTTGTGTGGCTGCTGCGTGCCCACAGCCAAACATCGACCCTATGCAACTGCCTGAGGGCCTGGACGAGGAGTTCGGGTTGCTGGACGACTTGGACGCCACTGGCGTGCTGACACCCCGCCCACCTTCCGAGAATCAGGAACTGGGAGCAGAGTTCCTGGGCGGCCGGGCACCGAGAGCAGGGGCCGGGCATTACTCCGGTGCGACGGACCAGGCTGCTGACTCTGGCAGAGGACGCCAAGAGGGCGTTGCTGCTGGTCAGGGTTTGGTGGGTAGCACGCGCGTGGCTCGCGGCATCAGCGGAGCGGACAGAGCAACGAGTAGCAGCAATGCCAGCGAGAGTGGTACCGCACCTGAGAGTGCACCGAAGAGGCGCTGGGGCGATGGCTTGATCAAGAAATACAGCGAGTCGGAGATGAAGCGGGTGCTGGCGGCGGCGGCGTCGTTGGACGCGGCTGTGCCGGCTGCAGCGAAAAAGCCACCGCCTGCCGCGCCGAAGCCAGCGACACCTTCACCCGTGGCAAGACCTCAGGCTTCGAGTGTGAAGGGGGTAGCAAGTGGGCCAGCTGCGACCCCAGCCAAGCGAGCGAAGAAACCGAAGAGCGGGTAATGTGTATAGTGCAGTACCTTCTGCAGCATTGGAAGCATTAGGTGTTACTGACTCCCTGTGAGGCAGCGTCCTCCAGTGTCTCCATCCTAGGTAATGGCTGCGACAGCACAACATCCACGCCGACTCTGACAAATGACCAAACTACTATGCAAAGGTGTCCGTCAAAAACTCAATTACTCACGTTCTTCTCACCCTGCGTGTTATGTCACACTAATGCCGACTTTCCAATCTTGGATGTTGCCATCAACTTCTTCTCAGGCTCTTTGCCTGTGTACACTCCGTCAATAGTCTTCCCCGTAACCCCCGGGACCAGTGCCGCCGCCCGCAGCTCCGCGCTCCAATCCCGGATGGCTGGCGGCGAAGCTACGTCCACTTGCCAGGGCTGCGAGAAAGGCACGGTGCTCTTGATCTCAAATGTGCAGTTCAAGGCGCTCGGCTCGCCCAGGAGCGCCAAGCACAGTTCCGCCACGTCCTCGCGACCAATCTTGCCCTGCGCACGTAAAACACATCAAAAGCTGCGGCCAGCGACACATGTTTCGGTACTCGTACCGAATCAAGTCAATGCCTGTACTCAGCGCCACACCTACCGCTCCATGCTTACCTTGATGACATCACCCTGGTCCAGCTGCAGTGGCATGCCACGCGGCTCCTCCGTCAGCGCACACGGCCGCACGATGGCGTGCGGGACCCCACTGGCGCGCACCGCATCCTCACCTACACGCGACCACATGACGCCAGGCACAGTCGCACACGTCTCACATCATCTTCGTCGGAAAACCCTCTGGAGAAGCACCCCGTGCTGTCCCGAATACCCGGGACATCCGTAAGCTAGGCGCCGAAGAGCTCGGACGCACCCACCTTCCAGCTTGTAGTCTAGTAGGCCGCCAAGAGTGGCGTTCAATTTAACGGCAGGTGGCTCCTGCGACACCATTCATTTTCCTTCCGTCTCAGCAAACACAGACGGACAGATGCCAAGCCTACACCAACTACTGGCACCTGTGCATTATAAGCAGCAGGAGCCTATGCAGTTCCTGCACCCCACTCACTCCTGCACCCCACTCACCATGCAGCCACCATGCAGCCACCATGTAAGCATCATGAACACAGCAGGCAACCTCATGCACCGCACCCACCATGTCTGGGTTGATGCCAGGGCGGTGAGGGCGGGTGACGCCTGCTGAGGACACATGCACCAGGCGAGGCACCAGGGGCCCAGGGGCCAGGTAGGTAGAGATGGCGGCCAGGGGCAGCTCGAACTCTCCCTGCCTGAACGCTGGGTTCAGCTCCCCATCATACTCAAACTTGGACAGCATGAGCTGGAAGGAGGACACAGTACTGGGGTCCAGGGCCGGGCCGTCCTGCAGGCCAGCAGCAGCAGCAGCAGCAGCAGCAGCAGCAGCAGCAGCAGCAGCAGCAGCAGCAGCAGCAGCAGCAACCGCCAGGCAGGATAGCAGGCAGGCAGGCAGGCAAGGCCTTGGCACAACACAAGACATACACCCAACATCACACCCTCATATGTGTGACCCACGGAGTGATGAGTCCTTTGAGGTAAGGCTTAACAGACATGGACTGATGTGGCTGTGTGTCCATGTCAGGGCCGGGGCGGTGGCCAGGGCAGGCAGGGCCAGGGGTCAGCCCAGCCAGCAGCCAGGCCGTAGCAGCTGCAGGGCACCCACCTTGACCTTCTTGGCCCTGAACACGGGAAAGAAGTCAGAGAAGGGGATGCGTACAGTCTGCCACACCCCAGGCTGCGTGTCAAAGCTGTGGCAGTAGGCAATGCCGTCCCAGTTGGCATCCGGCCTGAGGATCGCCTTGTAGCGCAGGCCATTGCCCTGCAGGGAGCAGTGGGGGGCAGTCAGAGCGGAGGGGCAGGGCCAAGGCAGGGCTTGTGTGGTGGTGGGCAGGTGGCTCACAGTGGCACACCACACAGCACCCGGCCAGACTGGGTTGCTGACCCAGGCAGCCAGTAGCCCCCACCATGGTGGTGCTGTGCCATCAGTACTCCCTGCCGCCCACCATCATCATAGCTGTACCGGCACGAGGTGGCAGGCGCTAAGTGCTCCACACCCCTGCCCACCTTTAGCCCCACCTTCAGCCCCACCCCTGCCCTTCACCCTGACCTTCAGCCCCACCTCTGACCTTCAGCCCCTGCCCACCTTGAGCCTCAGTTCCACGCCATGATAGGCTCCAAGGTCCAGAGGTGGTTCGAAATTGCGGCAGCGCACGGACGCAAAGCCGCCAGAGTTGTTGGTGGACACAGTGCCGCTGCAGCCACCCAGCAAGCAGGACGGTGGGGGCACGTGCAACACGCTGTATGCACCCTAAACGTTTTTTTTTTCCTGTGCACACCCCTCCATATGTATACCACTCTGTACACCCTCCATGCCATCCCTCTGATCCATCCTGTTCCATCCTGTTATCCCACCTTATGGCCCCTTGCCCCCTCCACCCTGCGCCCCCTACTCACCGGCACCCGACTTTCAGCCTGCCACACCCCCCTAACCCTCCCCCCCTCCCCCTCTGGTCCCACCCTCCTAGCCCTCAGGTGGGACTCTTACCCCCGCCCCCACCCCCCTGACCCATTCACCCAACCCCCTGCCCCTGCCCCTGCCCCTCCCATCCCCCCAGCCACCCTGGCCCTGTGGGCACCTGCCCACCTGGACCCCTCCCCACCCCTCCCACCCCTCCCACCCCTCCCAGCACCGCCCTGGACACGCACCTGAAGACCATGGCGGGCTGGCCATCCTCCCCAGCCCCTGCCACGCTGGAGATCTTGCTGATGCTCACGCCCCCCTGCAACGCCACACGTCCACACCTTTATCATCACCAGCATAAGCAGCAGCAGCGGAGGTAGCAGTAGCAGCAGCAGCAGCAGCAGCAGCAGCAGCAGGGGCAGCAGCAGCAGGGGCAGCAGCAGCAGTGCAAGCAATAGCAGCTCCTGCTGGCAGAGCATATACTCAGTACTGCTGCTGCCGTATTACTGCAGCAGCCATAACTTCCCCCTAGTCAACCGCTCACGCTCAGGCTCAGGCTCAGGCTCAGGCTCAGGCTCAGGCTCAGGCTCAGGCTCAGGCTCAGGCTCAGGCTCAGGCTCAGGCTCAGGCTCAGGCTCAGGCTCAGGCTCAGGCTCAGGCTCAGGCTCAGGCTCAGGCTCAGGCTCAGGCTCAGGCTCAGGCTCAGGCTCAGGCTCAGGCTCAGGCTCAGGCTCAGGCTCAGGCTCAGGCTCAGGCTCAGGCTCAGGCTCGGGCTCGGGCTCAGGCTCAGGCTCAGGCTCAGGCTCAGGCTCAGGCTCAGGCTCAGGCTCAGGCTCAGGCTCAGGCTCAGGCTCGGGCTCAGGCTCAGGCTCAGGCTCAGGCTCAGGTCTCACTGGGCCAAGAACAATGGGCACCCACACTCGTCTCCCTGCACTGCCCGGCAGCAGCAGGCGGATGAGGTCAGTCTGGGCCAAGCTATGCCAGGTACCCGCACCATGACTACATCGTCCAGGGCGCCCCACACGCTGCCGCTGCCATCTCCCTGCGCTCAGCAGCACCACACACGCGCCATCATTGACAGCAGCAGCAGCAGCAGTGGCAGTGGTAGCAGTGGCACCAGCAGCAGTGGCATCGGCGGCATCTGCGGCATCTGCGGCTTTGGCGGCGGCGGCGGCGGCGGCGGCGGCAGCAGCAGCAGCAGCAGCAGCAGCGGCGGCGGCAGCAGCGGAAAAAGGACACAGCAGCAGCAGGGGAGTAGTAAAGGGCAGTTGCAGGGGTGCAGGAGGTGAAGAAGGACACTGGCCCAGGAGCAACAGCTATGCATACCATAACTCATCACTCTCTCCACCACTAACAACAAACCTGGCCCACCTGCTGGCAGGGCCGCTGCTAATCTTACACCTGCGGCCGCCACCACCGCCACCCCACCACCCTGACCGTGCCATCGCCACCCCCATCTTTGGCGCCTTGCCCCCACTGCCCCCCTTCACTCCCCCTGCCTGCCCCTCTATCTGCACCGTAGCCAGCCAGCCAGCCAGCGCAGCCGCTGCCCCGCTGACCTTGAGCAGCGGCACGCCCTGCTGCACGCCCAGGGAGGGCACCACCGCTGCCAGCAGGTTACGCATGCCCACCGCCTCCACAGCCTCAGGGGTGTCGCCCACAACCTCCGGATCGAAGAACTTGATGCCCTGTCACCAGGAACCAGGCAGCCCACAACTAGGTAAACACCTTGCTATGGTCTGAGTAGCCTGCCCCTGCCCCTGCCCCTGCCCCTGCCCCTGCCCCTGCCCCTGCCCCTGCCCCTGCCCCTGCCCCTGCCCCTGCCCCTGCCCCTGCCCCTGCCCCTGCCCCTGCCCCTGCCCCTGCCCCTGCCCCTGCCCCTGCCCCTGCCCCTGCCCCTGCCCCTGCCCCTGCCCCTGCCCCTGCCCCTGCCCCTGCCCCTGCCCCTGCCCCTGCCCCTGCCCCTGCCGCTGCCCCTGCCCCTGCCCCTGCCCCTGCCCCTGCCCCTGCCCCTGCCCCTGCCCCTGCCCCTGCCCCTGCCCCTGCCCCTGCCCCTGCCCCTGCCCCTGCCCCTGCCCCTGCCCCTGCCCCTGCCCCTGCCCCTGCCCCTGCCCCTGCCCCTGCCCCTGCCCCTGCCCCTGCCTCTGACAGGCCCTGCTCCTGCATGAACCCCTGCCTCATCCTTCAACCCTGCCACTCCCTGCCGCCACCTCACCCCTGCCCCAGCCTCCAGCCCCTCCTCCTCCTCAGTGTCCCAGCTCATCCTAGTCACGAAACAGCTCTCACAGCCCTCACCAGCCATCAGCTGCTAACAAACACACACGGCTCAGCACCTGCCCGCCTGCCTGCTTGCCCTAGGGGTGGCCTGCGCTTGACATCACAGCCTCCCTACTTGCCAGCTGGTACACCTGGTATCACAGTCCTGAGGCCTACCACCTATGACAGAGAAGGCCCCTGACCCTATCTGGCCCACCTGGCCACTCTCCTTCTCACCCCATGGCCCCTCCCCTCCCCCTCCATACCACCCTTCACCCCGGCCCCGCCCACCCTCCTGGCCCCTGACCCCTGGCAAGGCCCACCTCCTGCACGACACCTGGTCAGCACAGTCGTGGCCGCGCACCTGCATGTACTTGCTGCGCTGCGCGTCGTCACCTTCCTTGGGTGCCACCTTGACTGCCGTGCAGCTCACCACCGCCCTCACTCCCTTGAAGTATGCGGGCAGCAGCGTGCGGGCCTGCACCCAACACCACCAACCCTGACAGCTGGGAGCGGGAGGGTGGGAGGGCGGCGGGTGGGTGGAGGGGTGGAGAGGTGGGCAGGCGGGTGGGCAGGCGGGTGGGTGATCACACAGGCAAGGGTATGTGGGGGCCTGTGCCAAACACCGGTGGACTTCAGCACCACTGCAACACACCCCACACAGCCAGCCAGACAGGCAGGCAGGCAGTGGTGCAAGCAAGGAGGGGTGGGCAGGCGGCAGGCGGGTGGGTGGAGGGGTGGGCAGGCGGGTGGCCAGGCGGCTGGGCAGGCAGGTGGGCAGGTGGGAGGGCAGGTGGGTGGTCACCAAGGCAGGGGTGGGTGGGGGTAGGCTGGGGCCTGGAGTGCCAAGGAGGAGGAGTTACAGGAGTTGGGCGAGCGAGCATGAAGGCGGGGGAGGCGTGGAGTGGAGTGGGGTGTGAGCTACCCCCAAAGCCCATGTGCTCCTGACTGCCACCTGGCTGCCCGCTGCCCTGACCTGAGTGATGTCAGCCGCCACAAGCTCCAACGAGCCCCCAGGCCCAGCGGGCAGGCCGGCCTGCAGGCAGGCCAACATGACATTGTGATTCTGTCATTGCCTGGGCCTGCAGCCTCCAGCAGCTAGCCTTGCGGCAGTGCCTTGATGCATGTCCCCTAATGTGGGGCCGGCAGCTGCTGCCTGACCAGCTCCTGTCAGCTAGGGCTGATGGCAGCACCGGGTCACAGCAGGCTGCTAGCCTAAAGCTGGTTGCTGCTGCTGCCGCTGCTCCTGCTGCCGCCGCTGCTGTCGCCGCCGCCGCTGCCGTTGATAGACCTGAGGTGAGTGCTTGTCAGCAGCTAGCCAGGCGCCCTGGGTGCCCGGCTCACCAGCAGCTGCTGCGCCTTAGGCAAGTCCCTAACCAGGGCACGGACACGCTTGCCAGCCTGCAGCAGCTTGGCCACCACCCTCTTGCCCACACCCCCTGTGGCGCCTGTGGACACCACCAACAACACACATCACACATCACACATCATGGCAGCCCCTCTCACCATGTTCACCAGGGAGGCATCACACAACTGATACAACTGATACCAAACCACTGTCACCTCTGCATGGCTCCTGCCGCCCCTGCCGCCCCGCCCCTCCCGCCCCGCCGTGCCCTTATCACCCCACCCAGCCCCGCCCGGCCCCTGCTGCCCCGCCCTGCTCCTGCTGCTCCTGTGACTTCACCCTATCCCACCCCGCCCCACCCCGCCCCTGCCGACTCACCTGTCACCAGGATGACCCCATTGACCTGCACTGGGATCACGGGGTTCAGGGCATCCATGGCGCCTGAGAGCGTGGGCTGCAGCGGCACTGCCACTGCGCTGCTGCCGCCCTCTGGCCCTGACCCTGTGACCACAGTGCGTGTGGCGGCAGTTGCCATGTCCAATCTACTGGCTGAGCCGTAAGAGAGCTGGAGGGGCTGAAGCCTGGCATTGTGCAGCGGGCAGGAAGGCAGACCGCAACACTCTGCCAGCCTGCAACCCACTGCCACCCACTGCTTGCTGCCTGCTGCCTGCCTGCTTGCTGCCTGCTTTGCCAGTAACGTGGTGACCCACTGCAGACCACCCGTGCAGGTTACCCTGCTTGCAACGTGCTGTCAGACTTGAGCCCAGCGTCCCTCTGCCTGTATGCCAGGTCAGCGGCAGCTCACCTGACAGCGCGCGGGCCAGGCCGTCCACAGCGCCTTGCAGTGTGCGCTGCAGGGCGCCTTCATTGAAGAACGCCACGGTGGACATGAAGCGCCCAAAGTCCCATGGCTGTCGCCCGCCCTTATCTGCGGGCAGAGCGAGGACAAGGAAATGAAGAACCAGGTGAGCTGCCCACACTGCTGTTTAGAGAAAGAAAGAAAGGAAGAAAGACTATGCCCTCGCTGTCGGGCGTGCATTAGGGGAGGAGAGTAGCCTTGGGGCATGCCCTTCCTGCCCTCCCACCGGACACTGCTGCCGTGAACATCAAAAGAGCCCAGTAACAACGCGACATGCAGAAGGAAGGTCAAGCATTCAAGCACTTGGTCCTACAACACGCAACATAATGAATAAGCAGGGGAAGCAGACTTTGCGCTGGCTTGAGAACGGTGTGCAGGGAGGAGCTTCTGCATGGGGCGTGGCCTGCTCCCACCACCTTGCAGCACCACATGAGCTTGACCCAGGGCCAGGCTGGTGGCTAGCAGCTGGTAGATGGCAGTTGGCAATGGCAGGACAGGGAGGCTGGCAGCTGATGGCCGTAGGACAGGAAAACTGTGGCCACCCTATCATGACATGGCCCTGCTTGTCCCTGGCTCCTCCTAGGGAAGAAGGCTGAGGTCTCAACAGCCCTGGTGACTTCGAGCTGTGCACCAGCCGAAGATGTAGGTGAGCTGCGGGGTGCTGAGGGGAAGCTGCATGAGGTGGGACGTGCCTACCTTCGCCTGCCTTGCACTTCACGGCCGCTCGTGATGTAGGCCTGACGCTGCAGCCTGCGCCATCAGCGGGCGTCTGCGTCACGGGCCACGCACCTCCGAGATCAATCCTAGCCACGTACCGCGACTCGCGACGCGCCCAGCTCGAGCTCCGACGCAGCTGCGCACCCTCATGAAGTTAACGTTTGAGGCAAGCAGATAAACGGGTTAGGGAGCACCACCGGTTCGCGATACACTTTTCGTCGATACGCCATGCATGCATTATATTCTCCCTGTCAAGTGAAACTTTGGCGTTCGAGTTGGCGTAGTACGATGTCACAAGAGGGTATACTGTAAGACCCTAAGCGAGGAGCCATTCTTGAAGGCTATCAAACCATCCAGGGAGCCTTACATCGGCTATTAGGAGCTTCACGAACTGTGTTGTGGGTGCTGGACCTCCCAACTGTGCAAGCCGCAACCTCCCAGCTATGCAAGCGTGCTGCTGAGAAGCATAGCCCTGGGCCTGCAGATCAGGAATTGGGGCTTGTTTGGTCATGGGTGACGGCAGCAAGGCGTTTGGTGAAGGTGTTGGGCAGCACCAGCAGGAGAGCACAGGGTGAGGGCGGCAGGGTGCGGCTGTTCTGGCGGGATGGGAGGGCAAGCATTTGTGACAGCCAAGACACTGTAGATGCCACCGGTGTGGGACTTGTGCCCGTGATATGGCATGGTGGCGCGCGCGCAGCAAGAGGCGGAGCACATACGCGTGCCGTGGCTGCACTGCTCTATATGTAATAATTGCGAACGATGTGCTTGGTTCTGGGCTCGCAGCCTCGAGCCTCCGGGGTCACCTCGCCGGACTGCCAGTATTCGTTTTGCACACGCCTTCAGAGGCAGGAGTGCTCCCTGCGTCGTGATTATTTAATTCCGTGTGCAGCTCAAAGGCTGAACTGGCCTGTGCGACATGAACGGGCCCGGCAAAGGTTTGAGTGATGTGGGTGACCATCAGGAGTTGCCATGTGAGAGTTGAGTCCCTTTGTGCAGCAGGAGTATGGTGGCACCGTCGGACGCCTGGGTGGATCGACCGCTTTTCGGCGGGGCGATGCTGTTGCCCCTGCCCGCCCGCATGACCGACATCAGGTCTGCCGCACTCGGCTGCCGCAACCTGTGCCACAGCCCTATGCCGTCTTATGACGTGGTGGCTGTTAGCAGGGGGTGATTGATATGTTGGCTCTGGAGCTGTGCTGCTCATTGAAAGGGAAAGCGGCAAACAGATGCTGCCCGCCCAACCTGCCTTCCTGCCCATCTGCTGCCTGATGCCAAAAGGGATAGTGTAACCGGATGCTGCCTGCCTGCCCATGTCTGCTCACGCAGTGACATCCGGCCAGTGCCTGACCACCAGGAGGTGTGTGCTGCTGTGTTGACCGCAAGGGCAGCAGCACTACAGCTTGAGACGGGTGACAACTCGCTTGCGTGCAGCCCTGTGTGTCCCTATCATGATTACATTGCATTGCATGCGGTACTGTGGCGCATGGCGTGGTATGTGGGGTAGTGTGATATGGTGTGGTGGAAGTGTGAGTGTGTGCCTGTGCATGGACAGGTGTGGGCTGACCCGCATTGTGACCAGTCCTTGGTGGTGGAGGTGGTGGAGTATGCAAGCGCGGTGCAGTGTGACCAGGAGTGTGGCAGGTGGGTTTGGTGCAGCCCAGGGGGGCGGCTGAGGGGGCGGGCGAGGGGGCAGCCAGGAGGGTAGCTAGGTCTGGTTGAGGTGGTGGCTGGAATGGAGGAGGGGAGCTGCAATGGGGAGATGGAAATGCGGAGGGGGAGGGGATATGGAAATGGGGAGAGATATGGAAAGCGTGGGGGGTCAGGCCAAGCGAGTAGGAGCCAGGCTAGTCTGCCTTGTGTGGTCTAGGTTAGGGCGTCTGTTAGCCTGGCAGTGTGGTGCTGGCTGTGTCGGGGCAGCTGGACGTCAGCTTGGTCCTGGCTGGCCTGGCTGTGATGCGTGTGGTATGAGCATGGCTGTGTCAGCCCAGTAGGCTGCAGCCGGGCATTGGCATGTGCCAGCTGGGTCCAGCAGCTGTGTGGGCTAGGGCTCGAGCTCTGGTGCTGCAGCTTGGCAAGCCAGGCAGTCACGCTCCAGCCATGCGTCAGAGGAGTCGACCCTGCCCCTCCCCCTGCCCCACCCACAACCCCCTCCACACACCTGCTGTTGTGTGATAGCAGCAGCAGCAGCACCACCACCACCACCAACCTCATCACACTACACTCAGTGATGCAGTTGCCAGAGGCGGGGCCTCAAAGGGTGAGTAGGGGGCCCAGCTGGCAGGTGTGCACAGGGCGGGCAGTCACTCATCACATTCAATACACACATCACACATCACACGCATCACTCCTGATGACATCCTCATGCCCGCCACACTGGTGGTTGCCAGGTGGTTGTGCCAGGTACTACTTTGAAGACCAGGCCTGCCAGAATGACAGTTCCTCCTCAGCCCTTCAGGCCATCACAAGGCTAGGTGAGCGCTAGGGGCAGGTAGAGGGCAGGTCCACAGGCAGGTCTACAGGCAGGCAGACAAGGAGGGAGGCAGGCAGGGTAGGTAGATAAGCACGCAGGCAGGAAGGGTGTGCTCGCACGTGCATTTCTTCCTACCTTGTTTTTTAGCTTTGTTAGTTGCTCTCACCTGCATTCCTCAATGTGTCCCTCTGGTCAGCTGAGACGGCTAAGCTTGTACTCAACAGGGTTAAGGCCTGTGTGGCAGTGTTGCCACGACGTGCTGGTGTGCGTCACTCTGCAGCGCATCTGCCCGGGATGCTGCCAGCTCTGCTACCCGCCATGCACCCTCATGGCCTGGCCAGATCATGACAGCTCCCTTCCTCCTCCTCCCCCTCCTCCTCCTCCTCCTCCTGCTGCCCCCAGGTGCTGCGGACGTGCCCCTCGTCCCGTCTGACAAGTGTGCGGCTGTGCTGCTGGCCAGTGGATCCCAGGTACACGGCCCTGGCCATGCTGCCCTGCGCATGCTGCCCTGCTTGCATGACCCTGCCTGCATGGCCCTCTCCATGCTGCCTTGCCCATGCTGCCATGCTCACATCCTGTACTCCTTACCATCAGCTAGCTGGCAACGCCTGGGAAGTGCGGGAGGGGTGGGTGGCGAAGGGGGAGGGGCATTGAATACACAGCCCCTGGTCTCCCTTCCACCCCAGCAGTGCCGTCAGGGGCTGCTGTCTGCCCGCAGATGGTGACCAAGGGCGGCATTGGGGCTGGCAGCATGACAGTGGATGTGCAGGTGCTGGTGCTGCGCCTGCCTGCGGTGGCAGCTGATGTGCTGCTGGTGCTCAACACGCCAGTGGCGGAGCAGGCCGCCGCATCAGCCGGCCAGGAGCCCAGTGAGCTGCTGAGGAGCGCAGCCCTGGGCCTGCAGATCAAGGATTGGGGCTTGTTCGGTCCTGGGTGACGGCAGCAAGGCGTGAGGGGTGAAGGTGTTAGGCAGCACCAGCAGCTGGGCACAGGGTGAGGGCGGCAGGGTGCGGCTGTTCTGGCGGGATGGGAGGGCAAGCTTTTGTGACAGACAAGACACTGTAGATGCGTGATGCCGTCTCCACGGACGCACCCCCGCCACCACCATGATCAGCCCCAGTGCTAGCAACAGCGGCCTCAAATCACCAGATCTTCCACCATCTACTACATTACATTCCCACCGCTGGTGACGTGAACAGTAGTCCACTAGGTCACCCCGGCCATTGGCCATGCCAATCCGTGACAGGCCTGACGCTCACACCACGCGCTGGCGAAGGGTAGCTGAGGCTATCGCGGTAAGTCACGCGCGCTAAAACTCGCGTTTCAGACTGAAGCCTTGTCTCAGATCACCGCCCGCCACCAGGTTGAAAATTGAGATAGCGCAAACAAGTTGCGACCCACTCACAAGAGCAGGATGGCGAGGCGCTCCGCGGCGTCCGTAGCTAACTACCCAACCCAGGGAATCTTGCGCTTCGACCTGCGACCCACGTACGTTCGCACCCCGTTGAGCCCCAGGCTGCAGCGAGCGACCATGTTCACAGTCCGCGGGGATGGCGGGCGGAGTGATCTGGGAGGCTTCAGTCTGAAACGCGAGTTTTAGCGCGCGTGACTTACCGCGATAGGCTCAGCTACCCTTCGCCAGTGTACCCTTCGCCGGGTGTCCAGTAGTGAGCGGTCCAAAAGTTAGACAGACAGAAAAACAACAACAAAAACCAGGCTATTTCAGCGCAAATACCCTAACTCAACATTGATGACTACAAACCACTCACCGTGGCACTTCCTTAATAGACCATTGGGCTTCCCAAACTAAGGGCACCACGAAACTAGGGGCATAACGAGGCATTCGACAGGAAAGCAGCTGGGCTGCTTGGTGATGTGTCTCTCTAGTGAGACCGGGCTCTTTGCTAGACTGCAGACGTACATGCGTAGTCAATCCATGTCAACACAAAAATTGGGTGTCGGGCTAGTCTAGGCGGTCTTGTTCTTATGACATGGGTTTCCGCCAGCGGTGCCATAAGTGGAGCACCGCCGGCGCCTGCGATGTTACTTCGGCGTGCGCCTCGTCATCAATACCGCTCGTTGGCGCAGACGTGCCCGCGACCATCAGCACCACTTCGATGCGCACGCCGAACAGCCCATGTCCGGCAGAGCGTCATGAGGCAAATTCGTGTAGAGTCAGCTGGAGAAAACGTGACATCCTCTGCCGAGGACATGGGAACATCCATTGGCTACGGTAAACGGCAGTGCTCAACACAGGGATCTTGCAGCCACAAAAGAGATTTATTCAGGCAGCAGTGGAGGAGGCAGCTTTGTGTCCCACGCCAACAGCCTGCCGGATAGACTAACACAACAGAACACAGCTATACAGCCCCCTTGTCCCCCACTAGGGCCTCCATTACAGCATACTACAGCACATTACAGGCCTAACACAGCTATCCAGCCACACTAGGATGCTGTCGCCACTGGGCAGGGTCACCTCTTCAGCAACTCGACATCACTGCAGCTCAATATCCACTGCCATCCCTGACCATCAGTCATGGAGGCAGCCACTGTATGCCCTCTGTGCCTCTCTACATGTTCATCCCCTGTGTGCCAGACCCTTCTGGGTGTAACTGGTCGCACCCACATGACTTCACCAATGAGAACCATGTGCATGTGGTGTGTGTGTATGTGTGTATAGGTGTGTGTATACATGTGTGAAAGTGTGAAAGTGTGTTTGTGGTTTACAGGGGACTTGCAGAAGCTGGTGTCAGCCATACCCTTCCGCAAGCTTGTCATCTGGGCATTTGTTGGCCTGACGGCATACCAGCTGTCTGACTTCTTTGGGGTGAGCGACCACCAGCGTCTCCAGGCCACAGGTTTAGAACACAGCGTTCACCAGAGCCTGACGGTCAAACCCTGCTGACGGTCAAACCCTGCTGATGTGATCTCTTATGCACAGCCCAGCTGAGAGGGTGACATACAGTAGACATGCACATCAGCACACTGCCCCTGCCCCAAGTGGCTGGACAAGAAATGGCAAACACCAAGGCATTGCTGGCAAGCTGCAGCCCATTTGTTCCCAGCTCAGAGCCAGCTACCTGGCCTGCCAACCTTGAAACACCCACACCTCCCACACCTCCCACACCTTCTCAACCAGCCTCCGTCTAGGCACAAGCCTTGTCTCACACCCTCGTTCATTGGTCTGGACCCACCCACCCAAGCACCCACTCACCCAAGGCCCTCGCCCCATGCCGTCTGCCCCCCACTCCCTCTTCATCCAGGCACCGAGCAGGTCACATGTGGGGCAGTCGTCAGCATCCGGCCCTGCCCCTCCCTCCTACCCTTGGCACTCCCACCCTCGCCCTGTGCCCTCTACCCCCCCACTCCCTTTTCATCCAGGCACAAGCTGCAGGCCCAGCCCTTACCCACAGACCCCGGCCCTTGCATCCACCCAAGGCCCCCGCCCCTTGCCCCCTGCCCTCTGCTCCCCCCTCACCCTGCCTTGGCCCCTGCTCTTCCCTGCAGCTCATCATGGGCACTTTCATCATCTCCTTCATTGGCAACAGCTTCGTGGAGAGCACCCAGCACTCCCAGCTGCTGCACTTCATGCCTCACACTAACCGGCGGCGCGCCATGGTCATCCTGTACTTCATGGTCATCCTTTCCACTCTCACGCTATGTGAGTAGTGTGACCACACCCCATGCAGGTAGTGAGAAGGGAAAGGTGGAGGGGTGGGCACATACAGGCTGAGAGTGTGTGAGTTTTCTCAGCAGGTAGGAGGTGTTGCTTCCCTCTTGTGGGCAGGCGGCAGCAGCAGCAGCAGCACCACCACTACCACCACCACCACCACTATCACAACCACCAACAGAAGCAGCAGCGCCAGGGCAGGGCATCAAGTGTTGGTGTCAGTGTGCGGCCCTGCGTTCCACTGTGTAACCTGCCTTGCCCCTGCGCCCTGCTGGCCCGCAGTCGGCATCATGACCATCCCTGACATTGCCAGTGAAGGGGTGGACTTTGTGAAGCGGCTGCAGAGCGACAACATCTGGGTGGTGCTGCTGGAGAAGATGCGCAGCGGCCTGGGGTGAGTGCAGCGCGGCCTCAACACACACCTGCCCACTCATCTGCCCGCCTGCATGGCTGCCGCCTGGCGAAGCCTAGCCAGAGTGACAAGAGTGACAAGAGTAACAAGAGTGACAAGAGTGGCAAAGGGTGACAAGGGTGACCTGGGCTGCTAACTGCGGTCACCCGGCAATCACTCGCCCGCCCCCTGACCTGACCATCTCCTGGCCCGCCAGCCTGCTCACTAGCTGCCGCTGGTGTTCCCCAAACAGCTGCTGCTGCTGCTGCTGCCACCGCTCCCACTGCTGCTGCTGCTGCTGCTGCCGGCACTTGACAGTGACCACATCATGGAGAGCCTGGAGAAAGGCATCTACTTGGCCTCCAGCTCAGACATCACCACCGCTGCGGCAAACACCCAGGTGGGTAAGGGAGGCCCAACTGGCTGCTCACCAGGCATGGCTGCTGCAGGCAGGAATGTCACCGGCGGCCAAAACAGGTCAACAGGACATGCTATCTACGGCAGCAACCGCCTCATGCCCTGGACCAATCTGTTCCCCTGACCTGCGGTTTCCCTGGGGACAGCTACAATAGCCAGCGCTGGCAGCCCAGCAGCGGCAGCAACAGCAGCAGGCACCACACTATGCACCGCATTGACCATGACACACAGCCCTTGGTGGTGGACCTCAGCGGCAGGGCCTGAGGGCCCAAGACTGGAGTCGCGGCAGCAGGCTAGGTGTGGATCGCTGACAGCAGCAGCCTAGCACAGTCAATCAGGCCTGAGCAGCATAGCGGCCTGGCGGTAGCCCAGCAGCAGCAGCAGCAGCAGCAGCAGCAGTGGATCCCACCGGCACCCTTCTCAGACACCTCTGCCCTCACTTCCTGTACAAACAGCTGTGCCAGCGGCCCTGGCCCTGATGTCCAGCAGACCGCAGACTCTATGCTGCTGCTGGCTGTGGCCTGCCATTCAGCCTGCTCGGTGGTGTGTTGGTGTGCAGGCGTGGACTGCTGAGCGCAGCGTGCAGCTCGGCCTGGCAGTGTCCTCCATGCTCAAGGGCTACACCACCACTGCCGCAAAGATAACTGGACAGCTGCTCAGCTCAGTTACCAAGTTTGCGGTGCAGGTCAGGGGGCGGGGCGGGGCGGGGCGGGGCGGGGCGGGGCGGGGCGGGGCGGGGCGGGGCGGGGCGGGGCGGGGCGGGGCGGGGCGGGGCGGGCAGCATCCATGCACCTGCGCTGCAGCTCTGGTCTGCCTGCTGTCTGCAGATGGTGGTGAGCCTGGTGCTGGGGTTCATGCTGGTGTGGGACATGCCAACCATTTCCTCTGGCCTGGCAACCCTGAAGAGCAGGTGCCGGCTCTGGTCAGGGGCTGTGGCTAGGGCAGGGCTGAGGGTTGGGCCATTGGTTGTCCAAGTTAGGCAATGAGGGTAGTCAGGGGCTGGGCATGAGCTGGGCTGGTGCTTTGGCAGAGATGGGTTCTGGGGGTTGTCAGCCAGTACTGCTCCTTCGTGGCCTCTGTGGTGCTGCCCTCCTGCATCGCCAGGCTGGGTGAAGCACCTAGCTAGTCCCAGGTGATGACTTTAACCCTCGTTAACTGCTGCCAGAGCTGCAGCCGCAGTGTTGACGTTGGCACTGTGGGGACTGCATCCAGGCACACAGCGTACCCTCTCCGCCTGCCTGCCTGCCTGCCTGCAGCCGCCTGAGTCCCTTCTACAATGAGGTGGCTCCAGTGCTGACAGTGTTTGGCAAGCTGTTTGGCAAGGCCTTAGAAGCGCAGGTCAGGCTGAGCTGCAGGACTGGTGTCATGGGCAGCACAGGCACAGGCACAGGCACAGGGCAGGAGGTCCATTACCCCGCAGCCTTCCTTGACCAATACCGCCCTTACCCAGGGCAGCTTGTCTCAGCTCCCATGCCACCCCTTCCCATGCTGCCTCTGGCACTATACCTGCGCTGCATGATCACACTAGCACATGTCACACCAGCACATGTCACACTAGCAACAACGGACAACCATAGACAGTTTGATGATACGGTGGACAGAACTCTTCCTCCCTCCACCCCTCTCATGTCAGTGGGCCAGTGCCAGCAGGGTCATCTGCCTGGGTCGCCTGCTTGGTTGCTGTGGCTGCTGTGGCCGCATGCAGGCGCGCATTGCCCTGGTGAACACAGCGCTCACCGCCCTAGGCATGTGGGTGCTGGCCATACCCGGGGTGGGTCTCCTCTCCCTGGTGGTCTTCATCTGCTCCTTCATCCCTATCGCCGGCTGCATTATCTCCACCGTGCCAATTGGCTTTGTGGCACTCACAGGTGTGGGTGGGTGGGGAGGTGGCAGGGCAGGAGGGTAGGAGGGCAGGCGTGGTGAAAGGAGGCTAGGCAGGCAGGGGCGCGGGCAGCTGGGCGGGCGGGCGGGCGGGCAGGCAGCTTGGTGTGCAGTCAGGGAATGTGGGTGGAGGCAAACACAGTCATTAGAAAGGTGTGTGCCCAGCCCAGCCCAGCTTACCCCTGCACCTGCACATAGACGACCACCTGCACCTTGATCTTGCACCTGAGCTGGGGTACTGGACATCAAGACAAACACCAGCCATCCTAAACTTTGCTACGGAGCTCAGCCCCGTTCCATTTGAAGCGAAGACCTGAAGTGGCGTACCCGACCTCTGCCTACCTTACTTCCATGCTGCATGAACACATTGCCTCGTGAGGCTGAGACTGGATGAGCTAGCTTCATCCTGCACGTGAACGCTGACCTGCCCCTGGTTGACTGCAGAGTACGGCTTTTTCAAGCTTGCCCTGGTCATCTTGATGGTGATGCTGGTGCACTTTGTGGAGGCGTACGCCCTGAACCCTGCCATCTACTCCCACACCCTCAAGCTGCACCCTCTCATGGTCAGTCCAGTCAGCATGGTTCCAACACTGTGCTCCTGCAGCTGCAGTGGCCTGAAGCTTCTGCCCAGTGCTAGGGAAGGCTGGCGGCTGATTGGGCTGTCCCCGTCAACAGCAGCCAGCATCAGGCTACCACTGTCAGGCAGCAGGCCACTGTGCAACAGCACCCGTTCAAAAGGCAACACCCCAGGGGCAGCCTACTGCCCTGCACATCATTGTGTATATGGATGGCGATGTCTGTAATATGAATTGCCTCCTGCTGTTGCTGTTGCTGCCGCTGCTTATGCTGCTACTGCTGCCGCTGCTGCTGCTGCTGCTGCTGCTGCTGCTGCTGCTTGCGTTACCTAGCCTGCTGTTGCTGCCGCTGCCGCTGCTGCCGCTGCTGCTGCTGCTGCAGGTGCTGTCTGTGCTGGTGTTTGCTGAGCACAGCCTGGGCATCTGGGGGCTGCTGCTGGCCGTCCCACTCACCGTGTTTGCGCTGGACTATTGCATCAAGTACCCCAGCTCAACAGTACGGGAGGTGGGAAAGGGCCTGGGGCAGGCCTGGGTGGCTGTGCACTTTCTGCCACTGCATGGCCTTCATCTAGTCACATGGAGTTGGCATGATGCATTTTGACCGAGAACAATGTCAACATGCATCATGCAAATTCCATGCAACAATCTGGGTTTTGCCAAACGAGATCCCTGGAGTCGGTTGGGTCTGTTTTAGTAGTTGACAGTGGCTGGTAGCAGCTGTCTTTTAGGATTCCAGGGATGCTGTTGTTGCTAGCTAGGGGTAAGGGGCTGAGGCAGATTTGCCCTTATTGCCAAGCCGCAGCTGAACCTGCCAGCCAGCCTTTCAACCTGTGGTGGCACTGGGATTCTGTGCATGACAGCGGCACTGCAAAGCCTGCCCTGTGAGTACCCCACTGCTGATGAGCCTGCATGCCTGCATGCCTGCTGCCTGCCTGGCTGGCTGGCTGGTTGGCTGTGTATAGCTCCCTGCTAGCCTGCCTCCCTGCCTGGCTGAGCCTGGCGCAGGTGGGTGAGAAGGAGCTGTCCAAGGTCCTGCACAGCCGAGAGGACGAGGAGGAGGATGAGGAGCAGCAGCGGCTCGCTGCCCTGCCTCCCACACCGGCCCACACCTAGACTGGCCCCACTGCCGCTCCTGCAGGGTTGTGAGACGGGGCGGGTCAAAGGCTGGGGTCGGGGGTCAGGCTTCGGGGTTCAGGGGCCACAGTAGTCAGGTGTCAGGGGTCAGGGGTTAGGGGCCAGGGGGTGTGACATTGGCTAAGCTGCGCTGGGCTGGCCACAGGGCAAAAACAGCCTCAGGCCTGACACACCTGCTGCGCCCGGTCCAATGCTGGTGTAGCCACCTGCCTGGGGCCTCCTGGGGGGTCCCGGCAGCCGCTTGGGGCTGCCTTGACAACCACCACGCTGCAGCCTGCCAGCTTGCCATCAACAGCCTCAGCTGGGGTGCAAGCTGGCATGCACAGCCACAGGCAGGCACCAGGCAGCCATGATAGTGGCAGCAGGGCCTCAGTGGGTGATCCTCCAGGCTTGCTTCGGCAGCAAAATATCCCTCAAGCTCTCCCCGTCATGGTCTCTCCCTCAAGGGGCTGGTGTCACCGGCTTCCCTTTGGATGGTCTGGGCCAGGGGCTCACGTCCAAGACTGGTGCTGTGGGGTGTGTGTAGTAGTAGTTGTTACACTGAAGAGGCAGGGCTTGGATGGATACAAGCCAACCTCCAAAGGTAGAAAGCCGAAGAGTTGAACTGAACGTAAAGCAAAAGAGGGAAACAAACTAGGAGAAGAGAACTCTGGGACCAAAGGAAAAGGAGCTTATAGAGTAAGGGTAAATACTGCGACACGTGCTAAGGGAGGCAGGAGGGTCAAAGGCTGAGCTTGAAGGAGGGGCTGGAGGGGGTAGGGTGACCAACGAGGGGTCCAGGTGGGTGAGGGGCTAAGGGAGGGAGGAGGGGGAGGGTCAAAGGCTGAGCTTGAAGGAGGGGCTGGAGGGGGTAGGGTGACCAACGAGGGGTCCAGGTGGGTGAGGGGCTAAGGGAGGGAGGAGGGGGAGGGTCAAAGGCTGAGCTTGAAGGAGGGGCTGGTCTGGGCCAGGGGCTCACGTCCAAGACTGGTGCTGTGGGGTGTGTGTGACACTTGGTGGAGTCAACAGATAGCAGTGGATGGCACAAGGCGCCAGGCACAGCCACAGCTATTAGGCTCAACGCCAAGGGTTGGTAGCGCCGGTCTGGCTCATCATGCTTCGTCCAATCGGCGCTTCCGTCATGGCTGCTGTCTAGCTGCTTGCCTGTGTGGTGGTAAGTCACACAACTGGTTCACACCATTCACTGCTCGTCACTAGCGGTGACAAATTGCCTGAATGAAGGACGGATAAGCGCAATTGCCTCGAGGTAGCTGGCGGCCTTGTGTTTGGTAATGCTGCATGCAGGATAGCCAACAGTTGCTGCTTCTTTCATACACAGCATTTGGAGCAGGGGATGCCGTGTTAAGGATGAAGGGCACGGTAGAACCATGACACAAGCTGTAGTCTTCTGGGACGTGGTGTTGTGCGATGGGCTTCAATGCCTGCATGCCCGGGTCTGGATATGAGGACCTGGCCTTTGACGTGTGGGATGTGATCATTGACAGTGATGTAATTGACCAAACCTAGCGAAGACACGAGCAACGAATGAAAGCCAGATTGCATTCACATGGTAGAGAAGGGCATAAAGCCCGATGAGAGAAAAGTGCAGCCTGCATGGCCCATCATGCCATAATGCCACCTTCATGATGACATGATTGTCACATGACGCTCTCTCTTGCAACCAGGTACACGCCCTAGCCCGAAGTCTGGCCTTAGTTGACATGATTGTCGATGCCACGGCATAATAAGAGATGAGAGTAGACTAAATGTACCACACACTCCCATCTCTTACGGCACTTAAACTCTTCGCATCTCACCCACTGTCACCAGTGACTCACCACCTTGTTACCACGCGTTATCACTCCATGAATCTCCGGGGGAAACTCTAGTTGCTAGAAAAGTCCACCGCCGTCTCAAAGCACAATGCGCAATGGCTCGCAAGAAGCGGCAGGGCAAGCAAATGCAGGCCCGACAAAGAAATTGAAAGGTGCGACGACGCGTCCCTATCCGGCTCCGTGTAATAACCTGTCGCTCTTGTTGGTTCCATCGCAGCGTCTCGCTCGCCTTTACGAAAGCAACCTTGCTCGCTTCACTGTTCGTGTTGCGGATATTTCTAACTTGCCTGGTTGGTTACTTGCCTGCCAGGTTTCCGCAGCGCCCCCACACCTCCAACCGTGCATTCCCCCGGTGCACCCGATGCAGCCCCCGTACACCCACACCCCCCGCGTGCCCCTGCCAGCATGGAGTGGGAATGTGGCTCAAGCAGCTCAAGGACTTTTGCGAGGTCTTTGCAAACCCAAACAAAAATACTGCGTACAACCAGCTATAGCGCCGCCTTGTGCACAAACATCAGAGTCGCCACCCAATGCTCATGCCTGTCTTTGAGGACCTTAGCAACCAGGCTTTGCTGGCTAAGCTGCAAGAGCTGGTCAGCATCAATCTCAAGGTGACAACAACACCATCGGAGATACTGAGGTTGAGGACACGATAGTATGCTGATCGACAATCCTCGTCACAAGACAGAGTCGGGTGCGTGCTGACATTCATTTAGATTTGGATGTTGGTTGGAAAGAGGGGATGCTACACAAGCTGGGTGAGTAGATAACCCAGATGTAGGTGCAGAAGTCCGGCTCGCGGACCAAGAGATGAATCTTGTCGTCCGGGGAGCAAGCGATGCGCACTTCTGACCGCCGGATGACGCGCCGGTTGTTAGCCAAGACGCACTCGTCGCCTGCAACGTGACAACGCCCGTGACCGAGAGGTGTCAACAAGCGGAGAAGCACGCGCTCAATCCAGGCGGATTGCCGGAGGCAGTGACAGGCGCTCACCTTGCCCGTACACTTGCTTGACGTACGGCCACGCGCGAGTGACCATGGCAGTCGCCTGATTTGGCAACAAGTCCTTGTCATCCAGCACCGCCACACCTCCGCTTACCGTCGTCATCTGCACCGCCTCGCGCTGGTAGCGCCCCATGGACCAGTTTTCTGCAACAGTCGAAACAGCATGCCCCCTTCCCCACGCACATCCCCAGCTACTCGCAGGCTCCAACTGCCAACCACTGCTTAGTATAAATCAACAGAGCATGTGCCTTGCTCCTCGCTTTCTCACCTCGCACAGCTGGATGGGTGCGCGTGCAGGTAGGAGGGCAGGCTTAAGTTTAAATTCCCAGGCCGCAGGCACCCAGTATGTGTGTACTAGGTATTCTCAAGTGTATGCGGTAGGTACTCTCAGGTACCCAGTACAGGACCCAGTGTGCTGAAGCGGCTGCAATGGCTGCCTGGCCTAGGCAGCCTGACTGAGCTTAGTGCTCTGGCACTCCACACCCCACCCCACACCTCCTCGAACACGCACCTCGAACCTTGAACCTACTGGTCGCCCCTGCATCTCCTTCATCAAACCACTTGCCTCCTAGCTCCCCTTCCTACTCCCCCTCTCAGCTGCCAGTGCCACTTCCCAGTTACCTATGTCACCTTTCCCTCATACCTAAGTCACTCTTCTTCTCCCCCTCTTCCACTCCCAAAGCTAGGCCCCAGAACCCACCTATACCCACCGCTCCCCTGGTCATGAGCGCAACCCCGTTCCCTCCTTTCCCCTTCTCACCGAGACCCTCTTCTTCTCTCACTTTGCCTCTTTCAAACCCCACTCTTCCCCTCCTGCCTCCTGCTACCTGCCACCTTCCTCCCCTCCCCCTCCCCCTCCCCCTCCCCCTCCCACCAGTGAGGACAGACTGCTCGTAATGGTAGTGCCGTGTGTGATTCTTGTACACGTACTCATACGTGAAGAACTCAGCCGGCAACCGTAGCGCCTTGCCCCCCAGCTCCACCTCCAGCAACGCATCCACTTCGCGCTGCGAGCAGAAACCTCACACAAGGCGGTGCCACATCAGTTTTGAGGGCAATTCACCCACTTCAAGGTGTCAAAGACACAGCAGGGCCGCCAGGAGCATGAGCATGGGCAGCTGGCAGCATGAGCATGGGCAGCTGGCAGCATGAGCATGTGCATGAGTAGCTGGCAGCATGAGCATGAGCATGGGCATGGGCATGGGCAGCTGGCAGCACGAGCATGAGCAGCTGGCAGCATGAGCATGAGCAGCTGGCAGCATGAGCATGGGTAGGAGCATGGGCAGCTGGCAGCATGAGCATGGGTAGGAGCATGGGCAGCTGGCAGCATGAGCATGGGTAGGAGCATGGGCAGCTGGCAGCATGAGCATGGGTAGGAGCATGGGCAGCTGGCAGCATGAGCACCAGGATGAGGCCTGGAGGTGCCCTCCAGCATGTTCAGGGATGATCATGCATCATGCATCAGGCATCGGGCGGGGGAGTGAACATGGGGCTGGGGGTCCCCTTCACTAGAGGTAAGTGGAGGGAGTATGCCATGCTCCAGGCAGCAGCTCCTCCCTTGATGCGCATTGCCTTCACTTCACCAAGTGCCCCACTTTCTCCTCTCGTGCCCCCACAGCCACCACCATCCCTCATCGCCCCCTATCAGATCTCGTCCCTCCTCTGACCACTACCTGCAGCTCAGTGAGGGCTGCCGCGGCCTTGCCAGCTGCGACCTGCTGCTGCTTCAGCTGGGCCTGGTCAGCGGCTGGGAGGACCTCCACCTGAGGCTGGCCAAATGTGGGCTTGCCCAACACAAAGCCCGGGGAGCCTGCACGCACCCCACAGTGGCAGCAGCAGCCTCCCCCTGGTTGGCAGTCACATCACCCTGCCCTGCCGGGCCGCACACAGTCACACCCCCCCAGGCAGTCACACACCCAAGCAGTCACACGCACAGGCGGGACGAGGCATCGCAAGCAGGGCGAGGCAGCGCAAGTTCCAGAAGACCAGGGGGTAAACAAAGGGGCAGAGGGGGTCCCCGGGGGTGTTGGGGGGTCAGTGGGGGGAGGCAGGGGTCAGGAGAGCATGCAGAGCCATGCCGAATGATTGAAGGGCTGGTGGAGAAGAACAAGGAGTGCGGCAGGGCAGGGCCAGGGCCAGGGCAGGCACTGGGCGAGGTTGGCAGGCAGGCAGGGCAGAGGCAGGAAGAGTGACTCTGCCAGGGAGAGTGAGAGTGCCCCCAGGCAGCTGCCAGGCTTTACCTTGCAGCCACCAAGCCCCACCCCGTGCACCTGTGCCAGGAGGAGTGTCCTTCAGGGAGACCACGCCGGCTGCGAAGGATGTGCCCGCCACCCCTACACAGGGCATGGCCCCAGGGGGGAGAGGGGGGGGCAGGGGGTGTGGGGGGCAGCTCAGGAGGAGGAGGGGTGGGGGCGGCAGGGGGGGAGGGAGTAAGTGGGGGTGGTGTAAGATTTGGGAGCTTGGGATTGGTACTATGGAATAGGATCACCCCCTGAATGGAAGGAGGTGAAGGTACAAAGCATGCTATTAACATTGCAGCACGCCATTGGGGGCAGGGCAGGGGGCATAGGGCAGGGGGCAACATGTAGCTAGCAGCACCTCCAGCTGTGAGTTGGCATGGCATGGAATCACAGCACTGCTTGCGCAACAGCGTGCCAGTGTGTGGAACTACCCAGCTGGCCAGCAGACTGCGATCCATCAGCCAGGACCAGGAAGAAACGAAGAAAGACTGCGCCCATGCTGGCAGCGGGGCAGGGAGGTGGGTTGCGTGGGGTGGCGCCCTGCCTCCCCACCAGCAGCAGCAAGGACCTGAGGCACAGGGGTAGGGGCCACCCCGGCCCCATCTGGGCCCTGGGACCCTGCACCCCCCAGCTCACACATCACACCCCTCACTCTCACACATCACACCCTTCAATCTCAAACCCTTGAAGTCCTCACCCATCCCTGGGCCAGCTCCTTGCTCCTACCCCTGCCTCCCCCTGCTGCTCTCCCCCTGGCCCAGCAGCCCCCACCCCCCACCCCTGAACGCTGCCCCTGGCCCCCCTGGCCCCTGCTGACCAGCCCCCCTCGCCCCCTCGTGCCCCTGCCCTCACCCCCTCCTGCCCCTGCCCTCCCCCCCTCGTGCCCCTGCCCTCCCCCCCGCCCCGTGGCCCACCCGTCAGGCACGCCTTGCTGGCCCCACAGCCCGCGTTCTTCAGCGCCTGCAGCAGGCCATTGCTGATAGCCCGCACATCAGCCGCCAGGGCCGCATGCTCAGGCCTCAGGGCCACCTTGGTCTTGGCTGGCACTGCAGGCTTGGGGCGGGCGGGCGTGCAGACGCCACAGGCCCGGCGGCAGTGACCAGGGTGCCCTGACCAGCCCAGCATGTACTTGGGGTTGGCGTCACACTCCCCAAGGCTAGCCCATACTTTGCACTTGGGGTGCAGGTCCATGCAAGCCTCGTCTGCAGGGGCAGCATGTGTGGGGGTGAGTTGGGGATGAGGTTGAGATCAAGATCGAAGGGAAGGGAAGGGAAAGGTTGAGGGTGAGGGTGAGGTTAAGGGTAAGGGGGAAGGTAGGCGGGCAGATGGCTAGGGGCAGCAGGGATATGTGGGGCAGCAGGGGCTGCCTCAACTGAACCTGGCAGCTTTAGCTTTAGCTAACAGGGTCACACAATGCAGGACAAGTGACGACCCCAGCAGTGCCCTCCAGGGGTGGAGTGGTGCCTGTTGTAGTACAGCCCACACTCACCCCTGGCGGCGACGCAGGTTCAAATCCTAGTCCTGGCCCACCTCTGACCCAGATCTGGCTCTGTTGAGCTCACCATATCTGCATTAGCAGCTGTGACTCCGCCCCTTCAAGCCTATACCCCTGCGGGCCTGGACACCCACCCTCCTCTTCGTCCAGCTCGTCAGGGTCGATGTACGGGTCTCCCTCCTCCCCCTCCAGGCCTTGGACATCCAGCTGCAGGCTCACGCCGTCAGCATTGGTCTGGAACTCCATGCTGTCCATGAGCTGTGACAGCAGCGCCTTCAGGGCCTGCACAGCAGCCATCAGGGGACAAAGGAGGATGACCAGGCTCCTGGGTAGACCTGAGGCGGTGCCAAGGCTGAGGTGCTCAAGGTCTCACTGGGGCTAGGGCTGATGGCAGCACCGGGTCACAGCAGGATGCTGGCCTACAGCTGGCTGCTGCTGCTGCTGCTGCTGCTGCCGCTGCTCCCGCCGCTGCTGCCGTCGCTGCTGCCGTCGCTGCTGCCACCGCCGCAGCTGCTGCCACTGCTGCTGCTGCCGTCGCTGCTGCCGTCGCTGCTGTCAGTTCCGCTGCTGCTGCCGCTGCCGGCGCTGCTGCTGCTGACTCCACCACTGGCCCTGCTGATCCAGCTGGCTCTGGACGTCACAGCCACTCCCTCCCCACAGCCATACCCCCAGTAGCAGCACAGCGCACCTGCTGCCCCTCTGCTGCTTTCTGCAACTGGCGGCTCTGAGCCCCAGACTGACCCTCCCCTTCCATCTCCTCCTCCTCCTCCTGCTGCTCTTCCTGCACTTTGGTGGTCTTGCCAGCCTGAGTCGCTGAGTCAGACGCCTCCAGGGAAGCCCCCCGGTCTGCCTTCTCTCCCCTCCCTGCTGCACCAGGCGCCCCATTGCCTCCTTCACCCTCACTGCTCCTGCTGGCCCCCCCATCCACCACAGCAGCTCTTCCCGCCACCGCTGCTGCGGCTGCATGCTTTCTTGCCGCCTCACCCACGAGGTTGGCCAGGCTGGTCAGACCAGGCTTGCCGGCAGCCAGCTGTGCAAGCACCTGGGTGGCGGTGTCCATGACGGCAGCTGCTGCTGCAGCGCTGCCCGCTGCACTGTCAGCGACATGCCGGCCTACGGGTCCCTGCCCAGCCAGCTCCTCTGCACACAAGGCAGGTCGAGGGCACATCATCACCATCATCATCGCCCTCATCGCCGTCTTGCTCACATCATCACATGGGCGCAAGGGCCAAACATGGCATTGCAGCTGCCCGGCTCACCGTGTTGAGTCCAGCACATGATGGCGTGGTGACGGCAGTGGTGCTGGCACAGGTGCTGGTGTTGAGCAGAGAAGCATGAGCAGTGCAGGCAACGGCCCTGGGTGCAGTAGAGGTGGGGAGGTGCAGTGCAAGCCCTGGCTGCAGGCACCCTATGGAGCCCGCTGTGGCACACGTGGTGGTGGTAGCTGGCTGAGGTGCTGGGCCGGTGCAGGACAGCTTGGCAGTGCTGCTGGCAGCACTACTGGGTGCAGGGCAGCAGGTGGGTGCAGTCAGCACAGTGACGTGAGCAGCTAGAGGTGGAGGTGGAGGTGGAGCACTGCCTAACGCAGCACAATGTGGTGCTGGTGTGTGCTCAGTCTGCAGCATTGCTGGTGGCAGGTTTGATGCTGCATGTTGGCCAATACCGTGAAGAGTGATGCTGATGGTAGGCAAATGGACGCTGCCAGGCAGGGCACAGGCAGGGGGCGCATGAACAGCCAGACACAGCGGGGGAAATCACAGTCCCAGCATGTTGGCCAAAGTACCTGAGGAACCCATCTGTCTTTGCTGCTAGTGGCCACCTGGACATGCGTGACCGCATGGGTGATAAGTCGCTGATGGCGGGCAGCCCCTATCATGCAAATGCTGCTTCTGCCTCATGCTCCTCCATCTCAGCCCCATCCCCTCCCTCTCCCCTTTCACTACATCTTGATCGTGGTATCCCCCTACCCGTCAAGCGCCCCCCTACCACTCCTCCTCCTGCTGCCCCTCCCTCCCACCAGGCAGCGCATCTGCAGGCAGGGCTGCCAGCTCATGCCGGTCGAGCACCGCCCGCAGCTGCTGCTGGTATGCCTGGACCTGGGTACGCAGCACCTCGAGCAGGTCTGCGCCCACCTCCACCAGCAGGCTCTGCGCCAGCAGCCACCCACACGGCGCAGGTCAGGCGCACGTACAGCCCTACACCTTGACCCCTTCTGGTACTTAGCCCCTGCCCTGCATGTGAAGCCCACCCAGATCCCTGTCCTCCCTCAAGCCCTGCCCCTACCCCTTAACCCTACACCCGACCCACCGACCCACATGACCTCCCCCCTCGCCCTGCCCCTGGCCCACCTGGCAGGCATGCTGCACCGCCATGTGCTCAGCTGAGGTGGGCTGGTGGCCTGGCCGCCGCTCCCGCACCACAAAGAACACCAGCTGCTGCGGCCCGCTGTCGCCTTGCAGCTTGTAGATGACTGAGCGGCTGAGCACGCTGGACACCAGCTGCAGCGCACACGCCCCACACACGCCCCACCTAGACCCTGGCGGCCGCAGCCTCAGCTTCTGAATGTGACTGGAGAGTACCTTGATGACTTGGTGTGGTGACAACGCTGGCGGGCAGAAGTCATGCCACACATCAGGGAGCGCCATGTCATGATGGTGATGATGAATCCTGGTGCAGTTGCTGCAGCAGTCAGCCACATGGCCAAAGCCATGTGCGGCTGGCATGAAGAAGGCATGTGGCAGCACACAACCACCACCAACTGACTGGGAATACCTGCACCAGCCGAGGACACCCTGTCTTGACCCTGCTGCCACCCAGCCTCGGGCCTTCAGGGTGAGGTGCTGAGCCAGTGAGCTGCAGACCCTGACCTGAGCGTCACACACACTGTCCAGGTGGTGCTTGAGCTTCTCCTGCGGCACCTCCTCTGCGCCGCTCAGCACCTCAAGCACCAGCTGCTGCCACACCCGCGTCACGACGGCTGCACAGACACGCAGCGCCGTGCAATTGGTAGTCAAAGAGTGCATTGCCAAGGTGCTGCCTAGCTGCTGCAAGCTGACTGCAGCTGATCCAAGCTGACCCCAGCTGGGCCTTGGAAGCATGCCAGCAGACAGCTGCACCTGCTGCCTTAGCCTCCACTCTGTCCTATCTTTGACTACGTGTGGACACAGCCCTGCCACCAGGCTACTGACACCTGGCGCCTACAGGCTGCAGCACTAGTGCCTGCCATCTGGCACACGCTTAATACCCTCAGCACTTCCATTCTTTGCTGCCCAGCCTACACGACAATTTCACGCCCTGGGCTGGATGCCTGGCCCAACCTGGTCTCAGACAGCCTGCTGCAGCCCACCGTGACACACAGTGCACTGCACTGCTGCAGAGGCTGGCTGGAGCAGGCTGGCATCGTCCATGGTATCCGGGCCTATGAGGAAAGGGTCTGAGCTGCAGCGCATGCAAGGTCAGAGCGGGGTGTCAGTAACACACAGAGTGGGCCTAGCTGCTCTGTGCCAGCAGACACGTCACTTGGTGTCCCAGGCTCGCCGCGGCATGGGACCATCAAGGCTGTTCCGAGGGCTGATAGACCTGCTGTCCTTGAGCTGCAGGTATTTCAGAAGCGCAGGGTTTGCGTCTGTGGGGTTTGTCAGCACGGGAGGGATCTTCCACTGCGTCCACGAAGCCTTGGTCCAGCCGCTTTCATCGTAGACGTTAGTGATGGCCTCGGCACACACCAGAAACAACACGAAAGTCAGACCCACGGCTCGTAGGCCGTGGACTGCGCTCGGCATTAGTGACGCCAGCGCTTGAGATGCACGAAGGCTCCAGTAACGTGGCCAGGACATAGGGAAGTCATGCATGGCGAGCATGACTTGCACGCAAGCTACCCATCAGAGTTTGATATCATGCTTAAGTAAGCAAGCCTGGCTTCTTAGAAAAGGTGTGTCCAGCGCATCGGACACGCTAGCAACGCCGCTGATTGTTGCACTGCTCATTGACAAGGCAAGGCTTCGCTGATGCACATTGGGCATATGGCGACCGTATTGTGCCTGCTAGCTTTTAGCAGAATGATGTAGCTGAGCTCCCTATTCTTCATCAATCAACACTCCATGCCGAATTTGTGGCGGGCTTGTCGCTGGGCACAAAATGTATCCAGAATGGTTGGATCGGCGTAAGTCGCAAGTTATACAGCATGGCAGAGGACGATGAGGCTGCCATAGTGCCCCCCCCCCCGGCTACCCGCCCTCCCACTTCGCCAGAAAATATCGCGCTGGCGGAGAAGGAAAAAGATGCAGCAAACGCACTGTTCAAAGGTAGGCACGCACGTCGGCTCGATCGGTTGTCTACGCCGGCTCTGACCCAAGTTTACCTGTCCGAACGGTGCCCAGAGAAACACTTCGCTCAGGCCATTGACCGCTACACCAAAGCCATCGAGTTGCACCCCAACAGCGCCATATACTATGCCAACAGAGCATTTGCAAGCTCAAAGCTTGAGAACTACGGCTCAGCGATTGCGGATGCCACCGCAGCGCTTGAGTTGGACCCAACATACGTGAAGGCACGGCTTGCACATCAGGCTGCCCCTTTCACCCCAGAAACACCTGTTCACTCATTGTCGACAAGTGCATGGTACCAGTCATGACTGACATGCCTGCTGCAGGCCTACTACAGAAGAGGCGATGCAAACTTTGCCATGGGCAAGTTCAAGCTTGCCCTTAAGGACCTGCGCACTGTAGGTGCACTCATGAAGCCTGCAGCCTCATTGTGTCGCTTTGCAGCCTCTAAGCAGTCAAGCAGAACCTGTAAAGATCTCTCTCACCCTGCCGGCAATACCAGGCATTGAGGTCAGCATCAAAAGCATTCGAGGCATGGGCTGCCCACAATACTCCATCCTAGCAGTGCATGCCGCTGCCACCTTCCTGTAGGCTGCGAAGGTGGCACCACGGGACCCCGACTTGCGCAAAAAGTTGGCAGAGTGTGAGAAAGAGGTGAAGCGGCTGCGCTTTGAGGAGGCCTTAGCCGCCCCGGTGGGTCGCTTTGGCTGCAAACAATGTCAGCCCTGGTTCACGTCCAAACTATGACCTGGTCTTGACCAGATCTGCTTCAGCCTGGCATTAGATCCAGCTGGCAAAGGCCGTAGCTTTGACCTGCTACTAGCCACCTCACCAGCAGTCTCGGGTTAGGGGCTGCCAGCACTGTGGCAACCCAGGCTGCCTGCATTCCGTGTGATGCTGGTGGTGCAGGAGGAAGTGGTGGTGCTGGTCAGCAGCACCATTGATCTGGCCTCCATGGATGTGGAGGAAAGCTACAAGGGCCCTCGCATGCAAGGTAGCAGCCCCATGCACATGTTGCTGTACGGTTACTCGACCAGGACTGGGCAGGCAGGCGGGCTGCAGTGCATGCTCTCAGGCATGCTCCATCACTGGCAGTATGTAGTAGGTGACAACCGTACTAACCACCGCTGTATGGGAGGGCCAGCCTCGCCACCTCACGTTGAGCTAGTGGCAAAGGTGGCAGTGGGAGGTGCAGCAGCACACAATACAGAGGAGGTGGCACCTGGAAGCCGTGCTGCGTTGAGGGGCCTGCACATGGTCATGCTGCCCAGGCAGTCAGGAGGAGGGCTACACCATCACCTTGGATTTTGTGCAGTCCATGCTGGCGGAGTTTAAGGAACAGCGGGTCATCCACCGCCGCTTTGCATACGAGATTGTGCTGAAGGTAAGGCTCAGCGCTGCTGGATTTACAATGGATGCTGAAGGAAGCAAGTGGCCCACCTGCCCACCTGCCGGCCTGACCTTAGGGTCCCCATGCTCTACCATGTCAGCAAGCCCAAACTTAGCTCTGCTGCCAGCAGCTGGGGGCCTGCAGCATTAAATCAATGGCGCAATATGTGGTCAAGTGTGCGAGGAATTGCTGCTGCTGTCTGCTGCTGGTGTTTGAAAACAGTATTCCATGCTGTTATTTGTCAGTGCAGTCTGCTGCGGCTGTTCATCATGTTGATGTGGCGGAAGGGAGTGGTCTGCTGCTCTGTATCGCTCCGCACAGGCCCAGGAGCTGTTCAGGCAGCAGGCATCCTTGGTGGACGTCAGCATACCTGAGGTCAGGGCCTGGGGAGGCGGCTCAGCAGGGGCCTCGTGGGCTCAGGGTGCAGAGTGGGATGACCAAGTGGAAGCTCCTAGTCAGGGCATAGCAGGCTATGCATGGGGAAGCTATGCTTGTATGCATGACTGGGCCATGTACAGTGCCAGCTTGCGCATAACTCCTAGCTTTGTGAATGCGATTCTTCAGAAGCTGTACACCTGTGTATTGTCCAAGTAGAATAGGTTTGGTCGCCAGCATCCTGCTTCACACATGCTTCCATATAGTAGTGTATACGCATACATCTGCCTGCCTGCTGGCACCTGTGCTTGCCTCCAGAATTGCCATCTGACCGTCTGTGGGGACACCCACGGCCAGTTCTATGACCTTCTGCGCATTTGGGAGCTGAATGGCCGGCCCGCCCCAGACAACCCCTACCTCTTCAATGGTGCGCCTTAGACCATCACACCAATAGTCCCAGCGCCAGCTGCAGCATGACAAGGCCATGGCCTGACTGGCGCTGCCCGGGCCTCGTGAGCTGGCTCACTGATCACCTGGCCCACTGGCCACCGGCCATGTCCTGTCTCTCAGTGCTGCTCTTCAGCCTTATGCCCCAGACCAGCTTGGCCAGCAAAGCTTGGACTGTGCTCTGCTGCACAGCCTCAGCTCCTTGGAAACAGATCTGGCCAAAACGTGCAGAGGTGTCAATGGACCACAAGCTCTTGGTACCAGCCGGTCAGCTGCATTGGCACTGGCTGCGTCGCATGTTGACCCTTCACAGCTGACTGGCTAGTTGTGCTGGTTGTGACTGTCATGCCTAGATCCAGCAGCAAGTGGAGCACTGCTATGCCTGCCATCTGCATGTGCTCCAGCACAGTGCCTCTGCTGCTGGGCGTGCCAGGGCGACAGTCATGTTTCCCTCCAGACATGCTGGGCGGACCTGCATGGCAGTGTATGTTAAAGAAGTGCCATGTCTAGCCAAGCAGTGGTAGGCGGTTGAGTGCTGCTCCAGTTGCAGATCAAGCTCAGGCCATCCCTCCCGCACTGCGCAGGTGACTTTGTGGATCGGGGCTCCTTCTCCCTGGAGGTCATCTTGTCACTCATGGCCTACAAGGTGGGTGAGGACTGCAGCCCTCATGGCTGTGCTGGTGCCTGCCTGGGCCACTTACACATAGGCTGGGGCCAGGGCCCATGTAGCTCTCAGTTCTTTTAGCTAACAATACACCGTGCACCTTGCCTGTGGGTATTGATTCACTCCCATCTCCTCCCCTCTCCTCACAACAGCAGCAGCAGCCACAGTGACGGTGGCAGCGGTGGCAGTGGCAGCAACAGCAGTGGCGGTGGTAGAGGTGGCAGTGGCAGCAGCAGTGGCCTTAGGGGCAACAATGTATGTTGCAAAGGACTGTCAGGCTTGACCAGGACTTCACCCCAGCTGTTTCCTTCCCTCCAATCTGTGTTGCTTGGTGCAGGTGTTGTACCCAGACAGCATGCACCTCACACGCGGCAACCATGAGAGCAAAAGCATGAACAAAATTTATGGGTTTGAGGGCGAGGTAAGGTGGTTGTGGGGACACACTGGTGGTGATGGGGTGATCTGATGGGTCGCACAGAGACAGCTGCTGACCTCTTCTCTGTCCAACAGTCTGTCTAACAGTCTGTTCCAGGTTCAGGCAGGCAGTCCATCACAAGCTCCATTCAACGCATGCCCCTCTCCACAACACCCCATGTGTTGTTTGACCACCATGCAACCTGGCCTTGGTTGCCAGTTTCATGACATCTGTTGTGCTTGGCCCTGCAGGTGAAGGCAAAGTACAACAGCACAATGGCGGAGGTGTTCAGGGAAACGTTTTGCTGGATGCCACTGGCTTATGTCCTCAATGGTGGGCTGCCTGGCTGGCAGGATGGCTGTGATGTGGTGATGTTGACTGCGTGCAACCCCCACTTAAACATCAGCCCATCTCCCTGCGTAGCTGTATCTGTTACTGCCGCTCTTTGCCTGCTGGCTGATGATGTGGTGATGGGGATGATAGTAACCCTGCCGAGCGTACTCACACCGCTGACGCCACCGCTGCTGCTGATGCTGCCGCCGCTGGTGATGTTGGTGTGGTGTTGTGTGTGCAGGCAAGGTCTTGGTGGTGCATGGCGGCCTGTTCAGCAAGGACGGCGTCACCCTTGACGACATCCGCAAGATTGACCGTTTCAGGTGTTTGGCCCATGACTCCCTATGCATACATGCCTACCTGATGTTAATGATGACCAGCTACCTTGGCTGTCAGGGGTGGCACTGGTACCCTTAGCCTGCACAGTGGGGTGCAGGGAGGCTGGTTGCATGCACTGCATGTCCCTGGCATTGGAGTCACACTCCAATGGTCCAATTGTTACACACTTATTGCAGGGAGCCGCCAGAGGAGGGCCTCATGTGTGAGCTGTTGTGGAGTGACCCTGGACCTATCAACGGGAGGCAACCAAGCAAGCGTGGGGTGGGCGTCTCATTTGGTACGTGTGTCTGAGCAGAGCACAAGGCAGCAAAGCAGGCGTGTCTGCCGACAGCTGAAGCCTGAGGGGAATGATGTGCAAGGCAGCAGCTCTTGGCCATGGACATAGACAAGGCACATGTGCCTGTGTATTGCTGTGTATTGTCTGTGTATTGCTGTCATGGTAGCAGCTCACGTGGTCATGAAAGTTCAACGCCTTCTTGTATGGCCTCCGTCACCTTTCTGCTGCAAGAGCACACCCTTCACCCTCGCCAGTTAACCCACATCTAATTGAGCCACCTTAAGCTGCCTTGGCCGCCTTGAGATGCAACTCTCCTGCAACTCTCCTTGCCTCTGCTCCTGCACTGCTTGCAGGGCCGGACGTGACCAAGGCCTTCCTTGACCAGAATGGTCTAGAGCTGCTGGTGAGGGCTGTGCCTCCTGCACACCTGCCTTGGTCACCTGGGGTCCTGTCACAGCCAGTGCTGGGCAAGCCTGATGCACGGTTGTGGTGCGGTGCATCGGTGCCATTCAAAATGTGTGCATGGTGTCATTCTCAGGGAGAGTGATGGGTGTGGTAGGTCTATGGAGAGGCTGATGATTGTAGCTCACCCTCGTGCCATGATGTCTTTTTTCACCCAGCCACCTGCATCATCTGCATCTTAGGGACACACAGCTCATGCTCTCAATGCGATAGCTGCGCCCATCTTGACTTGCTCATAACCAGCACGGGCTGCACAGCCATTGATGAGGCTTCGCCCGTACCCCCCTAACCTGCCCCGTCCCACCCCTGATGCAGCAGCAGCCCCATCCCTCCACTGCTACCCCTGACCCTGCCAGCTGCCTTACACTGCCATTGCTGCTCCGTGCCCTGCCAGGTGAGGAGCCATGAGGTCAAGGAGGAGGGGTACCAAGTGGAGCACGACGGCCGCTGTGTCACCATCTTCTCTGCACCCAACTACTGCGACCAGGTGAGGACACCAGTGGCCCTGTGCACTGGTTGGTAGAAGCTCCACAGCACCGCAGCAAGGGTCTAAGGCAGGTTGGTAAGGGCTGTGCGGTGCTCATAGCTGCGGTGGTGAGGTGCGCACAGATCCAAGACACAGCTGTAGATCAGCTGATGGTGGCAGCTGATGGGGATCAGCTGCCAGGATAGGCAGGCACTTTGCCAGGGTTGTCACATGGCGTTGCGCATGCAGGGAGGACACCACATTGTGTGTTGCTGGGCGTGTCTGTTGTTAGCTGGACTTTTTGGTGTTGCTGATGATGTTGCAGCTGGTGAGCAGCTCCTTGTGCTGAGGCTGCTGATGTCGAGAGTGTCCCTGCTGCTGTGGTGCCGGTACGCAGATGGGGAACAAGGGGGCGTTCATTCGCTTCAATGGCAACGACATGGTCCCGCATTTCACCACCTTCGAGGCAGTGCCTCACCCTAACGTTAAGGCCATGGCGTATGCCTCCTCCTACATGTTTATGTAGTGTGATTCCTCGATGATCATGTGACTAATCTTGCTCTAAGAGATGGCTAATGACAGTCTACCCAGTCAGTGCACAATATATTGGTTGGGGTCGTGAGGGATACAGGTTGGGGTTGAGAGAGACGGTCTACTACAAAGCGCACAAGGGTCTACTTGTTTGTATATGGTCGTAACAGTGTTCAATAAAGAGTTGACAGTGTTGAGTTACCACCCGTTACAAACAAACATCCACTGACTGTGGATAATCTCGCTCAGCTACTCCAAACAAGTTGAAGCGTCCTTGGTTGCACCCTGGGCACAGTCGTCTATAATTCAAACTCTCATCCTCACTGTCACAGAGCGGTTTGAGGACCTTGATGATCGCTACTCGCAGTGTGCTATTTTTCACTTTACAACCTGTAAAAACCCAAAATTGGAAGCCGTTATATATCTCAATTTGTACCATGTTCCACTGTTTTGGCAACAGCTCAGTCTTTGCGAGACTGCAAGGCCACAGTCTCTGCCAAACCAGACACACCAGACAGTGCGTCCACCCCCAATGCCACGAGCTCGCTCAATCCCGCTTTTAGCCGCTCAGCAGCCTGCTTGCACGCATCCAGCTTCAAGTTCGCAAAGGACACGCGCACGAAACCTGCGGTAACAGGGAATAAGGGTCGCGCAATACATTCGTATGATATCACAATACTGCTCCAGTTGCCATGACAAAACTGGGAGACATGGCAGGGTATGCTGTGCATATGATGCACAGGGCTGCCTTGGTTGCAAGCCCCCCCTTCTTTCACCTTGTTCAGCTACCTATCCCTGTACTCATACGCCACCTATGCTGCAGACATTTTTGGCACATTTGCCTCCATTGCCACCTACCTGGTGCGCCACAGGTGGATCCAGGGATGACGCAGACACCATGGTTGCGCACCAGCCACACCACGGCCTTCTCGTCATCACATCCCTCAGGCAAACGTGCCCACAGATAGATGGAGCCTTTAAAAAAGCACACCACAAAGAGGTTTAAGCTAGGGCAGCTAGCGGGAGAGCAAAGGGACAGCTGGGCAACAAAACTAGATCAAAGCCAGATCACTTGTAGTGGCATCAAGACATAGTCAACAAGACATAGCCAACAAAGAAAGATACAGTCACTGGGTCTATGTGAAGTGGACACCTGCCGACAGGGCTCGAACCCAGTACCTGCCAACTGATCCCTGCCCTGCCCAGTTCCTCAAATGCCTGCATTTGCCGGTGCTGCTTCCAGGGCCTGCTGGGGTCAGGCTTCTTGTTAGGGTAGGGGTCGGACTCACCCTCCCCGCCAGCGATGCCATTGCCCACTGAGCCCAGCGGTGAAAGTGCATCCAGGATGGCAGCTCGGTTACCTGGGCACGTGAGGGCACTGACAAACTCATGGCAGCAGCCGCAGCTAACCACAAGCACCTAAGCTGTAAGCCAGCCGCAGTTGCAGCCTGGAGCACATGGCCTGCCCCCCAGCAGCATCACCCACCATCACCCACCTGTCACCCGACTCATAGACTCAGCTGCCCAGAGGTACCTGAGCCTCAACGCAACACAGCTCTGGCTAAGCCTCCACCAGCCCCTGAGGCCTACCCTTGCCCTGGTCCCCTGTCCCTCTCCTGCCCTTGGCCCTGCTCTTGCCGTCCCCTGCCCTTCTCCCTAAACTTCCCCTGCCCTTTCCCTGTCCCATTCCTGCCCCTGCCCATCTCCCTGGCCTGCCCCTGCCCCTCAACTGTTCCGGCCGCCCTCTGCCCATCTCCCTGCTCTTGCCCCTCCACTGTGCCTTACCACCCCAGCCAGGACCTCACCTTCCAGCCCCCGGATCTGATCTTGCACATATCCCTGGCCTGAGGTCAGCGCTTCCAAGGCCAGCTGCTGGCTCAGCTGCGTGGCACATATGGGGATCTGCAGGCAACCAGGAGGGCTGACACTGGGGGTGAGGTGATCAAATCCAGGCTAGCCGGCTCACATCCAGGGCCCCATGCAGCCCCTGCTCCTTCTAGACAGCCATCTACCCTTAAACCTGCCCTGAACCTCTGAGCTCTGAGTCTGAACTTGAGCCTGAGCCTCTGAGTCTGAGCGTGACTTGAGCCTGAAGCACCACAGCTGGAGTATGGCTTTTGGCATATGCGTCGGGAGGGACATGGGGTTGCCCACACTCGACACAAGCCTGGTATGGCCTGGCAACAGCATGGAATGATGGCAGCTCTTGCAGTGAACCACAACCCATGGCAGGAAAGCCGGCTGTCGCCTGGTGGCAGGACATCCAAGGTGAGGACACCCCTATGCTACCCTCCTCCCTTGATGCCAGCCCGCCTGCATGCAAGCCCGCCTGCCTATGTCCCGCAAACACAGTACTTCTTTCCACCTATGCGGCTGTCGCTGAGAGCAGGGCAGAGGCGCACCGTGTCCTGTATTTTCAGCAGCTGGTGCAGCAGGTCGCCGTCCCCCTGGGGGTCCGGCAGGGCTAGATAGCCCACCCGCCAGCCCATCATCCCACACGCCTGTAGGCCAGCCAGCCAGCCACACCACCAACCAATCAGCACACAGGCGTTTTTCACAGCTCGTCTGTTCCTGAGCATGGCCCGCTCATGCTGGCAATAAAACGACAGCTAAACTCTTGTCATGTCAGGCACTCTGCTGCGCAGTCGCTGTGAGGTGGGGTCACCCTTGTCACGAGGCACAGTTGCTGTGAGGTGGTCAGCACACGGCGCCTGCCCCTGCACCAGCCTCCCACCTTGCTGAAGCTGAATATGTTGATGATGTGAGGTCCGGAGGCGCAGGTGTGCTGCAGCCCATCGTAGCAGAAGTCCTCGTACGTGTTGTCCAACACCAGCCAGCAGCCTGCTGCTGAGCACAGGGCGGCTGCTTCCTGCACCTCCTCCGCTGACAGCAGCACTCCAGTCTACGACAGCAACAGGCAGGGCGTGCAGCAGGGCATGCCCTGGCCACCCTTTTGCATGCATCACTCCCGTATAGCCATGCACATCCTGCTTGCTGCACTCTCGATTCTTGTCATGACCAATAGCAGTAGCATATGCTAGTACAATCTTTTCAGTTGCCCATAACACAAGGTAAATAGGCAGGGTAGGCAGTGCATATGACGCACAGGGCTGCCTGCTTAGTGCCACACAGAGGCACACTGGCCACAGGGCTAAACTGTCTGGTCCCCAGCAGCTTCTACACCATGAGGGACAGCCCACAGAAAAGAAACATCATCATCATCATCATCATCATTATCACAGTAGACAATGGTTGGGCAGAGGCTAAGACTAGGGTCTTGCTCCTTACCCCTAACCCAACACCCCTGAATCCAAAGTACTCAGCGACATGGTTTGGGTGGTTAGGTGGTTGCAGGAGTGAGGTAAGAAGCCTGTGACTCACTGGGTTGGAGGGGTTCACGATGACCACCATGCGTGGCGGGGTGGGCCCTGCCAGCTGCTCCCTCAGCCACCCTAAGTCAGGGTGCAGTGTGTGCGGGTCGCTGGGGCCAAACACCACTGACTGGCCACCGCCCGTCATCTGCAGTGCCATCAGGTGGTTGAAACTGCGCATGCAGCCAGGTGGGCAGGCAGGCTGGTGGACAGTCTGACTCTTTGCTCTCATGCGTAGCAGCAAAGATCACCATGCGGCAATCGTGACACTGTGGGCGGGCGGGTGGGTGGATGGGCGGGCAGGCAGACAGGGCCATAGGCAGGACAAAGACATGCCGGGTGAGAGTGTGGCACTTACTAATAGGGCCTAAATAGGACCACCCGGCTGCCTGCGTCACACAGTCCCAGCACCACGTTTACAAACGCCTGGTTGGCGCCCGCGGTCACCATCACCTCCACCTGCAGGTCAGCAGCCCCATAGCCCCTCTCCACCACCGTGTGCTTGCGCGAGTGCTGCTGACCATGACCAGTGCACAGGGCTACACAGACATTGGTACCGCGCGGCACACTCCCACCCCGTCCTCCTCCACCTTGAGGTGGGCTATTATCATCACCATACACACCCAACAGGGTCCGGGTCAGCTAGTGGCTTGACACTCTGCCTAGCTGACACAGCACGCTGTGCATGTCCCAGTGTGCCAGGTCGGGAAGCAGGCCACTGTGTGTGATAAGTAGTGCTGGCGTGCCCCTGGCTCCCATGCACACGCTGGGCCCGCTGACCCTGCTCATGACCTGTTCTTCTGGTTGACTGCGATGAGCAGCTGCTGGGCGCTGAGGGCAGGAGGGGTGTGGGAGCATGGCACAGCTGCCCACTCACCGGCTGTCAGCTGGCTGCACTCACCCGGAGCCAGTGCGGCTAAGTCTAAACCAGTCCACTGTCTGCCGGCTGTGGCTGCGCGTGAAAGTGGGCCATGCGAGCCGCTGCCAGGGGTGCACCTACCCCATGCAATCCATTCTTGTCACGCAGCTTGGACTTCAGGGCGTCCCTGAGGGCAGGCAGGCCCTGGGTGGGTCCATAGCCGCTGACACCCTGTGGGTCAGACTGCAGCTTCTCAACAGCTACCTGTGGTCAGGCCCAGCATTCCCACATGCTCCATGTCGCATCCCATGCAGAGGCACCAGCCTCTTGACGCTGGTGAGTGTCAACAAGGAAGAATGGACACAAGGTGGCATCAGTGTGACACATCACGCAGGGTGAGGAGAGTGTGAGACAGTGGTATTCAGCAGCATATTGGGGTCAGGGGGCAGGTGAGCTGCCAGGCTGGGGCCAGGGCTGGAAGCTGACCTTGAGAGCCTGCGGGGGCGGCTGCCAATGAACAATTCCTTGCGCAAGCGAAACTGCCCCAGGCGTTGCGGCTGTCAGCTGCTTTGTCTTGTCTATGCAGGCCGCATCAGTAGCCAGCACACGATGCGAGACCTGCATGGGATGGTGCACAAGGTCAAAGCTTCTGCACTGAGAATTATCGCAGTGAGAAGGGTACCAGCTGCGACTGAAGTATGCTTGCTGAACATGGGTCCATTGCTCCAAGTCAGGGTGGGGGCAGGGAAGTCGTCAGACAATTACACAAAACAGCCACGGATGACTTGTTCGGGATACACGTGATGCACAAGGTTTGTGGTCAGCGCATAAGGGTTGTCCAACCAACATCCTATAGTTGCAGCAACGCTGCAGTTCTGACGCCGATCGCTCGCGAAGCCGGACATTGGCTCGCGTGTGTGTCAGGCCTCACGTAAGGCGGGATCACCATCTCCGCAGTCTCACTACAGCGACGCGGTCCTCGCGCCTGCGCGGCGTGGTGTCTAGCGAAGTTCGTCCAATGTGAACAGTCAAAACTACTTGTGCGAACCCCCGGAAGGCCGGTCCCTCGAGTCATCAGTAGGGTAATGGGTAGGGTTGGCCAGATCCGTAGGTGGCGGCTAGAAAGACGGTATATACATACGTATTTACTGTATTCGTAGTTCCGTAGTGTCTTCCGTAGGGGCAGGGTCGTCATTTTGCGAAAGTGAGTATGCAGTTTGGTGCACAACAACTAGAAAAACGCCCGCTAGGGGTAAGCATGTTCAGAATCTCAACCAATAGCAGTGTCGTGACACATCTATATGCCAGCCAGCCATGCATGCTGTTAGCAATGTGCTCCTACTCTGTGCGCCAAGCATGTGTCCAAACCCCTCGTGTGGCAGCCGTGGATGCAGCTATGTAGTCAGCCATGGGCTCCTACTCAACCAATCATGTGTGCCACGCATGTGTGGCCATGTGCTCCTACTCTGCCAACCATGTGTGCATGGTTAATCCCCCTCGTGCCAGCCTCCTTTACAACATCACCACCTCCTCCTCCTCCTCCTCCACCTCCAGGCATGCTTGTGACAGCACCACCTCCTCATCCACCCCCTTCATTTCATTAAACTTCATTTCATCCACCCCCTTCATTTCATTTCAGCAATGAATGCCATCGGGTATCGCAGCGACTTATATTTGACCCGCGTTACGGTCACACCCGCGGTTACGGTGACTTGTGCGTACTGCGTCCTTTGCAATCTCGCGATTTGGCCGTCGCGTGTACGGTTCAAGCGCGAAAACTACGGTCAAATCTACGGAATTCTACGGTCAACCGACGTACCTACGGCTGCCTACGGATACACGGTGGTCGGGGTACGCTACGTATATACTGTATATACGTACCTACGTATATACACCGCTACGGTTCTGGCCAACCCTAGTAATGGGCGAGGCGTCACCACATATATCACACGAGCCGTAAATCATTTGACTTTTCTCGTTAGTATTTCTGCTCGCTTCCTGCCCTCCATCACCTGTCAGGCTGCTCTGGCTTCAGAGATTTCTCGGTCTCGCATGCATGCCATAACGCCGTAGTACGTTGCGACGACCTCGCACTCGCATCTGCACTGGCTGTTAGGGCGTGCCCGATATTAATATCTGTCTGATGTTTTGGGTAGTAGAGGTATTAATACCGGTACTAGAGGTATTAATACCTGGAAGTGGCACTTATGCGAGAGGTCCCTAGATCGAATCCTGTCGGGGTTGGGTATTTTCACCTTCGGAGTGATAGAAAGAAGGAATAGGCATAGGATCGCTAGTCGATTGGACCAGCCTGTTAGGGATATTGGTTTACAACAGTGGCAGAGCCCGCAACGGCGGCTGGTGCAACATGCAACACACAATTGAACTAGAAACACCATGCCACACAGCCAGCCCCTATGGTTGATGCTTAATTCATGATGTCAATCAGGGTGTCTTGGACGGCTGGCGTGTCATCATCACTGTCGGTTGTCGGCACGTTGGCCTTCAGGTACACTTCACGCTTTGCGGTAGGGTTTGTCACCCTCAAGCCGGTGGATGGCGTTGCCTATGGGTCTCATTAGGCGGATGACGGCATCTAGCCTCCTCCACCATGATGCTGCACATCATACATCATCACCCAATAGCAGCATGATAAGCATGCCGCTGCCCGCTTGCTAGCTAGTGCCACCCTCCTACTGCAGGTGCAGGGGGTGGGAGGGGCAAGGGGCTGGGCTGGGCTGGGCTGGACTGGGCTGGGCTGGGCTGGGCTGGGCTGGGCTGGGCTGGGCTGGGCTGGGCTGGGCTGGGCTGGGCTGGGCTGGGCTGGGCTGGGCTGGGCTGGGCTGGGCTGGGCTGGGCTGGGCTGGGCTGGGCTGGGCTGGGCTGGGCTGGGCTGGGCTGGGCTGGGCTGGGCTGGGCTGGGCTGGGCTGGGCTGGGTTGGGCTGGGCTGGGCTGGGCTGGGCTGGGCTGGGCTGGGCTGGGCTGGGCTGGGCTGGGCTGGGCTGGGCTGGGCTGGGCTGGGCTGGGCTGGGCTGGGCTGGGCTGGGCTGGGCTGGGCTGGGCTGGGCTGGGCTGGGCTGGGCTGGGCTGGGCTGGGCTGGGCTGGGCTGGGTTACATCTGGGCTACATCTGGGCTGGGCTACATCTGGGCTGGGCTGGTTACATCTGGGCTGGGCTGGGCTGGGTTACGAGCAAGACGACCTTCTGGGTTACATCTAGTTTTATCCGGTACGTATCGCGCACGGCATTGCTCTGGTTGAGCTTATTGTAAAGGTCGAGGACAGAGACTGTCTTTGTTGTGTCCAGCCACGAGCTTCGGCTGGAGGATGTGGGTCTTGGGTATCGGGTGTAGGACTGACAGGCGTAGCCATAGCGCTAGTGGCTCTGATGGGTGCCGCCGGTGGGCCGGTGAGGTATTAATACCTCGTTCAAATTCCTCAGGGTATTAATACCTGGGTATTATTAATATCTGGCCGGGAACGCCCTACTGGCTGTTCCTCGCTGTCTTCTCTATACCTTCATTTTGGTGTAGCATTTGGGCTGTAGGTTCAGGAGGTCGTACATCACACCCAAATCCTCGCAGTAATACCCCCATCTGGGGAAGGTTTTGACCGGTCAAGCACATGGCGCGGGCATGGAGGTTTCAGCTGCGCGGAGGAACCAGGAATAAGACAAGACGAGAAGGCTGCTTGGCGGGGTGCAGCAGCGGCCGGGTGCAGCGGCATGGGAGGCGGCGGTAGAACAACTAACGGCTAGCTGCCCAGCATCGTGAGCTTGGACAGCGGTTGGGCGAATTGTTAGCAAACCAGGTCATCACAGGTATCTTATCTATGATGTCAGATGTGCGTCACAAGAGGTGCATGCATCGATTGCTTGGCATGCGAACCGAGTTTGGCCCATGCGTTATCCTGTCTCGTCGCCCCCACGTTATCCTGAGCATGCGCTGGTACTACCTTAAGTGCAAATGGTGCCAGTGGTATCCGTGGTACCTGTTAGACCAACCTGTTAGACTCTACAGATGAACTACGAGTATGTCCAGCTATAGCACATGAGCAGACGGTGATAGGGTGACGATGAATCGCATTCATCACATGTTTGCGCTCTAAGAGTGCTAACAGGAGGACTGCCAGTGATGAAATCCTCCTGTTAGCACCCCATGGTGCCAAAAAATATAACAAGGGCACAATGTCGTAAGGAACACTGATAACGGGGCAATGGAGCCTGCGGCCTTGCCGCCAGGTTTTCCCGCTGGCTTGCGGGTTCTTGTCGTGGATGACGACGGTCTTTGCCTGAAAGTGGTGCAGGCAATGCTGCAGAAGTGCGGGTACACAGGTCAGGCTCGAAAGCAGGAGCAGCAGAAAATGGCGTTGCAAGCTATTAAGGCAGCTCTGTGTCTATCGGTGGCGCAGCGACGGGATGCATCGACGGCGGGAGTGCTCTTGCGCTTTTGCGCTCCAGACCCGCAGACTTTGATCTTGTGTTGTCGGATGTCTACATGCCAGGTGAGTGCACACAGGGGCTGGCTGAGGATGGCCACTGCAGGTACTCAGGGCCTTGTTCCGTCTGCAGACATGAACGGCTTCGCGCTGCTGGAGGTTATTGGCCTGGAGCTCGACCTGCCCATTGTCAGTAAGTATTTGGCCAGTCGTCTAAGTAGGGACCTTAACCTCGGTCCTGCAACGCCACCAGCCATCAACGGTACCTCGCAGTGATGTCCAGCAATGGTGAAACGTCAACTGTGTTACGAGGGGTGACACACGGCGCGGTAGACTTCCTTATTAAGCCAGTGCGAATCGAAGAGCTGCGCAACCTCTGGCAGCACGTCGTGCGGAGGCGAAGGGACCTGGTGCGCTGGCAGCCATGCACTCAATCGCCCTCCCCTGCCAGCTGCCAGCCCCTCCCCCTGGCCTCAGCAGGCTATTTCTGCATTCTGCAGAACAAGGATGCTGAGAGCGAGGAGCACAGCGTTGACGATCAGGAGTCTGGTGCCAGGAAGCGCAAGGAATGCAGCGCCCAGGGCGATGCTGTGAGTTCATGTCAAGCAATAATCCAGCTGCACTGTTTTGGCTTGCATGAACCCAGTATCCCACAGACTGCTGTGCAGACTACACAGGAGCATCCGCGAGGGGGCCAGGCATTCGAGGAGGAGGGCAGTGCCTCCAAGAAGGCGCGTGTGGTGTGGTCAGTGGAAATGCACCAGCGTTTTGTGACTGCGGTCAACCAGCTGGGCGTGGACAGTGAGTGCACCCTGAGCTGGCCTTGCCCAGTGGTAGCCGCCTGGCAGTGCACCAGCTGGTCAGGCATGATAGGACCAGGACCTGGAAGGTTGCAGCCGTGACCCAAACCATGCATCACCACCAGCAACAGCCTGCACAGTAAGCAAGGCACATAGCAGGCCCTCCCCCTTGACCACTGCCAGTGGTAGATGCCACCCTCCTATAGCGAGCAGGAGGCCACCTGGATCAGCGCGCCCCGGCCCGCCCTGACATTCCTGACACACCACACCTCTGTCCTACCCCGCACCTAGGCATGCCCTGCTCTGCGATGTCCAAGCCCTACCTTGCCTGAGCCCCTGCAAAAGATCGTGGCTTGGCCTGGCCTGACCCGCAGAAGCTGTGCCCAAGAAGATCTTGGAGATCATGAGTGCCGAGGGTCTGACCCGTGAAAACGTGGCCAGCCACTTGCAGAAGTATCGGTTGTACTTGCGGCGAGTGCAGCAGGCAGGGAAGCACGGCAGCTCGCCCCACCCAGGCCATACACCCCATGCCTCACAGGCAGGCGCCGCAGGGGGAGGAGGGGCTGGTGCAGGAGCCCAGCTGAGCAGCCACCGTTCACCCAAGGGGCCAGCTGGACCCAGTGGCTACGGAGAAGGCAGGGTCAGCAGCGCACGCAGCTCTGTCGCCACCCCCTTACTCTTGGGCAGTTCGGAGCAGCTGGGTGGTGGCAGCCAGGGGGCAGGGGCAGGGCCTAGCTCAGCAGTAGGGCAGGGCTTGGTGGCAGGGGGTCCAACCGGCGTGGAAGCAGCCCAGGCTGGGGCTCTCGCACCCCGGCCCAGTCTCCACACCAGTAGCAGCAATGCTGTGGAGTCACTGGCTGTGAGTGGCAGCGGCGGCAGTGGCAACATGGGAGACCTGCCAAGCTCGCTCCAGCCACAGGGCAGTGGTGTGCATGCAGTGACAGGCGCAGGGACAGCTGCTGGCCCGCTACCTAGCACTGCCAGCGTGGCAGCTGTGGGGGTGCTTGGCGCCATGGCCCCTTCATTCGGAGGAGCCCAGGCACCCCTTCCAGCTGTGGCACCAGCTGCTGCTCCTGCGGTGGGGGCAGCCAGCCCCCCAGCCCCTACCTTGCATAGAGCTCACGGGTCACACTCTGGACGTCCCAGAGGTCACACACCGGGCCAGGAGCAGGGCCAGACGACAAACCAAAGCTCAGGACAGGGGCAGGGGGAAGCAGGGGCAGGGGGTGTACCCGGGGCAGGGGTGGGGGCTGGGGTTCCCAACCGGCCCCCCCAGCTGCTGCAGCCCTGCCTGGCGACAGGGGGAGCAGGCAGCAGCCCAGGTGGGGATGCCAGGCTGGGCCAAGCCCCCCCATCCACCCCCAGCAGCCAAGGCGTGAGGGTGTCAGTGGAGCCACTGTCAGGGGGACCAGCAGGAGGGCAAGGCGGGTCAATGGGGGGCTCCACGGGGGGGCTGCTGGGGTGTGGGGTGCCTCAGCCCGGCCTGCTGTGCCCAGGCGGTATGTATGCAGGCGGCCTAGCTCCTGGGGGCCAGGGCCTGCCTGCTGTCCTGCGCCCGGGGCAGCCTGGGTTGCTGGGCGCCCAGGACATGGCGCAAGGCATGGCAGGCATGCAAGGAGGCATGGGCTTAGCTGGCATGGGCACCCCTGGCATGGGTGAGAGCTGCAGCTGTCTCAGCTTCGATGGTTGCCAGTTAACCCAGACTATATGGGGTTGAACCACATGCAGCATGGCAGCAGCAGACCTGCTCAGTCTCTGACCCCACCTAGCCGGCAGCTGTGTTCTGCCGCCTATCCTGCCACAAGCTGTGTTGCAGGCTGTCTCCACAACCTGACCTTTGCAGTTTGGTGGAGGTCCGGGTGCCTGTGCCCATGTGTGCCCCCATGCAGGCCTGCTGCCTGGTATGGCCAACGGCTTTGGCCCTGGGCTGGGCAATGGGCTGCACCCCTGCTTCTCAACCTCGCAGGGAGGGCTGGCACCCTTGCTAGGCATGGGCCCCATGAACATGCTGCCAGGCAAGCCATCTCCTGCCTAATCCCTCGCTGCACCAGTATCCCAGTCAAACCATCATGACAGTCACTGTCAGGGGTGTGCAAGGGAAGCTAGACAGGAACAGGACAGAAGCTGTGCAGCTGCAGGTATGGAAGGCTGTTGGCAGGCCACAGCAACAACAGCAGCAGCAGTATTTGTTTAGGAGGCAGCAGCACCATCATCACCAGCAGTGGCGGCAGCAACAGCAACTGCGGTGGCTGCCGTGTCCAGTTATCTTGACAGCTACTGCAGCCGCTTGTGGCCATCACCCATGCCAAAGGAAGCAAGATGTGCTGATTTAAATTGCGTGACCATGTGCTCTGACAACTACTGCAGCCTTTTCTACCCGTGCCACAGTGAGCAAGATGTGCTGGTTTGAACTGCGCGTTTGAGTAAAAAATATGAATGCCACACATCAAATTTGCTTGCGTAAAGGCATGTGTATGAACTTTGCTTGGGGTGCGGTCTGTTCTGTTCCTCGCAGGGATGAGCTTGGGGGGCTTGCCGCTGGGGATGAGCAGCAACCTCGGAGGCCCCATGGGCATGGACATGATGGGCATGGGCAGCACACTGGCTGGCCCCATGATGCCAGACTCCATGATGCATGCACTGACCAGCAACATGAGCAACATGATGATGCCAACATTGCAACAGCAGCAGCAGCAGATGATGCAGCAGCAGCACCACCACCCTCCACTCCACCTACAACAACAACAGCAGCAGCAGCTGCAGCTGGTCCACCAACAGCAAGGAATGGGTGGCCCGCCTGCCCTAGCGCTACATAGCAACCAAGGCGAGGGTCAGGGGAGTTCTGCCTTTCCAAGGAACCAGAACCCAGGCAGCTTGCTAGGCGGCCCAGGCCCGCTTGCTGCTGGGGCTGGGGCTGAGGGCATGGGAGGGAGAGTGGGGGGTCCAGGTAGCCTGATGCAGCTTGGCTCCTGGGCCCTGGGCCAGCCAGGGCTGTCAGCGCCTGGTGGCCTGGACTCCCCCTCAAACATACTGCTTGCTTGCAACGACAACAACAGCCCTGCTGCACCACCTGATACAATGCTGGGTCGAGAGGTTGTTGAGGGTCAGGCAGGCGGGGGGCACATAGGCAGTGAACGCGTGCGTCCCTTGACCTCATGTGTGATGGACACCCTCCCCATCACGCAGCCCATTGGGACTCACATGTCTCAACAACAGCAGCAGCAGCAGCAGCAGCAGCAGCACTTCTTGCAGCAGCGGCAGCAGCAGCTGCACTTCATGCAGCAACACATGCAACAGCACCAGCTCCATCAGCAACAGCTGCAGCAACAGCAGCAACAGTTGCAGCAGATGCAGCAGCAGCAGCAGCAACAGGGAAGCTCTCTGAGCTGCAAACCCCAGGAGTGGCAGCAGCAGCAGCAGCAGCAGCTTCAACAGCAGCAGTTCCTCATGACCAAGAGCAACGGAGCCCTCTCCCACTCTTTACTCCTTCACCCCTCCTCTGCCCAAAGTGTGATGACCCCGCCAAACACCAGCATGCAGGCGACAGACGGCGCAGCCACCAGCGCCCTCCCCACCCCCTCCACCCCCCTCAGCACGCGCACCCACCTGCCCCCCATGCCCCCCATGCCCCATGCTAGCATGGTCCCAGGCACTGCATGCATCCAGCCGCCCCTGTCCACCGCAATGCCCGGCTCCCACTCCAGCCTCCAGCCTGACCACCCAGCCTTCTCAAGCACCCAGCAGCAACCGCCGTGTTTCAGCCGGCAGTCTGGCTTCACAGACATGCAGGGGAGTTCTGCCTTTCCTATGAACCAGAACCCAGGCAGCAGCCAAGCAGTAACAGGGGTGGGGGTAGGGAGGGAGGGCAGGGGGGCAGCGGGGCCTGGGCCAGGGGGGTCAGGCCACAACCTGACGGAGGCCCAGGGCACTGGCACCATCCTCCAGGGGCCCCACACCAGCTCCTGTACAGAAACCCACCACCTGCTTGACTCGGGGTTGGGCCTGCACTTCAGCCATGACCTGCTGGGACCAGGGGAGGGTGCTGGAGGCAGCACTGCTCCGGAAGCCATGGGCGATGCTGGCATGGATGACCTGCTGAACTTCCTCCTTAAAGCTTGATGTGTGCGTGTGGCCGCATCCCAGGTGGCCAGGGTGGCAGTGATGTGCTTCAGGTTGGCCTCCGGCTGAGCTAGCTGCTGCGAGGTGCTTGGGATGGGGCTGCATCAGAGCCAGCCACCTCTGTGTATGTATGTATGTGAGCAAGTGCGTGTGTCAGCCGTCATCATCATCATTGGCATGGCATGGCTTAGCTTGGCATGGCTTGGGTTCGCATTGTATTCTCCAAGCAGAGCTACTGCGGCACGAGGTGATACCGCATGGCACCACAGCGAGAGGACTTTGCGGTATGCAGGTAGGCCGCGTGCAGCAGCAACGCATGCCAATGCATGTGGCTGTCTCAGCCAAATGCATGCAGGAGAGGCTCATGTGGTGGGCTGGGGCAGAGCCATGATACAGCATGGCTGGGTTTGAGCTGTCCAGCTGCTGTTACTGGATCCCGGTTATGCCAGTGCAGGCCGGGAGGCCTCCCCGCTTCAATGCTCCAACGCATGGCACCCCTCACGCTTGCTATGCGTTATATAAAACGCCAGTCTTTTTGCCAAACTTCCATTTCGCTGCTGCAGTGCAGTGCAGGGGTATCGCTGCTGGTGTTGCGTGTGCTGAATACGTGCTCCGACCCTTTCACAGTGTGGCTATAGCTGGCACAGGTAATGCCTCTCCAGCCTTGACCCACCATCCCGCATGTCGGGCTCTTGTGGTCACTTTCTCTAGACTGGGTCATGTGGACATGGGCATTGTGCAGCTTGGCAAAGCAGTTGACTCGTCCGTTTCAGCCGCATTGCGGAGCTGTCCGCCTTGCCCTGCTTGTCCTTTGCTGGCTTGTAAAATGATGTGATGAGGTCCATGCTATTTCACACTGTGAAACTGTCAGCCGTTATGCTGCCGGGCCAATGGTGTATGAGTCAATAGATAGATAGGAGGCTTACACCGCTTAAGCCGTCGGCCATTAGGCTGCTTGGCCGCCCTCCCCCTCTAGGGGTTCGGGACTTCCTGTCACGCACTTCAAAGCAAGGTGCAACAACCAGGTAGTGCACATGGGCTGAACATGAAGTCATGCAAGTTCTCATTATTGTTCTGGAAAGTCATGGCAAACTCCACCTGCTGCCGGATGGAACTCGTGGCAGTGCACTCAAAAATGAAATGCATGGC
>JASKMD010000012.1:2570957-2659137 GCA_030144725.1 Haematococcus lacustris | reverse complement strand
AGCCAGCCAGCCCCTGTGGGCCAGGACCCTGTGGTGAGGTGCCAAAACCCTGTGGTGTGGTGCCAGGACCCTGTGGTGTGGTGCCAGGACCCTGTGGTGTGGTGCCAGGACCCCTGTAGCCAAACGTCGCAGGACCCTGTAGGCGTGCGGCAGGACCCTGTAGACGTGTGTCGTAGGACCCTGTAGGCGTGCGGCAGGACCCTGTAGCCAAACGTCGCAGGACCCTGTAGGCGTGCGGCAGAACCCTGTAGCCAAACGTCGCAGGACCCTGTAGGCGTGCGGCAGAACCCTGTAGCCAAACGTCGCAGGACCCTGTAGGCGTGCGGCAGGACCCTGTAGCCAATCGTCGCAGGACCCTGTAGGCGTGCGGCAGAACCCTGTAGCCAATCGTCGCAGGACCCTGTAGGCGTGCGGCAGAACCCTGTAGCCTAATGTAGCAGGACCCTGTAGGCGTGCGGCAGGACCCTGTAGACGTGCGTCGTAGGACCCTGTAGGCATGCGGCAGGACCCTGTAGCCAAACGTCGCAGGACCCTGTAGCCGTGCGGCAGGACCCTGTAGACTAATGTCGTAGGACCCTGTAGGCGTGCGGCAGGACCCTGTAGCCAAACGTCGCAGGACCCTGTAGGCGTGCGGCAGAACCCTGTAGCCTAACGTCGCAGGACCCTGTAGGCGTGCGGCAGGACCCTGTAGCCAATCGTCGCAGGACCCTGTAGGCGTGCGGCAGAACCCTGTAGCCAAACGTCGCAGGACCCTGTAGGCATGCGGCAGAACCCTGTAGCCAAACGTCGCAGGACCCTGTAGGCGTGCGGCAGAACCCTGTAGCCAAACGTCGCAGGACCCTGTAGGCGTGCGGCGGAACCCTGTAGCCAAACGTCGCTAGGACCCTGTAGGCGTGCGGCAGGACCCTGTAGCCAATCGTCGCAGGACCCTGTAGGCGTGCGGCAGGACCCTGTAGACTAACGTCGCAGGACCCTGTGTGCCAGAACCCTGTGGGTGTGCAGCAGGACACAGTAGGCCAGGACCCTGTGGTGCCAGGACCCTGTGATGTGGTGCCCGGACCCTGTGGTGTGGTGCCAGGACCCTGTGGTGTCTGGACCCTGTGGTGTGGTGCTAGGACCCTGTAGGCCAGGACCCTGTGGTGTGGTGCCAGAATCCTGTAGGCCAAGACCTGGTGGTATGGTGCCAGGACCCTGTGGTGTGGTGCCAGGACCCTGTGGTGTGGTGCCAGGACCCTGTAGGACAAGAACCTGTGGTGTGGTGCCAGGACCCTGTGGTGTGGTGCCAGGACCCTGTAGGACAAGAACCTGTGGTGTGGTGCCAGGACCCTGTGGTGTGGTGCCAGGACCCGGTGGGCCAGAACCCTGTGGTGAGGTGCCAGGACCCTGTGGTGCCAGGACCCTGTGGTGAGGTACCAGGACCCTGTGGTGTGGGTGCCAGGACCCTGTGGTGTGGTGCCAGGACCCTGTGGTGTGGTGCCAGGACCCTGTGGGCCAGAACCCTGTGGTGAGGTGCCAGGACCCTGTGGTGCCAGGACCCTGTGGTGAGGTACCAGGACCCTGTGGTGTGGTGACAGGACCCTGTGGGGCAGGACCCTGTGGTGTGGTGCCAGGACCCTGCGGTGCCAGGACCCTGTGGTGTGGTACCAGGACCCTGTAGGCCCGGACCCTGTGGTGAGGTGTCAGGACCCTGTAGGCCAAGACCCTGTGGTGTGGTGCCAGGACCCTGTGGTGTGATGCCAGGACCCTTTGGGCCAGAACCCTGTGGTGAGGAACCAGGACCCTGTGGTGTGGTGCCAGGACCCTGTGGTGAGGTACCAGGACCCTGTGGTGCCAGGACCCTGTGGTAAGCAGCAGGACCCTGTGAGCCAGAACCCTGTGGTGTGGTGCCAGGACCCTGTGTGGGAAGGCACTCATCGTAGGACCCTGTACAGGGTCCTGGCACACATAGACAAAAGCATCCAAACGGGGTCAACAGAACCAACACAAGCTATGAAGGAATCCTAGCAGGGTTCTATCACATAGGGATGCAAGGAATGATTAAAACATCTACACTCATCAGGTACACAGGACCCTGCACCGGGTCCTACGACCATGGTGACGCTAGGAACCGGTACAGGGTCCTAGGACACGGGCCATAGCTCATCACTGGCTGGGACTTTTTGCATGCCACCTACTAGGTTGGGCAGCTGTAACCACCCTTTACAATCGCTCATACTCACATTTCATGAAAAGTCACTTTGGTCACACGGTGCCAACTCCCTTAGCCAAAATCAGGGTCACAGCCCCACACCTGGCTCAGCAGCGCGACACCGAGTGAGAATTACACTTTGGCCCAAGAGAGTCATGTCATCCTCTAGGTCACAGCAACCCACATACCAAGTCTTAGACCTCAACTCTCAAGTTTTTCAAGCCAGCCAGGCCTTAATTTGCACGAGTGAGAGTTCCCAAGTAGTGTGAACCGTGCTGCCTTGTAGTGTGAACCGTGTAGTTCCCAAGTAGTGTGAACCGTGCTGCCTTGTACCTTCTTGAAAGGGACAACCCTACCTGGATTTGCATGACATGAGACCCATAAGACATGAGACCGCCTAATGCGACCCATAAGCAACGCCATCCACCGGCTTGAGGGTGATAAACCCTACCTTAGCCAGGTAAGAGTTCCCAAGTAGTGTAGGTACACAACCCCTGGTGGGAGCACACAACAACATCAACACGTTGCATCTCTGTTGCATGACAAGGACTTTTACATCCTGCCTTTATACTAACACTCCTACAATTTAGTCCCTGCGTTTGTCCCTGCGTTCTACCGACCTTGTCCGATCGGGCTGAAAATTTGATAGATGGCAGTTTTCAGAAAATAAAACATATTTTTCAAGAAAAATATTTGGAAAAATCCAAAAGCTGCTGCGCTGTGGCCCGCAACCTATCCCTGCACTTATCCCTGCACCAACGCCCCAGGGCCGAAGCGCAGCCGCATTTGATTTTTTCAAAATATTTTTTCTGAAAAATATGTTTTATTTTCTGCAAACTACCATCTATCAAAATTTCAGCCCGATCGGACAAGGTCGGTAGAACGCAGGGACAAACGCAGGGACTAAATCGTAGGAGTGAATGTATAGTTTGTCTTTCAGGTCTTGAAAAATGCATGCCATGAATAGGCGCCCATTTCATTTCAGGTCTTGAAGATCTGGGATGACCTTGTCGCACACGCCCAGAAATGGGTATCAGAACTAGGACACCCGGGCGGTCTTGACAAGGTGGATGCAAGCTTTGTGCGTGGGGTGCTGAGGATCTTCAAGGACCGTGCACTGAAGCATTGTCAGCCCGTGATGGCTGCTGCAAGGTAACCCTAACCTCGTCATAACTGTGGTGTGCTTTGGTGTCAGGCTGCAAGGGAGTGTTGCTAAGCTAGTGTAGTAGAGCTAGGTAGTAGAGAGAGATGCCCTGCCCTGCCCAGCACCACACCTGCCCACCCCGCCTTGCCCACGGCCCCACACCCCCTACCCCACCCACACGCATACCAGCCCTGCCCTCCCCTGCCTTGCCACACTTCTCATCCACACTTCTGCTCACACCTTGCAGGTTACTGGACCCCATCAACTTCTTTGACATGGGTGAACATGCTCAGCCCGTCCCTCCCTTCGACAGCCTCAGTGAGCAGCAGCAAGCAGACCTAGCACCGACAGTGTCGCGCCTACACACAGGCAAATTAGTGCGGATATTCGTCATCCTAGGGGGGTAGTTTTTTGATGCGGTTCGCCTCGGATTGTCCTTGCGACTCCAACGCCACTTGACGCTTGTTGAAATTTTGAGTATGTGAGCAGTTGGAGTGTAGGTACCTACAGTACTGTAGACATCTACAGTACTGTAGATGTCTACAGTACTGTAGATGTCTACAGTACTGTAGAGGTCTACAGTACTGTAGGTCAGATTTGACAAGGTCTCTTGTAAATAGGGTATCATGTTGTTCTCCACATTCAAACCACCATTTGCTACCGCGATTGCACCGTCAGCTTCTGCGTGCTATAAATAGTGAGAGGCGTCGAAGCGTAGGCCCGCAAGCTCGATATAGATATTTGTGCCGAAAGTTGTGTCCACGCAATAAGGTCGCCATAGGGAGCTACATACATACGTGTAAGGTCTAAGGCCGGGGCCCGTCTCTATCGCAAGCTAGGTCCGTTCTGTCGGTTGTACTGGGTAGCTCGGCTTGCAAGCTCCCGCAAAGCTGTGGATGTTGATGATGCCCCGCAATCACAACAACCTCCTGCACCGCACCCTCCCGTGTAATATCGAGTGCGGCAGAGATTGCCCCAAAAGTTGTTTTGCGGTTGGCCATCAACCATCCATCATTACATATAACCTCACATCATTACATCATGACTCTTAGCCTACATCATTACATCACCACTTGTGTTCCTAACACAAGGGCTAGGCTCAGGGTCGGTAACGAATCCTAGAGGCTGAGTAGGGCTGGGCAGGGCTGGGCTGGGCTGGGCAACATAGGCACGCTTTGTTGTCAGCGCATTTGCATAGCACTGTCGGGATAGCAAACGAGCTTGGGCTACATTGAGATGTTCCTGCATGGGGGCGAAGGGGGCATGGGGGTTAAGGATGCATGGGGGGAAGGCACCTACAGTACTGTAGACATCTACAGTACTGTAGACACCTACAGTACTGTAGACCCCTACAGTACTGAAGACACCTACAGTACTGTAGACCCCTACAGTACTGTAGACATCTACAGTACTGTAGACATCTACAGTACTGTAGACATCTACAGTACTGTAGACACCTACAGTACTGTAGACACCTACAGTACTGTAGACACCTACAGTACTGTAGACCCCTACAGTACTGTAGACATCTACAGTACTGTAGACCCCTACAGTACTGTAGACACCTACAGTACTGTAGACACCTACAGTACTGTAGACACCTACAGTACTGTAGACCCCTACAGTACTGTAGACATCTACAGTACTGTAGACACCTACAGTACTGTAGACACCTACAGTACTGTAGACACCTACAGTACTGTAGACATCTACAGTACTGTAGACCCCTACAGTACTGTAGACACCTACAGTACTGTAGACATCTACAGTACTGTAGACACCTACAGTACTGTAGACACCTACAGTACTGTAGACCCCTACAGTACTGTAGACCCCTACAGTACTGTAGACACCTACAGTACTGTAGACACCTACAGTACTGTAGACCCCTACAGTACTGTAGACACCTACAGTACTGTAGACCCCTACAGTACTGTAGACCCCTACAGTACTGTAGACACCTACAGTACTGTAGACACCTACAGTACTGTAGACACCTACAGTACTGTAGGCAGCAGCAGCATGGGTGGCAGCAGCAGCAGGGGGGGGGGCAGCAGCAGCAGGGGGGGGGGCAGCAGCAGCAGGGGGGGGGGCAGCAGCAGCAGGGGGGGGGGCAGCAGCAGCAGCAGCAGGGGGGCAGCAGCAGCAGCAGTAGGGGGGGTAGCAGCAGCAGCAGCAGGGGGGCAGCAGCAGCAGCAGTAGGGGGGTAGCAGCAGCAGCAGCAGTGGCAGCAGCAGCAGCAGCAGTGGCAGCAGCAGCAGCAGTAGGGGGGGCAGCAGCAGCAGCAGCAGTGGCAGCAGCAGCAGCAGCAGTAGGGGGGGCAGCAGCAGCAGCAGTAGGGGGGCAGCAGCAGCAGCAGTAGGGGGGTAGCAGCAGCAGCAGCAGTGGCAGCAGCAGCAGCAGCAGCAGTGGCAGCAGCAGCAGCAGTAGGGGGGGCAGCAGCAGCAGCAGCAGTGGCAGCAGCAGCAGCAGCAGTAGGGGGGGCAGCAGCAGCAGCAGTAGGGGGGGCAGCAGCAGCAGCAGTAGGGGGGCAGCAGCAGCAGCAGTAGGGGGGGTAGCAGCAGCAGCAGCAGTGGCAGCAGCAGCAGCAGTAGGGGGGGCAGCAGCAGCAGCAGTAGGGGGGGTAGCAGCAGCAGCAGTAGGGGGGGTAGCAGCAGCAGCAGTAGGGGGGTAGCAGCAGCAGCAGCAGTGGCAGCAGCAGCAGCAGCAGTGGCAGCAGCAGCAGCAGTAGGGGGGGCAGCAGCAGCAGCAGCAGTGGCAGCAGCAGCAGCAGCAGTAGGGGGGGCAGCAGCAGCAGCAGTAGGGGGGGCAGCAGCAGCAGCAGTAGGGGGGCAGCAGCAGCAGCAGTAGGGGGGGTAGCAGCAGCAGCAGCAGTGGCAGCAGCAGCAGCAGTAGGGGGGGCAGCAGCAGCAGCAGTAGGGGGGGTAGCAGCAGCAGCAGTAGGGGGGGTAGCAGCAGCAGCAGTAGGGGGGTAGCAGCAGCAGCAGCAGGGGCGCAGCAGCAGCAGCAGCAGCAGTGGCAGCAGCAGCAGCAGTAGGGGGGGCAGCAGCAGCAGTAGGGGGGGCAGCAGCAGCAGCAGTAGGGGGGTAGCAGCAGCAGCAGTAGGGGCAGCAGCAGCAGCAGCAGTGGCAGCAGCAGCAGCAGCAGTGGCAGCAGCAGCAGATATAGTAGGGGCACTGTAGCACTTACCTACCTTTTGGCTGCTGAGTGAAGGGGGGGGGAGTGGAAGAGTGAAGGCGGGGAGGGGAGGTAGATGTGGAAGGCGGGAGGTGGGAGGCAGGGAGGCGGGAGGCGGGAGACGGGGAGGCGGGAGGCAGGGAGGCGGGAGGTGGGGAGGCGGGAGGCTCAACCGGGTTGGGCTGGGCGGGGGTGGGTTGGGTTGGGGGCATGGGTTGGGGTGGGTGGGGGCATGGGTTGGGGGCATGGGTTGGGGTGGGTGGGGGCATGGGTGGGGGTGGGGGCGGGGGAGGGAGCGGGGGCGGGGGCGGGGGCGGGGGCGGGGGCGGGGGCGGGGGCGGGGGCGGGGGCGGGGGCGGGGGCGGGGGCGGGGGCGGGGGCGGGGGCGGGGGCGGGGGCGGGGGAGGATGAATTGGGAGGGGGTGGTTGTATAGGGAAAGTGGAGGGGAGGTGACCCATCAGACCTGCAACCAAGGGGCGTGCACGCGCGGTAGGGTGACCAGGCTGGGCACTGTGTTAGCTATCACCGTGGCCTTACCTTTGTGGTCCTCCTGGCCTCCTACCTGCTCACACCAGGCAACATATCCCATGCGCCAGTGGGGTGGGACTGCGGTGGGGAGTGTAGGGTTTAGGGAAGGGAAGGTGGGGTGAGGTGGGGGTTGCGATGCCACGTCAATCGAAGGGTGGGAGAGGGGAAGGGTAGGCTTGACAAGTATGGGAGGGGAGAGGGAGGGAGAGGGGGAAGGGAGGGGTGGGAAGAGGGTGGGTGGGGTGGGCTTTCTCCTGGCTGCTGGGATGTCAGGGGAGAGGTGACGGGGAGGAAGAGGGGGAAGGGAAGGGGAGGTCCATGGGGAGGGCGAGAGAAGTGGGGAGCGCATTGATAGTCTCACGTGTAGGCGCACAAGACCTGCGGCAATGATGTGACGATTTGTGTAACGAAGCAAACATTGGACATGGGTACTAGATGCACTCACCATTAGAGTAGGGAGATGTAGAGCTGGCAGATGGAGGGGCAGGTGTAGCAGCCCTCCATTACAACCCACCTTCCTTTGTCCTCACCTCAGTAGGAAGTGCAGGGTGGGAGAGTAGGGTTGGGTTGGGCTGGGCTGGGCTGGGCTGGGCTGGGCTGGGCTGGGCTGGGCTGGGCTGGGCTGGGCTGGGCTGGGCTGGGCTGGGCTGGGCTGGGCTGGGCTGGGCTGGGCTGGGCTGGGCTGGGCTGGGCTGGGCTGGGCTGGGCTGGGCTGGGCTGGGCTGGGCTGGGCTGGGCTGGGCTGGGCTGGGCTGGGCTGGGCTGGGCTGGGCTGGGCTGGGCTGGGCTGGGCTGGGCTGGGCTGGGCTGGGCTGGGCTGGGCTGGGCTGGGCTGGGCTGGGCTGGGCTGGGCTGGGCTGGGCTGGGCTGGGCTGGGCTGGGCTGGGCTGGGCTGGGCTGGGCTGGGCTGGGCTGGGCTGGGCTGGGCTGGGCTGGGCTGGGCTGGGCTGCAACACAAGGGAGGCAACAGTGGGAACGTTGTGGGAGGTGATAAAATGGTGGTGGTGGTGGTGGTGGTGGTGGTGGTGGTGGTGAGGGGGACTGGGAGGGGGTGGTGAACAGGGAGGTACTAGGCGTGATTGTAAGGCCTGCAGCAACCAGGTGTGGTAGCGGTTAGGCTGGATACTAAGGGCTATGCTGCGCAATGCTAGCTCCTTCTAAGCTCTTACCTTGGTCCTAAGCTCTTACCATGGTCCGTTTGGCCTCTTCGCTGCTCACAACACGTTGCACCTGCCTTGCGTTGGTGCATCAATGCTTGCGATAATTGCGGAGAATCGTTGCGAGGAAACTGGCCGCGAGGCTAGCTGCGATGCTGGCTGCGAGGCTGGCTGCGAGGCTGGCTGCGAAACTGGCTGCGAGGCTGGCTGCGAGGAAGATGGCTGCGAGGCTGGCTGCGAGGTGAGATCCTCGCACCGAGCTGCCTCACAGGTATGCTTCTGCGCTGCTGGACCAGCTGTGTGGCCGCGAGGTTGATTGCCGAGTATGTGGCTGCGAGTATGGGGTAGATGTGGCTGCGAGTATGGGTAACCTCGTGCGATGCCATCTGTGGACCAGCTGCGTGGCCGCGAGGTTGATTGCCGAGTATGTGGCTGCGAGTATGGGCTAGATGCGGCTGCGAGTATGGGTAACCTCGTGCGATGCCATCGCTGCAATACCGGCTACACGATGCTGCGACTAAGTGTTGGACGGATGCCTGAATGCAAGTGAGATGTTCAGAATTTTTCTAAGTGCTTAAAGGCTACAGTACTGTAAGTGGTCTCTCGAGGTACCTCGAGGTACCTCGAGGTACTGTAGATGTCTACAGTACTGTAGGTGTCTACAGAACTGTAGATGTCTACAGTACTGTAAGTGGTCCCTCGAGGTACCTCGAGGTACCTACAGTACTGTAGATGTCTACAGTACTGTAGATGTCTACAGTACTGTAGATGTCTACAGTACTGTAGGTGTCTACAGTACTGTAGAGGTCTACAGTACTGTAGATGTCTACAGTACTGTAAGTGGTCTCTCGAGGTACCTCGAGGTACCTACAGTACTGTAGATGTCTACAGTACTGTAGATGTCTACAGTACTGTAGATGTCTACAGTACTGTAAGTGGTCTCTCGCGAGGTACCCCGACAGTACTGTAGACACCTACAGTACTGTAGCATGGCCGTATCTCACCAACCGCGCAAAATCACGAATTTTAGTTTCAACCCCCGATCTTACAATGCCTTCTTTAGACTATGTACCAAGTCCGAGGCTCTGTTCGTGTACTCGCGAGGTACCCCGACAGTACTGTAGACACCTACAGTACTGTAGCATGGCCGTATCTCACCAACCGCGCAAAATCACGAATTTTAGTTTCAACCCCCAATCTTACAATGCCTTCATTTGACTATGTACCAAGTCCGAGGCTCTGAATCTCAAAAATGCTGTTACTAATTTGCCTGAGTGTAGTGGGTGCTTCGCTTGGTGCAGCCCTCCGGGAGCTTAATGCTTTTGAGAATGCCGACTGGAACCCGGCCATGAAGAGGAGGGCCCAATCAATGCTTCAAATGCAGACACTCCAACAGCCAACACAGCCAGGACAGCCCTCCTTCACTCCTATTGCCTCCATTGAGGCTCGGCCGGCGTTCTGGAAGCTCCAAGCAGCCCCACAGTTCCCAATCTTGGCCAAGGCTGCGCAACGGTTGTTGTCAGCGCATGCTTCCACAGCAGCTGCAGAGCGCAACTGGTCGGTGTGGGGCCACACCTATCACAATGCCCTACGCAACAACTTGAGCGTGGAGGTCGCAAAGCGTGAAGTGTACCTGAAAGCCAACGTGCCAACAACTGATAGCGATGATGAGGCGCCGGCCGTCCAAGACACCCTGATTGACATCATGAAGTGAGCATCAACTACTGGCTGGGCTGGGCTGGCTGTGTGGCTTAGTGGAAACGGTTGTGCGGATAGAGATAGCGCAAGCAAAGTGCAATATTTTGACATGATACTTGGCACATAGCATTCTCTAGGGAGTGTAAGAAGTGTGGTGTAAACCTTAAATCGAGAAATACTTGGGCTGAGTAAATGGACAATTTTCAGTACTGACTGGACAGTTTTTAGTAATGACTGGTCAGTTTTCAGTATTGATTGAACAGTTTTCAGTACTTACTGGTCAGTTTTCAGTACTGACTAGACATTGTCAGTACTGAATGGACATTATTCAGCACTGACTGGACCATATTCAGTACTGACTGATCAATTTTCTGTACTGACTGGAACATTGTTCAGTCCGAAGGTGAGCATACCACAACCCTGACAGGACTCGATCTAGGGACCTCTCGCATAAGTGCCACTTCCAGGTATTAATACCTCTAGTACCGGTATTAATACCCGTAGTACCCAAAACATCAGGCAGGTATTAATACCCGGCACGCCCTAGTAGTGGCCACTAGGGCGCGACCGATCATATGACTTGCTGAGTGATTGGTCATATGACTGAATATGATGGCTTAAAGATGTGATATGACCGGGTCTGTAGTCAAAAGGATAACGTTGCAGATCGCCACCCCACCCCACCTGGGAACCCCGAGTGTACAGAGGGTTTGACGTCCTCCAAACCAGTGTACTTCTCAGCTGTAGTTAGTTACGCTCTTCTCCTCTCCGCCAAAATAGATCACGGTTGAGACCGTGGTTATAACCAGGTTGAGACCACGGCAACGAGGTTACGGGGTTTTGCGAGTTTTTGGCTTAATTATGTTTCATCATATTCCATCATGCTTGATCATATGGGGTCATATCTTAAAGATTATTTCGGGCGCGCCTTAGTGGCCACTAGCAGCCACTAGCGGGGATATACTAGTGGGCAATAGTGGCCCGACTGAAACGGTGTTGTTGGGCTGTGTGGAGTAAACCCAGTGCACATGGCACATGAGCGCCTACCACCTACATTATTGCCTGACCCGGAGGGCTATTGTGTAGAGTTGGCATGACAAAAAATGCGCTAATGTAAGCTGATGACAGCTCAACAAAGAGGGGCACACACTACTGTGTCACAGCAGGCTGCTGCTCCTGGGCCTTGAGTGGCTTGTCTCGCAGCCGCTTGTAGCCCAGGCCAGGATACTCCTTGCCCTTGGCTGGCAGAGCTCCCTGCTCTGGCCAGTAACACAGCTCCAGCAGGCGCCACCTGCTCTCCCCAATGCGCTGCATGTTCAATGCTGCGTTGCAGTCCCTGCCCAGCCACCTGCCTGGCTGTGGTGCTGGCTTGGCTTTGGCAGCCTTGCCCTGTGCCTTGCCTTTGCCCTTGGTGGGCTGGGTGGGCTCAGTTGCCTGCTCAGCCTCAATGCGCTTGCTGCGCTTGGCTGGCGGGGGAGTGCTGAGCCCTAGCTCTGATGCTGCTGCCGGTGTGGCCTCCTGGCTGCTGCGTGGGGCCTGTGGGGGCTTGCGTGGGTCCACCACCGGGCACCACATCAGGCCCCGCACTGGCTGGTTACGCTGCTGGCTCCATGCTGGGCGCACCAGGCGCTGTTCCACCTGCCCTGCTGGTGGCTCCAGCCTGCAGGCCTTGTGGCACTGAGTTTGTTCAGCTCCTCCTCACATGGCTGCTTCCCATTCACTGCTGAGCTGACCCGGGTGGTGCGGTGCTCATCCACTAGCACCACCCTGCCCCACCGCTGGCCTGCGCCCCCGGGCCTGCACACCACCTTGCAGCAGGCACGCAGCACCGCATCAGCACCCCAACCTCCCCCAGTGCCAATGCCAGCTGCGCCAAAGAACACCACCAGCTGCTTGGCATGCCCATGGCACTCCATGGACACCTCAGCCACCTCCTCCTCCAACTGCAGCCATGCACACAAGGCACACACATCGTGGCTGACATGGTGGCACCAGATTAGGCATGGCACAGTCGAATACTCTTTCACGTCATGCACTACCCACCACCTCCCAGTTCCTAACCCTCCCTCCCTCCCACCCACCCTCACCTTCTTGAAGAACTGCTCCAGCGCCCGGTCCTGGGCTCCGTACAGCCTCAGCCGCTGCTGTGCCCACTTGGGGTCCAGGTACACCTCCCACACCGCGTCCCAGGTGGCCAGGGTGACAGTGATGTGCTTCAGGTTGGCCTCCAGGGAGGTGCCGGCTGAGCTTGCTGCTGCCAGGTGTTGGAGGTGGGGCTTGATTGGTGCTAGCCACCGCTCAGTGTCACGGCGGGCATTGTTTAGGCCGCTGGCCCTTGGTCAGCTTCCACTGGGCCAGCTTGTCAGCTACCAGCTGGCCTAACCCCTCGTCCCACACCCACGAGGCTGCGCTGACTGCCTGGGTAACGCCGGGGTCGATGCCCATCCCAATCTGTGTGTCTGGGTCAAACACGTACTCAAGCGTCTCAGCTATACCCTTGCCTATGTGGGCGAGTCCCACTGCATGGGCCGCTGCTGCTGCTGCACTTGGGAGGCTGCTGCTGCTGCTGGCAGCTGGGGGTGGGGCTGGGGAAGGGGAAAGGGGTTGCGTGTAATGGATGCACACGCTGACACCGTCAGTGTCCACCGTCCTCTCAAAAGCAAACTCTTTGTTGCGAAGCTTGTTGGTGTTGAACCACCTGGCCCAGTTGTGGCTCAGTGCTGGCTCTGAGGTGAATCCTTGGTCAGACCCAGCTGCTTGCACACCCCATGGAGCACCCTGATGTCCACCTTGATGAAGTGCACCCCCACCCTGGCCATGGGGGTGAGGGTGAAGGGGGGCGGGCAGGTCAGGGTCCGGGGACCAACCCCACGCCGTCGGCTAGGGACACGAACCTTTCAGTTTCTTTGGCGGGCCCTTCTTCTCCCTGGCGGCGCCCTTCCGCTTCTTCTTAGCCATAACGCGATATGAGCTGGGGTCACCGCCAAGTTGGATGGGTGCAGTGACATTGCACAGGATGACCAACCAGCCTGTAGCTGATGACCTGGTGAATGCTTCACATTGCAGCAATGTATGTTTCAGCAGCCACCATGGCTAGGCTGAAAGACCAGGCTGAGGTTCCCACCAATGGCCGTGCCTAGTGCCTGGTGCTTGCAGGGGGAGCTGGGGCGCATGGGCCGCTGCAGGAATGCCTGTGGAGAAGTGAGGGTGGTGCGTGATGCTACTGGCCGGCTTCTCTGCCTGGTACCAACCTGGTGCTCAATCACGCCCAACACAGCGTCGCAGCAGAGCAGCACAAAGCAGATCAGCACCGGGCTTCCATACCAGCGCACATGGTCCCATCTGCCACGGTGACAATACCACCACTCTCGTGCCTGCATCAATCAGGCTCCAACACGACCGGAGGCATACATCTTCATCTGATATGTTCCAGCAATACTGACGGTGCAAATGCCATGTAATGGCGAGGATGAGGGCATGGGGCGGGACGCTGGGCTGCTTCGAACGGTGGTTGCATTGGAGGCTGCTCAGCACGTTGCGACTTAGTTCTGTGTCCATGCTGGACCAGCCGCTTTTCACACGATGCTGAAGGTGACAAAACAGCACAGTTGGAAGGGTCTGCCGGCGGACAGTACTTACAGTGCATTTGTATTCTCCACGTGCACTTTCTCAATGCCATGCAAACCTCGGACGTCTTACTGTACATGGGACTGTAACATTGAAGCTTACCAAGAGGCCATCAACTTGGCCTTGGGCACAACTCATATGCCATGCCAGGATCTCATGGGCAGAAGCAACACTCTATTTCTTGGAGAGTCAGATGCAAAGTACACAGTGATGCGAGGATGCGTGCTCAATGGTTACCCCCCGCACAATTCTAGCAACCATAAGACGCAACATAATGCGTGCTCAGCTCACATTTACTACTAGCTTCACTTCCTCATCCGGCCCTTGACCTCCCATCTGCCATGCTCTTAAACCTGGCTACCACACAACCGCATGTTGACATCATGCAGGCCCAATCCTTCGCCCTGGAGGACATGGGGTTCTTAGCCATGGTAAACCCTGCCAGAGCCACGATCCAGGACCAGGCTTTGCTGCAGCCAAGGAGATTCCATTGGCTGCCTCATCAAAGCTGCCGCTTCTGGTGTCCTAGCCTCGTGCTGCCACACCCCTCGCTTCATCACTCTTTGCCTCCCTGTCCAATCCTGACCCCAGCCCCCTTGTCCCTCACTAGGTCCACTTGAGCCGGACTAGTAGTGGCCACTAGCAGCCACTAGCGGGAATACAAGTGGGCAATAGTGGCTCGACTCAAGTGGTGTCATTGGGCTGTGTGGAGTAACCCAGTGCCCATAGATATGGTGCATAAGTGCCTACCACTTACATCATTGCCTGACCCCTGAGGGCTATTGTGTAGAGTTGGCATGACAAAACATGCGCTAATGTAAGCTGATGACAGCTCGAGAAGGGGCCACACACTACTGTGCCACAGCAGGCTGCTGCTCCTGGGGCTTGGGTGGCTGACCCCAGCCTGAACCACTGCTGCCCACTGCCTAGACTACATCCCTGCCTGCCACCCACTGCTGGAGCCACTCCCCCAGCCTGCTGCTCCAGCACACAGCCATCTGCTCTTGCACCCACAGCCCCTCAGGACCAGGCCTTGATGCACAGGGGTGAAAGGGCAGGGCAGCCTGCTGTGAGGCCCTGCTTGCACCCACTCCCTTCCAGGCATCTGCCCGGCACCTGCTGGCGACCTCCCTGGCCAGGCGCTGCCTCTACTCTGACAGGGCTCTGCACTTGCCCTGCGGCCTACTCACAGCGTGTGCGTTTTGGGGATGTCCAGTGGCGCTATGTCCAGCCCAGCCAGCCGCTGCCGCAGAGCTGCTTGGCGTTCTGCAAACTCCCAGTCGTTCAGTGCTGGCAGCGCTCCAGGCTGGGCCAGGGCGCCGTCCGCCAGGCCTGGGCCCAGGTCCAGGAAGCTGAAGCAGCCAAAGAATTCAGGACGGACCTGGCAGGGGCAGAGCAGGAGGCAGGGTCTATGCCAGGTTCAGGGTCATAGCTGAGGCTGCGGCAATGGGCAGGAGGCATGAGCAGGGATAGGAGTCAACTGTCATGCCACTATCACGGTGCTGCAGCCACGTCAGGACTTGCATGCACGGCACACGCCCGCAGCCGGCCCCCTCCCCCTTGCACCACCATGGGAACTGCATCATGCGCCTCCCCATGCACCTGCAGCTGCAGGGGTTGTGCGAAATTCCAGGTGCGCAGCTCCAGCAGCGTAAGCGGCTGTTTAGCCCGCCACTGCAGGCGCGCCTCCAGGAAGGCCCTGCTCCAGATGTGCTGGTCCTCTAGGCTGTCCAGGAGCCGCTCATCATGGCTTACCCAGGCACCTGTCACCTGCACCCAGCTGCTCAGCTCCAGCACCGACTGCTGCTTGGGCTCCAGGGCCAGGGCCTGCAGGCAGGCAGGTGAGGCTGAGGACATGTGAGGGAGTGTGCAGGCTGGGTGTGCAGGCTTGGTTGGAGGCTGGGTGGGCAGGCTGGGTGTGCAGGCTGGGTGGGCAGGCTGGGTGGGCAGGCTGGGTGGGCAGGCTGGGTGGGCAGGCTGGGTGGGCAGGCTGGGTGGGCAGGCTGGGTGGGCAGGCTGGGTGGGCAGGCTGGGTGGGCAGGCTGGGTGGGCAGGCTGGGTGGGCAGGCTGGGTGGGCAGGCTGGGTGGGCAGGCTGGGTGGGCAGGCTGGGTGGGCAGGGTTTGTGTAGACTGGCAGGCACGGGTAGATGCAGGCAGGCAGGTTTGTGATGGGTCTCCAGCCGGGTTGTCGATCTTTATGCTCAAGCTGCTATTGGGCGGGGCCTAGTAGCCATCCCCGGCTGAGCCTTACGACAGTGTGAACCATCTGTATCATTTACTAGAAGGCAGGCAGGCAGGGGCGGGGCAGGCAGGGGGGGTGCATGGAAGAGAGGGCAGCTGTTAAGCCTTAGAGAGACCGTCCACATGGCCTGCAGTAATGAGGCTGTTCTGGGCGAGTTGCCAAGGGAGCTGTACCAGCTGTGGTTATCTGGACCATCTGTATGGTTGCAGGATAGGTGACAGGTGTTGTCATTGTCGGGGTTGCCAAGCACCAGGTGGGAATTCTTGGCAACGAGGGCTTGGCACTGAGTGCCTGGCATCAAGTGCTTGGCACCGGGTGCTTGGTACACAGGGCTTGGCATGGGGTAACAGGGCTTGTCCCCAAGTACCCTCATGCATCAGTGCCATCTCACCGAAGTGTATCGCTCTCCAACTCCAGGCTTCAACAGCTCTTGGTCACTGTGGAAGGAGGTGGGGAACAAGATGAACTGATCTGTAGGGGGTTTAAAGGTAGGCTCACGGATGCCCCCCTTGCGCACAAGGATCTGCAACATGCATGGCGACCCTGTGGCTTGCAGATAAACTGGCAGAGCACAACCCTGCCACCCCAGCTTGTGCAGACGAGGTTGTTGTAAAACTTCATTCTTGCGGTGAGCTTTTGTGCTGTGATTAAAAGCCAACATTAGTGATTAAAAGCCAACCCACCGTCTGCTCGCCTTTGGCAAGTGCCGCTATGGCAACGGCCCACTCCTTCAATGCGCCCGCAGTTTTAGGGGACGGCGTGGTCACGGGGGTGCGTAATGTTTCTGCTGAAGCCGCGGCTGTGCGTCGCCGGCTGCGGTGTAGGCTCCGTTGCGGCGAAAGGGACGATAGGCACGCCATCGCAGGTCTGGTGCCGAAGTTGCGTCAATGTGTCAGGGTTAATGTCAATGTGTCAGGGTTAATGTCAATGTGTACATGTGTGTGACAAGCACGAAAATCCTTAGTATATGTAGCTGCCTCGCGTTGCTATTGTTTATGGCGAGGAAGAAGAGACGAACCGGTGTGGGTGGGCCTAGAGCAGTGCCGGAGGACCCCGACTTCGACATAGTTGACCGCGACGAGGCAGGCCAACCCGACTTGACCGAGGCACAGCGCAAAAGGAAGGCTTCAGGAGAGGCCCGCGCTGCCCGCAGCAGGAACAATACATTCCACGCAAGAAAGGCCAAGTTAGCCCACCTCATCGACCACCTCCCGCAAGCGCTTTGGGACGCCTTCCTTGACAAGGCTGTGCGCCCACGAGTGAAGGCCATCAGCGAGCGGGGGGTGATTGGCAGCTTGCTGTTGGGCTTCCTCGTGCGCCTTACATCAATCTTACAAATGTGCATTGCCCCATGTGCCCATGCAGGTGGCTGCGGCCAGTGAAAAGCATGGCAAAGCGTTCCCAAGTCCGGGGCCTGATGTGCTTAACAAGCATCAACAACATCACCAGGTAAGCATTGACCCAACCCTATAAATGTGCATGACATGAGCATATCCCACATGCCATGACACATGAATTGACGTAATGCATCTCCCACACCCATGTGCAGGTTCTATGACCGGGACGTCTCAGCCGCGCTGAACATTCGCCGCTGTGCAGTCGGCCCAGGCCCACGCCCCACTGAGCTGTGCTACTGGAACAATCGCCCAGCCATGCCAAAGCCAGGCCAGCCAGGCCAGGAGTGGGTGGAGATAGCCGACAAGCCCCTGTTGCTCAAGTGGCAGCGCCAGCTGCAGCAATAGCCAGCTACAGCTGAAGACAATCCCAACAACAAAAAAAACAATGAACCCCTAACAAAGGGGATGTGTGTGGCACAGGCGCAGGCACTGGCACAGGCACACACACCAGAAGGCTGAGCTGAAGTGCGCATTAGGCACACTGTCGGTAGCCTTTACAATGATGAGCTCGCAGCCAGGTTCGATTCCAACTCATGCTTTATTTTGGTGTAGCATGAGGGCTGTGGGGTTCAGGAGTTGCGTCAATGTGCTGATCCAACTCTGTCGATTCCAACTCATGCTTTATTTTGGTGTAGCATGAGGGCTGTGGGGTTCAGGAGTTGCGTCGATATGCATGCAGCACACCCGGTGGCGAGGCAGCATGGAGAACGTGACGGTGACGAAAACAGCGATCATTGCGCAGTGCACCCACACTGAGAACATGCCGTGGCTACCTGCTAGGCAATCTAAGTAGTTCCCAGGTATGTCTGCATGATTGAGCTGGTGTCCGCTAATACTAGTTCCGGACCAAATGCATATATTAGCTCATGTACAAGCTAATATTAGCTATAGCGGCGGGAGCCAATACCGGGAGCTAATATGAGCTGTCATGAGCTGATATGAGCTCATGTGAGCTGCCGGGAGCTGATGTGAGCTAATATGAGAACTAATATTCGTTTGGGGGGGAACCGCCCTACGTGTTATGAGCATTAGCGTTGATTGGAGCTAAGAAATTGCACAGCAGACAAACTTGTCAATGCTTAAAACCCTACCTGACAAAAACTGTGATGCAAGTCCACTCATGCACACAACAAAATGCTGCACATAGCCCATGTGCTATGAAGTCCTAAGCCGCGACCCGCATCTCAATTTAATTGCTGTCGAGCCTTGTCGGCTGTGGATGGTGACGCTGACCAACCCACGTCCCCATTGGCCGTGCAGCTTGTGCTGGTGTTAGACACAGAGTGGGAAGGGAATGGGAAGGCAGACAGAGGGTAGACTTCAGGGCGGGGCGGGCCTGGGCTTAAGGCATGGTGACGGCAGAACCAGGGCAGTAGGGGAAAGGAAAGGCGAAGAAGAGTTACCTCTCAAGGACCTGTCACAGCGCAGGCTTGCAAGCCCTCCACCTCAGCGGCCTTGCCTCTGCTGGCATGATGCTGAAGCCTCGAATGCAATTGGCACCCTGACCAGCTGTAAGCCTGGCTGGGCCCAGCTTGGCCTTGACGTGGCAAGTCTCAGACCCTCAGTGCTGCTGCACCTGCTTCCCTCTCATCCTGCTTGCTCTCTTTGGTAGGTGCCACTGGCATATCATCCAGCTCGGGCTCCTAAACACACAACATCACACAGCAGCGAGGCATGTGGAACGGGCGGGCAGGCAGGCAGGCAGGCAGGCAGGCAGTGCCCCTGCGGGCCGAGTTTGCTACCCCAACCCTCAGGCAATGAAGGGTGGGCTGCGTGCTCCTGCTGGTGCTGCAGCTGCTGCTGACTTAAGTACTGACGACAATGCTGCTGACGCCACCTATTGAGGAGGGTTGAAGCTGCTAGCAGATGACGAGGCAGCGACCGGCCTAACCCTTGGCCCACACATACAGCACAGCCATGCTCCTCAGGCGCTGCACTAACCTGCAAGTAGGAAGGCGTAGCCCCTTTAGCGCCCGCCTCCATACTCAGCTCTTCTTCCAAGCCGTCCAGCTCTGCCATCAGGTCTGACTCATCCACATCCTCCGGCACCTCATAGGAGCGGCTCATGGCCTCGTTGATCTCTTTACTCATATCCTGTGAGGGCAATGGTACAAGGGGCAGTAGGGCAAAGGTGGGGGATGACCAGGGCCAGGGCAGGGGCAGGGCAAAGGTACAACGAGGTCAGTGAAGGGGCAGCGCGTGGCCAATGACAGTGTGAAGTGACTGGGGTCTCAATGAGTAAGAGTACGGGCAAGGCAGGACAGGGCAGAGGGTGGACCAAGGTAAAGGCCATAGGCCGGGTGTATGCAAGCTGACCACAACAGCATGTCAGGGAACTGGGGCCACCCCAATCATATCCTTTACCTGAACCCTAACTTAAGCACGGCAAAGCTTAGGCTGCTTGATGTGAGGGCCTGGAGATGCCGACTGTGTTCCGGTGAGCGCCTGCCATCACCACAGAGCTAGGCTGTTGCTGACAACCCACTTTCATTTGTCATGCCATCACCATGCCAGCCATGCCCTGTTTGCACCTACCATCATGTCAAACATGTCGTCCTGCAGCTTGTCGATGTAGTTAAGGTCCAGCTCCTTGTTCTTCTTCATCGTCGACTTCATCTCCTTGTTAGCTATGGACAGCGCCTGCACCGTGGTGATGGTGTCCTTGATGCTGTCCACTGTGAACCGAGTCTGCTCCATGTTAAACTGCTGCTGGTACAGCTGGTCACGCTGGCCCTCGTACAGCTTCTTTTGCTTGAGCACCTGCAGCAGCCAGCATGCAACTCATCAGCGTCAGCAGCAGCAGCTGCATCCTCATCCTCATCATCAGCAGCAGCAGCAGCGCCGCAAGATGTGAGGTAAGCTCTAGGCAAAGTCTCAAGGTAGGCTAAGCAAGGTGGCAGGTCCAATGTAAGGTAAGGAGGCGTTCAGCGTAACCAGCCTCATGATGGCAGGAGGCATGTCAGGTCATGTGAGGCAGGTGAGGAGCAGGACCATGATCGCAGAAAGCCAGCAGCGCGGCTACAGTAAGGCGGCAAACTGGAGCAAGCATGAAAGGCTTTGGGCATGTCGTCCATGATGGCAGTAACTGCGCCTGTGCCTGTGGTGGTGGTTGCTGTGGTGGCTACGGTGGCAGCCACAGTGGTCACAGCACAGCTGGCAGTGGCTGTGCCTGCTGATACAGTGGTGATGGTGGTGGTGGTGGTAGTGGTGGTGGTGGTGATAATGGTGATGATGATGGTGGTGGTGGCTACCACTGTGGCTGTGATGGTGGTTGCAGCACAGCCTGCAATGGCCGTGCCTGGCTGGGTTACAGCAGCCATTACAGCAACCATGATCAGACTCTCTGCCCATGCTCTAAATACATCTGCTATCATGCGAACGTGACAGGGCTGCCTGTCCATGGCTTCAATTGGCATAGAAGCTACTTCACTTAATGCACTGAAGGAGTACGGCTGGTAAGCCCAACTCTGTCAATGACCACGGCCCTCAGCCACCCTCCGACCCTCAGCCACCCTCCGGCCCTGCAGAGCTCACAGGTAAGTTGAGTTACCTGCAGGGCCCGCCGCTTGATTGCATCCTGCGCAGGCCCAGGACGGGTCTTCTTTATCTGTTCCTTATACTTCATCAGCTGTTCGTCCAGCTTCTTGATCTGCTCATCAACCCTGCACATCAGTAATGTATCTAGTTAAGGCAATGGCAGCTAGGTGTACATGCAAGTCATGGTGGCATGCACTCACCTGTCCCCCCTCGACACCAGCTTGTCTGTGGTTTCATCGATTGTTGCAACCGGTGCGTCTTTCTTGGGAGCCCCGAAGATTCGCCTCATTTGGGCTTCACCAGACGCGGGCAGGAGGCGAGTAGAAGCTGGGCCTGGGGAGTGTCAATACGGGACCTGGGAGCGTCGGTAGTGTTGCGCGAGCGCCTGTCGTGCTCAGCATACATAGAGGCCTGCGTTGCTGATGTGAAGGAGCCCTGGCAGTTGGCGGTTGGTAAAGGGCTGCTGGTTTAAATCTCAGGAAACTTGCGTTGTGCGAGTACACTTCAGTGAGAAACTTGCGTTGTGAGTTCACTGGCGAGTTATGGGACCCAGGCAAAGCTGCTATAAATACATTGGCGCTCGAGGCGCAGTCGCAAGGACCCGGCTCCGAGGCGAGCACTTCTTCTGGGTTGAGGTGAGGTCTAGCCTAGGCAGTAGCCCTTAGTTAGCTGATACTCGCCCTAACACGTTCGCGCATTGTGTATTACAACGGCTGCAGACCTTCGAAGGCGGACTTGCAGCGAACAAAGTTCAGCGAAGTGAAACATTGGCCCAACACCAGGAGCTCGTTGCGCTTTACCAAAGCCAGATGACGTGGGAGTATATGTCTCTTCTATGTAACTGCAGGCTATAGTTCAAGCTATGGGCGCGTTTCCAATGCACGGAGAGAAAGAGAAAAGAGATCGGAGAGAGAAAGAGAAAAAGAGAGAAAGAGAAAGAGAAAAAGAGATCGCCGCCAGCCCATGTCCCTCTAACTGCCGCCAACGGTCCGGATCTCTTTTCTCCCGTTTCCAATGCGCGGAGATAGAGACGAATAACTCTCCTAGAGCTCCATTTCATCTCTTTTTCTCCGCTAGGGTCCTCCAGGCCGACCCCCCCAGGAGAAAAAGAGATGTGACCGAGAGATGTGACCTTTTGCACCGGAGCCGCCGTGAGAGCTGGGTTAGGCTGGGCGACAGCATGTTTCTCCAGGGCATCGCTATTTGACTCGAATCGCAACTTCAACGCGGAGCAGTGCAGGACGCTGTACAAGAAACTCCAGGACAGTTGGAAGCTGTTCAACAACGCTATGGGGCCCAATCGCACAGGAGCATACTTAGCTAGTCCCGCTAGTGCGGAGAGTGCTTGACTAGTTAGCCTGATAAGCCCCGCAGCCTGACTTCCACAACTCCACTGACTTGCACGACCGACTTGCACGGCGCATCATACCTGCCACCATCCCTGCTAACGGGACAATTGCGTCCTTGTTCCCATACCATATGAAAAGATCGCGTGTGCCAACAATTACGTAAAAAATGCTGAACCCATTGGCAGATCCTCTTTGGGGTTTACTAGCTGTAGCTATCGTCGCCACTTCCACTGGCACTTGCACAAGAAGCCCGTGTCGGGCACATACATCCAATCGACTGCAGGTGCAGCTCACGTCCAGGAGGTCTGTCTGGGAGACTGAGGACGAGGGTGAGGGTTGCCTGGTGTTGATGAGGTGACCTGGTCGGGCTAAACGAGCTGGACGGTCTCGTCGAGGTGACCGGCACATGAAGGGTGAACAAACTGCACACAAGCAACCCCAGCAGCAGGCTGCTGAGCAACGCCCGCTCGCTGCAAGCCTTCGTCCTAGCCAGCACCGCGAGGCATCCCGCAGCTTTTACGAGGGTGACCGGTGAGGTGGCCTAACTTGCATTTGCTTGCGTGGAGGTGTTCCCCTTGCTTTGGGCAACGCGGCCCTCTCCAGCGACCCTTCTTCTGAGGTGCTAAGGCACTGAGGGCACGGGCTTGGACATTGGGCACACCTATACCAGTACTCTGTTTCTTTTTCGCCATAGCTTGGCAATAACACGACTACACGTTATTGAAAAACCATAGAACACATTGTAACACGTGCTTGTCCAGCTGATACCGATGCGGCCAGGGCGACACAGCGCATACACGCACACACAGTACATCGGCTGGGATAGCGAATGCCGCGCCCGTGTTCGTAAGCCTATCTGGAACTTCCGCTCATCGGCGCAAGCCATCGCAGTTTCTACCCGCAAAATCCTTTCAACAAAAATGGGTCATTGACATCGCCGAAGCGCGATTCAGAATATGCCTCAAGTGCATACCACGTCCGAGAACATGGCAAGCTGCCGCCGCTCGCAGGTCTTGATAGCTATCAACTCGATGTCGAACACCTGCGAGCAATGCAGTTCGCTCTTGGTAACACAGTTATGCATCTGCTCCGCCAAACCTGAGCCGGTGCGTACAGCCCGCCAGCTGTGCGTGCACAAACTAGCAGACACTGATGGCTGGCACATTGTGCAGCAGGGAACAAGCATCAGCAGACAGGTGTGTTAAGTGCCCTTTGTGCTTCTTTTGGCAGACCCCTTCGCGAGCTCTAGTGCAATGCATGCATGCTTCAGCCCTCTCCCTCCCACCTCGCACTGCTTGGCACTGAAGAAGGTGGAGGGGCCCACTGGCGGCCCCAGTGCTGGCGGGATCACTATACGACGCTGCTGGCCGGCCTTCATACCACGGATGCCCTCCTCAAACCCTGCTCCCAGTGCAGCATGCAAGCAGCTCTGATCAACAGCACAGCATCTTGGGTCAGAGTGAGATTTAAAAAAACGTCATGGAGTTGAAGCGACGCAGCCCGTGCAGGGTAACTCCCTCCTGTACATAGTGCTTCAAGGCTGTATTTCATTTTGGCTCACACCGCTGAGCCACCAGCCTTTCATGGCTGCATGGCTGCTGCACAACAGCCTGTGCATTGCGAACGATCATGTCATGCACTGCACATTTTCATGCACATGCCTTACTAACAATACAGCCCTCTGCATCCTTTTCTTCTTTCACTTTCTGCCAGAGTATCCTGTAGAAGTGGTGATGGTGGTAAAGTGGGTTGTGGTGGTGGTGGTGGCTACAAGGGCACCCCACGCGCTGACCTGGGATCAGGCCAGCGATGCCGAGCCGAGTCTGAGCCGGCCGGTTCTTCCTGTACGAGGTGTCGATCACCGCACCACTCTCGTTGTACCCAGTGTACTGTGGTCAGGCATCAGGCGCCAGGCCCAAGGAGCAGCCCAGGCAACAGCGGCTTAGTCCAAGCAGCGACACCACGCAGCAGTAGCTGCAGCAAACAGCAGCTGCCTGCATGACCCCAGGGCCATGTTCAGCCAAGGCACAGCAAGACAGCACACCCAGTCTGGCTATATGGCAACAAGGTGTCGATAGGTGGTTCACAGCCACACCAGCGGGCAAACAGCGGTCTAGCCCAGGAAGCGGGTCACCAAACGCATCTGAACTGTGCGTATCCACAGCCTCCTACCCATGCCAACTCCTAGCTGGACCCACCTTCCTTTGCCACAAACCTGTGTTTACTGTCTCATACGTGTCCCTGCTGTTGCCATTGCTGCTGCCCCTGCTGCTGCCCCTCACCTGAAACACCACTTCCTGACCATCTATCGGCAAGGGGCCCTGTCCTGAGTTGAAGTCCTTGTAAAAGAGCCTGTCAACACGGTGGCGCACAGCAGCAGGCCCACAGCTGACAGGCGCAATGTGTGAACTCAGCGCAGCAAACCACTTTTTTCCATGCGCCATGTCATGCTGCTTCCAAACGCGACGATGTTGCAATTGGCAGCGGGAAGGTATACACGAGGGGTTAGAGGCACAGGGTGTGTGTGGCGGAGAGTGCACCCAGGTCGCATCTGCCGGATGGTAGCACTGCTCTTAGGCACTGAGATTGCCACTGAGTGCTGCGTGTGTGGGGCAGCTAGAAGAGCCAGGGACCAATTGCCAGGAGGTAGCGCTGCTTGTAGGCACTAAGACTGCCTGCTGAAACTGCTGCTTCTCACTCGCAGCTGTTGAACCCACATCCCAGGAGCAGCTGTGCCATCAATGCTGCTGCTCTGGCTGACAATGGGCTGATGCGGCGTGTAGCTGAGGACGAGGGTGAGGGTTGCCTGGTGATGATGAAGTGAGCTGGCAGAGCCCAGGTCCCACAATGATGTTTAAGAACTGACGGCATGCCCAATGGTTGCCGGAATGCATTCCGCTCCGTTCCATTCCACCACACCACACCACAACAACGGCACTAGTGAGGTACAAGGGGGCTGACAATGGGCCATGCTGACAATGGGCCACATGTCAGTTGCCTGCCCTGCTGGCCGCACCCAACGTCCTCCAGACCCTGAGCACTACAAAAGCCAGCTGCTGCACTGCTGCACAGTCGGACAGCGGGACTTAAACAGCTCTGCTGCAGGGAGCCTCTGCTGCAGGGAGCCTTCAAGGTGAAGCATGGACTGTGCTGCTTTATAGCTAAACCACGGCACTGAAATGGCTCTGCTGCAGAGAGCTTGAAACCTAAGGCAATGGACTGTGGATGGAATGTGGTGTGCTGTCCTTAAGCTAGCTTTCCAGCGGGCTTGGCAACGTAGGATTAGAGCCACTACAGTGGTGGTGAGGGCAGGCAGGCAGGTAGGTGGAAGGAAGCTGATATGAGGAGGTACGGAGATGTGTATGGTGATGGAGGGCGGCTGGGTGTATGGACTGCTTTAGGTTGGCGCGTACAGGACGCTGTGCCATGGCCTATGTGGGCTTAGTATGCCATGTGTACAGCAGTCAAAGCAATCAAGCAGCATGTGTCAAGGTAAGGGAGAAGGTGAAGGTCAAGGCAAGGGCAAGAGCAAGGGAAAGGCAGCCAAGCCCTCCCTCCCGAAGGAGGTGGCTGGGTGGAGGCTGCAATGCGGGGCTTCTAGGCCAGATGTAGGTCACACCATGGCATGGCCTTCAAACAACTACAGAACTGCCCGAAGGCAATAACACAAAACTATTGGACCAAGGTATGCTAGTTTAAGCCAGCCCATCAGGGATCAAGCTCTTTGTGTCTTAAGTGTAGTTTGTGTCTTAGGCTTTGCTCAGTGGCTCAGTGCTCTACTGTGCCTGTTCAGGTGAGCTTTAGACGTCTGTCACGCTGGTGCTAGGCTTTAGCCCTGTCACAGGGGTCAGGCAACAGAGCAAGTGGAAGGAGCCCATGCAATGTGCATGACAAGTGGTTTCCATGCAAGCAAAACACAACAATTCTTACAGCGCTTCCTTTGGCCAAGGACGTGCTGCCTGCCGAGGTTCCTGGTGCCAGTGGAGGCTGATTAAGGAAGGTTGAGGTGGTTGAGGTGGTTGAGGTATTTAAAATGGCTGAGGTAGTTGAGATGGATGGAAGTGTTGGGTTAGCAGAGACTCACCCACTTGGAGTGACTGAGTAGCCATCTCCCACAACCTTGACGTCAAATCCTGTGCGGACAAAGCCCGGGAAGTCCTCAGGGGTGCGGTTCTGTGCTTGGATCCGCTTGTTCAGAGAGTACACCTTGCAAAGCACAGGGAACATAGCTATGTGCATGCTGCCAGCAGCTATGACAGCTACTGCACTGGCGCTGCACGCCCATGAAGCTGCAGGTGTGGTAGATGGCTCAGCTCAGCTCACTCGGAACTGCAGCGACGAGACATGCTGGAGCTGTGCTGCGACATGAATAGTTGAAGTTTTATTAATAGTACATTACATTTATTATGCACCCACCTGCTTCTCAGATGGCGCAAGCGTAGGCAAGTCGGCACTGCTGATGAGCACTGCATTGCCATCCTGTAGCAAGGGGCGACTGACATGCTAGCACATGCACATGCATGCCAGCATGCAGCGGTAAGAGCAAAAGTACCACTGACTGGGAGAGGGGAATCAGAGGCCGAGCTGGCAGCTTCAGCGGGTGGGCTGGGGCCAAGAAGAGCAAGAGATGCTCCAGCCAGGCCCAGGGCAGCTCGCCGACTCAAAACCACCTGTAATGCCCGGCACATGCTGGGTATTTGTTGTATGTTCATGCTAGGGGTGTGACGAAATGGACCTAGCCGAGCCCACAGTCAGAGGATTGAGATATTTGAGGACTGCCCACACCTGTGGTGCTCGTTGTAATGTTGTTGGGCGGCAGTTATCCTCATGCACCTTGCACACCTCCTGCTCTGGCAGTACACGTGCGGTCTGCGGTTCTTCGCGCCTCACGCTGCGTGCAGTGTTCGCCCTCAATTGTGAAGTAGCAGGAGGCGCGATGTGGTGATGGGCGGCGTGGGAGGTAGCCAAGAAGGTCTTCATGGCGGCTAGCGACTTGATGAAGCACTACACGTCAGTCGCGCAATCTCGGCACATCACACTACACGCGCATCACATAATACAAATGTCGAAATCCTGGGGGCCGTGTGCGCCTTGAGTTGCTTCAGTGCCGGCATCTCCAAAGATAGCGCGCGAGCACCTCACTGGTGTTGCAGTACCAAGCTAGCCTCTCAAAACGTGTGCACGTCAGCAAGTTTGCTGAGGCTGCGGCTGGGGCTGGGGCTGGGGCTGGGGCTGGGGCGGGGCTGGGGCTGGGGCTGGGGCTGGGGCTGGGGCTGAGGCGGGGGCGGGGGCGGGGGCGGGGGCGGGGGCGGGGGCGGGGGCGGGGGCGGGGGCGGGGGCGGGGGCGGGGGCGGGGGCGGGGGCGGGGGCGGGGGCGGGGGCGGGGGCGGGGGCGGGGGCGGGGGCGGGGGCGGGGGCGGGGGCGGGGGCGGGGGCGGGGGCGGGGGCGGGGGCGGGGGCGGGGGCGGGGGCGGGGCGCGGGGGCGGGGGCGGGGGCGGGGGCGGGGGCGGGGGCGGGGGCGGGGGCGGGGGCGGGGGCGGGGGCGGGGGCGGGGGCGGGGGCGGGGGCGGGGGCGGGGGCGGGGCCGGGGTCGGGGCGGGGTCGGGGCGGGGGTCGGGGTCGGGGTCGGGGTCGGGGTCGGGGTCGGGGTCGGGGTCGGGGTCGGGGTCGGGGTCGGGGTCGGGGTCGGGGGTCGGGGTCGGGGTCGGGGGTCGGGGTCGGGGTCGGGGGCGGGGGCGGGGGCGGGGGCGGGGGCGGGGGCGGGGGCGGGGGCGGGGGCGGGGGCGGGGGCGGGGGCGGGGGCGGGGGCGGGGGCGGGGGCGGGGGCGGGGGCGGGGGCGGGGGCGGGGGCGGGGGCGGGGGCGGGGGCGGGGGCGGGGGCGGGGGCGGGGGCGGGGGCGGGGGCGGGGGCGGGGGCGGGGGCGGGGGCGGGGGCGGGGGCGGGGGCGGGGGCGGGGGCGGGGGCGGGGGCGGGGGCGGGGGCGGGGGCGGGGGCGGGGGCGGGGGCGGGGGCGGGGGCGGGGGCGGGGGCGGGGGCGGGGGCGGGGGCGGGGGCGGGGGCGGGGGCGGGGGCGGGGGCGGGGGCGGGGGCGGGGGCGGGGGCGGGGGCGGGGGCGGGGGCGGGGGCGGGGGCGGGGGCGGGGGCGGGGGCGGGGGCGGGGGCGGGGGCGGGGGCGGGGGCGGGGGCGGGGGCGGGGGCGGGGGCGGGGGCGGGGGCGGGGGCGGGGGCGGGGGCGGGGGCGGGGGCGGGGGCGGGGGCGGGGGCGGGGGCGGGGGCGGGGGCGGGGGCGGGGGCGGGGGCGGGGGCGGGGGCGGGGGCGGGGGCGGGGGCGGGGGCGGGGGCGGGGGCGGGGGCGGGGGCGGGGGCGGGGGCGGGGATGTGTGCCCCTCATTGTTGAGCTGTCATCAGCTTACTAGTATGTACCCGCTGGTGGCTGCTAGTGGCCACTACTGGTCCGGCTCAAATGGAGGCCCTAGTAGGGGACATTGGGGCTGCTAAGCTGTTGTTGTTGAACATCCCCTTGTCCACCCAGACACCCAGCCTGCTAGGGACCCAGGGACACAGCCTGCTGGGCACCCAGGCCCATTGTATGTATACATAGCTACCACAGTCAAGCAAAACGCAGTTAACAAGGAACAACATGTTGGACTGTGGGTAATCTCACTCAGCTACTCCAATCAAGTTGAAGCATCCTCGGGCGCACCCTTGTTAACTGCAAAACCCACATTGATGGCACTTTCAAAACAGACCACTGGGCTTCCATCAAAAGTAAGGCTAACAGACTGCATAAACTTCTAGGCCCTATGCAATGTTGCGGGCCCCGGCCATCAATACCCCGCCGGTACTCTGCAGCACGGTGCAACCTCTGCCCATCATTGACCCGCTTGTAGCGCTCCTGGTACTCATCGCCAACGGGGGGGAAACCTGGAGGTCAAATACAAGTTAAGGCTACCAATCTTGCAAAGCGAGAGGCTAGCAACGTTGGCAAAGTTCCAACGGGGATTTACAAAATCCTAAAAGGTACACCACATGGCGCGCACGCCTTGGCATTGCAAACTCTGCGAATTCTGTTACGAGCTGTCTCTACAGTTGCCTGTTAACGACTCTCGCAGCGGCTAAGCGTTTGGTAAAAAAGCCAATGGACTGCTCGGCGCCCGTAATTTGGTGGTGCCGTAGAGACCTACGAGTGGATGACAACCCCTCACTGCTCGCGGCGTTGCAAAGCTCGCCAAACCTGGTGGGGGTTGCTTTGCTTTTGGTACCTTTGGCCGAGCTGTTTGAGCCGATGATGCCAAGCTTCATGCAGATCCCCTTGTTTATTTGGGCTCCCGAGGAGGAGGGGCAGTTCCAGCCTGGCCGCTTCAGCCGTTGGTGGACAAAACAGTCCGTCGCTCTGTTCCAGCGACTGCTGGGTCGGCTAGGCTCCCGGCTCATTATTCGGCGGTGTTCAGACACAGCCCAATGCATCACCCAAGTGGTAGCAGAGACGGGCGCCAAGGCGGTGTATTTCAACCATTTGTACGACCCAATTTCGTTGGTGCGGGACCATGAGGTGAAGACAGCTCTGACGAAGTTAGGCGTGGAGTGTCGCAGCTTCAACTCGGACCTGCTCTACGAGCCCTGGGAGTTGCTGGACTCAGCTGGCGAGCCATTTACAAGTTTTGAGGCGTTTTGGAACAGGTGGGTGGTGACGAGCTGGCGACATGCCAAGCCACGATGTTGCCGACCCTCATTGCGCCATAAACAGTGTATTGAAGTGTTTGCCTGCAGGACCTTGGCAATGCCCTACCCCCCACCCTTCCCTTTGCCTGCGCCTCACCAGCTTCCACCAGTCAGTCTTAACATAGACAGTACACCACTGGAGAAGGTGGACTGGTTTCAGACACCTGAACAGGAGGCTTCTTGCGACCAGCTGCGCTTCAAGGTACCTTGTCAAGCGTATGAGCCGGGACAGCTCCTCTGTAGCTCGTCATAACAAGGCCAGGCTGTGCAGCTCTGGCATACCTCCCAACCCCTCCATTGCACTGTGTGGGTGCAGTGGAAGCCTGGTGTGGAGGGTGCTGTGGAGAAGCTCGAGTCATTCTTGACCAATAGGCTCACGTCGTTTGAGGCAGATCGGGCAAAAGTGGATCGTGACAGCACCAGCCAACTGTCGCCATGGATTCACATTGGCACCATCAGTGTGCGCTACATTTTCTATCGGGTGAGGGGCAGGAGGTGTGGGTGAGCAGTTGCTCCCCTTCAGATGGGTGGGAGGTAATCAGCCAAGAACAGTCAGTTGTGCAACAAGTGCAACAATGCAATCAGCAATGCATCTGGTGCACAGAAGGAAGTCACTGCAACCAGCATGGGCAGTTTGTGATGCATGTCTAAATGCATGCGCCATACTGCATAGCTACAGCATGCAAAGAAACGTGCTGGCACGAGTCTAAGGCAAGCTAGAACTGGGTGTATAGGAGCAGCTGGGTTTGTAGGGTTGTCAGCAGCAGGCCGACAGGAAGGTAGTGCAACTGGCATCCCTCAGCCAACACAACACTGGCATTGCTACTGCGGCCATCTGCCTACAGGTTTGCCAGCAGCAGGCGGAGTGGGCTGCTGCCGCATCCAGTCCATTGGTACCGCCTCAGGCCCTGCCCTCCATCACAAACAGCTGCAAAGATTTCCTGCAGCAGATGGGATACCGTGAGTACTCCCGCTACCTGTCCTTCCACTTCCCCTTCATCACGGAAAGGGCGCTGCTGGCACATCTGCGGGCCTGCCCCTGGCGCCTGGACCAAGCCGCCTTCAAGGTCAGGATGCCATGGGGTCTGTGTCCTGCATCAAATGTAAAGGAATAGTATGCCCTATAGGCAAGGAGGAGGGTAGTATCGAGGGTATCCCCTTACTTGAGAAACACCCTCCTACAATCCTCACCGACCAAAAGTGCTGGCTTTGAACACCAGCATGCTGGGCTGGGTCTGCCCCACCAGCAATGTCCAGGAGCAGCAAGCAGACAGACGGGGATTAGCAAGTTAACCGCCACTGTACAGCATTCCCAGCCACTGTCACGAGCACTTCCTTGTTGGTGTGGCGCTATGCCTTCCCATGACTGTGTGACCAAGGCATTTGGCATTGTATGCACTGCAGGCATGGAGGCAAGGACAGACTGGGTACCCCTTGGTGGATGCAGCCATGCGTCAGCTGTCCAGTACTGGTTGGTGCCACAACCGCATGCGGGTGGTGGCTGCGTCGTTCATGGTGGGTGCTTGGCTGGGTGGCTTTCAGGGTGCCTGAGGTGTCATGAGCTGGGTTCCTGCCTTGCACGTGGTGAGATGCATTGGCGAGTCAATGCACAGCTACCCCGTGGCCTGAATGGTGTTTCTACGCCTTGAGATGTTTTCTTTGGCTTGAGCTGCTTTCTGCCTCTTGCGATCCTCCTGTCTGGGCGCATCCTTGCCCTGTCATGGCTGTTTGACATGTAACCTGACTCCCTTGGCCCACACACTAAACCCATCAATTGTGCCACCCTCAAGCACCAGTAGCATCGTGATCATGGCTACAGCCAATGCATGATGTACTGGAGATTGTTGGCTTCGAGAGCTCACACAGCTGCATGCAAACCCCACTCCGCTCCCTGCCTTGCTGCAGCTGACCTGCTGTGTACTGGGCCTGCTGCAGGTGAAGAACCTGCTCTTACCCTGGCAGTGGGGCTTGAAGCACTACTGGGACGCCCAGCTGGACGCTGACCTAGAGTGTGATGCCCTGGGCTGGCAGTATGTGTCTGGTGGCATGGCAGGTGAATGGGCCAGAAAGGTGACCATGGTGCCTTGGCAGCGAGGTGCAAGGTGGCGAGCGAGGTGCAATGCATGCTAGTGCCATGTGAATCTATTTGCTGGTGGCCAACTGTTTCTCAGCCACCCGGCACTTCCAACTTGCCCAGCTTAAAGCGTTTTCCTGGCATTCTTTACAAAACCCAGCACCTGCACCTGGATATTAGATCCACCCATATCTATGAGTTTGTGCACAAATTGCCCTGTCCTGTGCAAGCAGTCAGGTCCCAAGTGCAGTCACTGCCTTGTGGGCGGACGTCCCTTGCTGCAGATGCTCACCCCTTTGACCACATCATCGACCTGGAGAAGGAGGCGCAGCGGTTTGATGCTGACGGGGAGTATGTGAGGCGCTGGCTGCCAGTGCTGTCCCGCATGCCCACCCAGCATATCCACGCCCCCTGGCGTGCACCCCATGCCGTGCTGGCGGCAGCAGATGTGGAGCTGGGCTTTGACTACCCTGAACGGGTCGTCACAGCTGAGGTAAGCCTGCATCCAGTTGTTCAGCTACCAGCATGAAGGCCATGCAGATCACATGTGCAACCGTTCCCAGCGTTCCTTCCTTTCCTTCCATACCTTGTCAAAAATCTCATGTCATGTGTGATGCATGGCATACTTAACACAGTCATGTCCAGATCTCTACTAGCCAGGGTTCACAACATGCAGAGCGCTGGGTTTTTGCATAAGTGGAAGCACTGTTGCGTGCCATGTTTCACTTTACTTTCACACACACTCACCTTGTTCATCTCTTCCCCTCGTCCCCTCTCGTCACCCCCAGTAACAAGCATGCACCTCCCGTGTGGCCCTCCATGCCCTGTCTTTCCAGGAGTCTGCACGCAACATGGCTGAGGCTTGTCACGTGCTCCAGCACTGCCAGGCCACTGGCAGCAGTGACCGACGGTCCGGCCCCTACCGCACCGCCACCTTAGACCTTGCCCTGGCAGTGGCTGCTGGGGTGGCGCGGGGCAGTAGTGGCGCCGGCACCGGCACCGGCTTTGTCCTGTGTGGCGAGCAGGGGAGCGCAGGCAACAAGGGCAGCAATGAGCAGGACATGGCAGGCTCCGGCCCAGCCCTCCTCCAGGAGGCCCCTCCCCTTGTCATTGCCAGCCTGCAGCAGAGGCGAGGCAGTGCAGGACCAGGGCAGCACCAGCTGCTGGGAGCAAGATCTGGGATGGTGGGAACTGGGGCAGGGGCAGGGGCTGGGACAGGGCCCAAGGCTGAGCAGGCAGTGCATGATGCAACCATCAAGGCAGCTGATGTGGTGGCAGGAGATCGCTGGCTGGGGGGCCCACCCCAGCCTGCATACCCGGGAACTGACTTCCGCGCACAAGGCATGCAGGGCAAGGACGGCAGGGAAGGGAGGGGTGAGGGCCAGGGGCATGGGGCATGGCGCCGGCGGATGGGGCGTACATGCCAGCAACACAGCACTCCCTTCTGCCAGCCCATGGCTTCTGAAGGGGCCTCCCGGCATGCTGCTCCCGCACACGTTGGAGTTCCTGCCGGTCGTCACCACCACCAGCACCGGCACCAGCGGCAGGCACAAGGGCAGGAGGAGGGGGGAGGCCAGAAAGAACAGGACTGTGGTCGGCCTGGCAGGTCTGGGCTGGCTGACTTTGCAAGGGAGCTGCTGGTCATGGAGCCAGCAGGGGCTCCGGGGCAGCCTGGGGTGCAGCCAACACCGGCATCCTGGCAGGAGGGCCGGCATGAAGGGGGGGCCTTTAACTCCGGCTACATCTCTACCAGCTCAGGTGTGGAGGGCAGGTGGTAGGGGTGGAGAGCGGGAGGGGTGAGGGTTGGCTGTGGTGCAGCCAGGGTGCTTTCCTCATTATGAGTGCCAAATGATGAAATTGTCACCTGAACCTCCTTGCAGTGGGACTTGATGCGTAGAGTGAAGTGCCTCAGCTTGTCACTCCCTAATGCATAGCATTCACCAAGGAGGGGAAGAGCTGCTGTCAGCTGTAGGGTAGGTCTGACAGCAACATGCTGTACTGGTCAAGGTAGTCACAGCTGGTGGTGGCGTTCACAATGGTGGCGGTGGTAGAGGCAATGGTGGCATTGCCTTGAGCTGTGCTGGAGGCCTGCCTTACCCGCAGGCTGCTCAGAGGACATGGAGGCGATGTCAGAGGAGGTGGTCAGCAACACCATAGGCCTCTCCCGCACCCAGACCTCAGGCTGGAGCTGCCCCAGGCCCCAGCCCCCTGTGCCCTTCCCTCAGACCGCTGCTCCTGGTAGGCCTGCTGCAGCGCGCGCTGCGGCCATGGCGGCTGAGGGCCCCTCGGCCAGCACTCCGCCAGGCTCAGGCCCGGGATCAGGGCGGGGGCCGTCTGGCACTGTGGCTGCCGCTGCGAGCTCGGTTGCGGACAATGATGGACATGGAGCAGTGTCTGCAGCACCGGCAAACCCTGATTGGCAATGGTGCACTCCTGTTTGGTCAGCCGCTGCTCCTGAGGTGAGAGGCTGGGGAAAGTGGAAGGCTGTAATGCAAGGGAGGGGTGGTTGCTTTGGGTATAAGCAAGCTGGGTCAAGTGGAAGGCTGGGGAAAAGGCGGAGGAGGGAAGTGTGGAGCCCTACATTCATGCACAAAAAGGAGCATGGTGCGTATGGATTACATGCATATGTACATGTACATGGATTACATGCGTGGGCCATGTGGGTCAGGGCAGAGGAAGGTGAGGCAGTTGGTGGTGCCATGGTAAAAGTGGTGATCACAGCCTCAATGTGATGTTGGTTTGCAGCAGCAGCCATCGATAGGCAGCAGGTCAATAGGTGCTGTCCCACCAGCCATCTCCCAAGTTACCTGCCAGCCTTGACCCATTTACCAGCCATTTACTTGTCAGCCTTTGCCCATTTACTAGCCATTCACCTGTCAGCCGTTTACCTGCCAGTCATCTACCTGCCAGCCATGTACCTGCCAGCCTGCCTGACCACCTCTCAACTGTTTGCCTGCCTACTCTGCAGCCTGAAGGCGGGCAAGATGTGGACATGGTCGGCAGCAGAGACACCAGCCCCGACGCCTCCCTGAATCAGCAGGACCAGCACGGCCTGCATCAGCCTCCGTCACAACTGCCGCAGCAGCAATGGCACATGTCTGGGCAGCACCTGCTTCACTGCGCCACACCCCGGCCTTCCGTATCCCCGCCCCGGCCCCATACCAAAACCTCCTCACTTGCGCCAGCTGCTGTGCTTTGCCCCTAAGGGGGTGGGAACCGACCAGCTGGACACTGGCACTTGGACCTCTCCAAGCTGGTGCTGGGGGATGTAAACGATTGGGCTCTGTCACTCAACGGCATGGTGAGGGGTGAGGGGTGGGGAGCATGATGGGGAAAGCTGTGCGCTTCCATGTGTCACGTGACAGCAAGGTGCCAGTACTGGCAGTCTGTCAGGCTCCTCCTACTGTCAGGCTCCTCTTCCTCCTCCTCTCCTCCTCCCCCTTCTCCTCCTCCTCCTCCTTTCCCCAGCATGATCAGGCAGGCTGCACATGGGCCTGGCAGCTGGGCAGGCTGCTTTGGTACGAAGGGCAAAGGCAAGGGTGTGTGCGAGGCCTTGAGGTTGGGTGAGTGGTGTTCAGTTGAGCGTTGGAGAGACAGGTCCCCCACTGTGAGCCTGCAGCGGCGTGTAGCTGAGGACGAGGGTGAGGGTTGCCTGGTGTTGATGAGGTGAGCTGGCAGAGCCCAGGTCCTACAATCATGTATAAAAACTGATGGCATGCCCAATGGCTGCTGCAATGCATGCTTGAATTTTCCACTCCATTCCATCACACCACATCAACCAAGGACTCTGCATGCACATGTGTATGTATGGATTGCACAAGAATGCATGTTTTCGGCCAATGTGTGCTGCACTCAGCGCTGCCCCTAGCAGGTTTAAAACCATGGAGCGAGCATGAGGGCTCTGAAATGGATGTTCAGTGACATTGCAGGGAGAGGTTTGCTGTGTGAGCATAGCACATGTGAGCAAGCACAATTGAGCAGTGTGCCGCCTCGCCCTGTTGTTGAGCAAGACATGACAACATGATGCCATGATAGGCTCTTGTCTGCATTGTCATGGAGTCATGAACATGGTCATGAAGTCAGAAGATCGCATGCGACCCAGCTGCACATACTGCAGTGTGATTCACAATCAAGATTCCAAAACTGACGGCACGCCCAATGGCTGTTATAATGAATCCGGCGTGGCCGGTAGTGGCCCCACGCAAGCCCCCACAGGCCCCACGCAGCAGCCAAGAGGCCACACCGGCAGAAGCCTCAGGCAGGTCCCAGCACTCCCCCCAGCCAAGCGCACCAAGGCTGAGCAGGCAGCTGAGCCCACCCAGCCCAGCGAGGGCAAAGGCAAGGCTGCCAAAGCCAAGCCAGCACCACAGCCAGGCAGGTGGCTGGACAGGGACAAGTTGTGTGGCAGCCAGGTTTAAGAGCATGGCAGATGGGAGGTAAAGGGCCAAACTGTAATTTGACTGCCACGCCCGCTCCAAGTAAGAGCGATGCGGGGCTGCTGAAGTGCGGTGCGGTGCGTACCTTAAATGGACTCCTTACTCCTTAAGCGATGTTTCAGGCGTGGCCCACACCGGCGTGGCAGCTTGGGGCCCAGCCGATAATCTAAGCAGGCCGCCACGCCCGCTCTGAGTAAGAGACTGATGAGACTGAGAGAACGAGCACATTACAAGTTTTAATCCCTACAACCCTCATGCGTCACCAAAATAAAGCATGAGTTGTAATCAAACACAGGCTGCGAGATCGCTGTTGTAAAGGCTACTGACAGTGTGCCTACTGCCCACTCCAGCTCAGCCTTCTGGTGTGTGTGCCTCCAGGCTACTACTAGCAAGAGCTCTACCCTACTCTATAGCTCTTACTCACACACATCCCCTTTGTGAGGGGTTGGGTATCTTGGTTTCTTGGATTGTCTTGCTTCTGCTGGCTACCGCTGCCCCTTGCGCCGCCATTTGCGCAACAGGGCCTTGTCAGGCAGGTACACCCACTCTTGGCCTGGCCTGCCTCGCTTTGGCATGGCTGGGCGGCCGTCCCAGTAGCACAGCTCAGTGGGGCGTGGGCCTGGGCCGACTGCGCAGCGGCGGATGTTTAGCGCGGATGAGACGTCCCGGTCATAGAACCTGCACATGGGTGTGGGAAATGCATGAAGTCAAGTCATGTGCCATGTCATGTGTCACTTCATGTGGGATATGTTGCGGCCATGCATATGTGCAGTGTCAGGCCAATGCTTACCTGATGTTGTTGCTTGTTGAGCACATCAAGCCCCTGACTTGGGATCGCTTTGCCTTGCTGTACACTGGCCGCAGCCACCTGCATGGACACATGGGGCAATGCACATTTGTAAGATTCATTCCTTACATTCCCAATCTTGACCCTACCCAGCCACCTTGACTCCACTACCTCCCAGCACTGCCCTCACTGGGGCTGCTGTAAGCTGAGCTGAGAAATCAAGAGCGTAAAGCCATCACAAATACTAGAAAAATTGCCAGGTTTGTTCGTTACCTTTATATCTACCTCGTGCGCGACATACTGATGCGGGCCGCAGCAGGCTTCAAGGTAGATGCTTAACTAGCCTGTTTCTTTCAGATGACGGTCTGCCGTTTAGTTGACAGTGTGATTCGGTAGCCTCCCTGCACCTTCCCGGGCCGGCAGGTCCCAACATGGGGTTGGTCCGTGTATCTACGTATCTGTGGATCTACGTACATCTAACTATTTCTTGTGTGCAATGGCTGCAGACCTTCAAGGAACCCTAACCCTAACCCTAACGCGGCCACTCGGCCCCAGGCTCCCCAACCAAGAGCCGCCCACTCTCTCCCCCTTTGGGGAACCACCGCACAAGGCATCAAGCGGGGTTAGGTGCGTCTGGGGAGACTCCTACGGGTAAGCTCAGGGCGGTGGGGGCTCAGGGCGTGGGAGAGGGTCGGGGCTAGGGACTCGCCCCTCGAGAGCTCAGGTTAGCGGTCCACAATGTGAATGGCCTTAAGCATGACACCACCTCAGTCAAGTTCACAGCTATTAGGAGGCTGGTGGCCGAGCATGATGTCATCGCTCTGTGCGAGACACGCAGCAATAGGATAGCGGAGTTCATGCAGCATGCCCCTACCCATAGTGCCTTTCACACTACTGTTTCACGTCAGGGGGTGCCGGGTCAGGGGGTGGCCCTTCTGCTGCGCAAGGAGCTAGCCAGGCACGCCAGGCTATGGCGCACCAGTAGTGCCATGCAGCTGCTTTGGGTCAGGCTGGCAGGGTGTGTGTGTGGACTTGAGGGCGATGTGTTGCTGGGTGTGGGCTACATACCCCCCGCTCACAATGTCTCTGAGCACTTCAACCACTTGCTGCTAGAGCTCCAGGAGGCTACATCACACACACCACATGTCCTCCTGATGGGTGACCTGAACTCTCATTTAGGCAAGCTAAGCGAGATAAGTGACCTCCATGGCTGGTCCATGCAGCATCCGGAGCTTTGCGTGCCTAGGATTGGCCCGGCCAAGTCTAACCAAGCGGGCAGGGAGCTGATTGACGTGCTGTCAGCTACAGGCCTTGTTGCCACTACCGGCAGGGGACATGGGGACATGGGGCAGCGCACCTGTAGAGCTAGCACCCGCACGGAGCACATCATCATGTCTGAGTCGGTTTACTCTTTGAGCCACACATCTTCCTTTCCCGACGCTTGTCATGAGTTTGACCACTCCCCCATCACCCTGTCTTTCAAGGCACCAGCACAAGCCACTACGCCCATTCACACCTGCAATGCTGACTGCCACACTGGCCCACAGTTGCAATGGAAGCCAGATCAGGCTGCACGGTATGTGGGTGCCCTTATTGCCTTGGAAGAGGAGGTCATGGCTGTCCAGCAGGCTGTTGAGCAAGGCACACACCCTGACTCCATCAACCGCTTTGTGCATGACATCATATCACGGGCTGCGGGCAGTGCGGGGATGCTCAAGCCAAGGCTCTGCCCGCTGGCACACGTCGACAAGCACACCACAGTTAAGCCTGCCTGGTTTGACCGGTCATGCAAGGAGGCTAAAGCCGCACTCTGGCAGGCTCTGCGTAGTGGGGAGGCCTTGCACCTTTACAGGGCTAGAAAGCAGGCCTATAGGAGGCTGGTTGCGAGAGCTAAGTCTGCGTGGTCCAAGCACAGAGCTGCCAAGCTTCTAGACATGCTCAAGCACAACCCTGGGGATGCACTCAAGATGCTCCGAGTCAAGCACGCACGCCAGCAGTCCATGGTTCCCATTGACAAGTGGCATCAGCATCTGCAAACCTACTTCACAACCACCATTGCGGCACATGAAGCACCTGATGTGATCCCTGAGCCAGCCTGGACCAGGCAAGGTGTGCCTGCTCATATGCAAGCCGTCCCTCTTGGGAGAGGCAGACCTCACTCTGTCCCTGCCCCTGCCCCTGTCACAACACATGCACCTACCTATGAGCTGCCCCATTTTGACAACATCACATCCATTGTTCAAGCACAACTTCGTGAACTCAACAATGACACAGCACCTGGCCTGGATGGGGTCCCAGCCCCCTTCATCAAGCACGCCCGCACAGTTGAGGAGGGTGTTACCACATACTTGTTGCTCCCTCTGCTTGCCACATGGTTTCACAGCATGATGCGCACTGGGAATATCCCTGCGGCTTGGAAGGTAGCTAGGATCAGCCCCCTCTTCAAGGACACAGACCCCACAGACCCCAACAAGTACAGAATGCTTGCTGTGAGTAGTGTGTTGTACCGCCTGTATGCTAACGTCTTGCGGCACGTGCTGACTGCCTGGTGCATGACACACAAAGTGCTGCCAGCTGAGCAGTTTGGGTTCATCCCGGGACGCAGCACCATGCAACCCATGTTCATTCTGCGCCATCTTGTCCACGCTCAAAAGGCTAGCGCAGATGCCAAGCACCGCAAGCTTTACACTGCCTTCATTGACTTCAAACAGGCCTATGACCACATACCTCGACAACAATTGTGGGAGCACTTACGGGTTGGGGTCAAGCTGCCACAGCCCTTGCTTGTCTGCCTGGAGGGTCTGTATAGGGATGATAGCTATGTGCTGATAGATGGCCCCCACCGCACCCCCCCAGTGATTCCGGACCAAGGTGTCAAGCAAGGCTGCCCCATCAGCCCACTCCTGTTTGCTCTCTATGTTCACGACATTAGTAAGGAGTTCCTGGGTCCTGTTGATGCTGTGAGGGTGCAAGGCACACCTGTCACCCACTTCATGTATGCTGATGACCTGACCCTGGTGAGCACCTCGCCCCACGGGCTGCAGCGGCTGGTCTGCCAGCTTCAAGGCTTTGCAGACAGGAAACACCTTTCAATCAATGTGGGCAAGTCAAAGGTGATGGTCTTCAATGGCAACTCACAAACAGCAGCACCTAGCATTCGGTACAAGCATGAGATCCTGCCAGTGGTGAGAGAGTTCAAGTACTTAGGCATGCACTTCAACCCCAGCGCCACCCCTGCTTTTGCTGCCACTCATATGAGGGTTGGCATGTTCCTCGCCATGCGCCAGGCGTGCAAGCGTGCTAGAGAGTATGGGGTCCTGCATGATCCCTATGCCCTGTGTCACCTCATTAGAGCGTTTGTGCTCCCCTTAGGGCTGTATGGCAGCCAGGTATGGGGCACTGCCTTCCTTGGGCACGGTATGCAGCTCTCCAACCCAGTGCAAACACGCATGCTCAGTTTTCTCAGGTTTGCTGCCAGGGTACGTGGCTCAGTGTCAGGCCTGATGGTGCTGCATGAGTTAGGGCAGCTGCCCCTCCAACTTTACTGGCTTAGGGCTGCATGCAAGTTCTGGAACACTGCCAAACTATCCCACAGTGACCTGCTAATGAGGGTCATCAAGGCAGATGTGGAGTTAGGCAGGAGGTGTCAGGCCAGCTGGAGTGCTCAGTTCCAGCTGGCCGCCAGAGAGCTGATGGGGGGTGAGTTCACCTTGAGCCCGGACATGGTCCTAGGCACCAAGGCTATGGAAGTGAAGTGGCTCGAGAGGTGGGGAAGGCGTTGGGTTGGGTTTGAGGGAGACCCTAGATTGCCTGAGACGGTGCATCGGGAGAGATGTTCGTATGCTGCATGGTTCAAGCATGGGGACGGCATTGGCATCAATCACATGGCACCACACCTGCTGAACAGACAGCTATCTACAGAAGTTCGCACGAGCTTGACTAGGTTCAGGTTAGGCAACAGCGGTCTGGGGGTGGAGAAGGCTCGGTTTGAGGGGGTAACTTTCATTGATCGCACATGCACCAGATGCACAGAGGGGGTAGTGGATGACGCCATGCATTTCATCTTTGAGTGCACTGCCACGAGTTCCATCAGGGAGCAGCCGGAGTTTGCCATGACTTTACAGAACAATAATGAGAACTTGCATGACTTCATGTTGAGCCCATGTGCACCTTTGTTTGTGCACCTTGCTTTGAAGTGCGTTACAGAAAGTCCCGAACCCCTAGAGGGGGAGGGCGGCCTAGCAGCCTAACGGCTGACGGCTTAAGCGGTGTAAGCCACATCATTACTAACCCTAACCCTAACCCTAACCCTAACCCTAACCCTAACACGAACATATTACAGTCTGTGGCCACATTACAGTCTCTGCAATGGCACGCTTCCAGCCCTCAACCGCCTGCACGCCACCATCAAGAAGCACGTTGGCCTTTGGGTGGTTATGTGTGGCTGGGCTTAGGAAGGCCACCCTTGATCAGAATTGAGTTCACATCCCACCTTGCATGCACTCTCTCCCTAGCTCTATAAGCGCTCAGCCTGCTTCTACCCCACACAAGCAGCACGTGAGCAACACAACAGGCACAACAGGCACGACCTGGCCACGACCCCACTTGTCCACCAGAAGCCGCATGCCTCATGCTGGTGCCACATACTTGCTGTCATACAAGCCCATGACCTCATGACCACTGCTTCCGCAAACAAAACAGTCCGAAGACAAGGATGCAGGGCCATGCAGTCATTGCACTCTGTTGGCTCCAACGGGTTTGCCTTGGCACTTCATTCAAAAGTGCCGCTGCAATGCTGTTGCTTGCCAGCAACCCAAATGACCGGCAGCCTGCTAGACTCCAGAAAAACCTGGCATTGCTGCCTCCTGGTTAGAAGGCGCACTCAGACACAACAGCCCCGGCCACCATCCTCCCCAAAAATCCAGGAAGCGATAGGGGTACAGCAAAGCAGGCCACACCAACAACTGTTTGCGCAAGTGGTCAAGCTCATCCCAACAAACAGCTCTAACGGCCTTTGCTTCCAAACCTGCGCATCATCCCATGCATACCATCCCAGCCCTTCAATAGAGGCATGCAATAAGCATGTGCTATGTCTGCCTGCCATTTGATTGCATGGCACACTTGGCACAACCTCCTACAACCCCTATGACCCCTGAACGCCGTCACCCCCTCTAAGCCAACGACAACCACCCTGCCCCTGCCCCTGCTGCTCCTCCCCACCTCCCCACTCTGCCTCAAGCATTTGCATCTCTTGCTACTTGACCAAGGTTGCCCCACTCATTGTTTATCGTCGACCCAAAAATGAAATGCATCGCTTTTTCCTGCAAGCATGCTGCACGCCATGCGGACGGTGGGCTACAAGGCACACACTATGTCCCCCTGTGGCACCCGAGCATCTCTGTAGTCCTGATGCACGTTACGCTCTAGGTGAGCTCTAGCCTGCGCGCATTTGCTGCGCGTCAGCTGGTCCTGTTCCCGCTAAAGCCCCTGTGCCACCTCAAAAACAGCGGGACCATGCCCTTCATCTTGCCCATGGCCCACCACCCGCCCTGTGCCTCCACATGCTCAGCATAGCTCCCTAGGTGATGAACAGCGCTGGCACCAGGGGTGAGTATATAGTGCTGGCAACCATGTTTCAATCACCCCCATTTTTCCCCTCCCTGGCCCTCTACAACCGTCTTTCCCACCCCTCCTGTATGCATGCTTGTAAGGACCTCTACAGTGTCTCCAACTTGAGACCTGGGGTGCAGATAGAAGCTCACTTGCGTCGTCCCCACCTCGCTGACGTGGAGCAGAGGCAGCCAGGGGGGTCCTCAAGGCCAGGGGTGGCGTTGCACACCCTGATGCCGATGACCCACCCTGGCCCCCACCCGCAGCTGCTGTCAGGGCCAGCTCAGGCACCCAGCTTGCAATGCCCCTGCTGCCTCCACCCGTAGCTGCTCAGGCACTCAGCTTGTATTCCCCCATGTCAGCGTCATAGATCAGGTCCTCCAGGCATGACAGCAGCAAGCCACTCTCACTCCTGCAAAGTGTGACAGTGGCATGGCCTAGTCGGGCCGTTCTACTGCAAGCACGCTTGCATGGAGGCCTGCCCACACAACCAGGGCAGGGTCGAGCCTAGGCAACCTACCAAACCCTGGTCACGCCTGCCAGGCACCCCTGCCAAAGCCGTGACACGCTGCACAGCCTCTGCTGCAGCCAAGGAGGCTCCCAGCAGCTGCTGCCTCATCACAGCTCTAGGTGCAGCCGAGCGCAAGCGCACCTGGGCAGCTGTGGCACCTCCTGCTCGCCCTGCTTGCACCCCTCCAGCCCCATGTCCTCCATGTCCAGCATCAGCAGGTCCCGCACGCTGGCGCTCATGGCCAGCTCACCCTTGCGCCAGTCAGATGCCAGCCAAGCATGTGAGTCATGCAGCTCACTCAGCTCCGGGTCCCTCACTCCGGCCTGGCTGCAGCCGCTGCTGCACACGGTAGCCAGCATGTGCAGGGGCAAAGCTGGCAAGGCTGGGGCCACATTGCCTGCCCCAGGGTAGCAGAGCGGGAAGGAAGGCAGCAGGCCACCCGGTAGGCCCGTGAGGAACCCTGCCCCTGCCCCTGCCCCTGCCCCTACCCCTGAGGGTGCTCCAGAGCATGGTGCCGCCCAGGACATGGTAGAGGCCAGGGGGAGGGGTGGTGTGCCCGGGTTGGCCCCTGCCAGGTCTGACACGAGGGCCCTGGGTGGCTGCAGCATGCTGCTCATGTGCATGGGCAGAACTGGCATGGAGGGTTCTGGGAAGATGGGCGGGGTGATCCCCGGCGCCACAGCCGCTGCGCTCATCGGGATGCCCCACACCATGCCCAGCGGCAGGGGCAACACCGGCACGCCCCAGCCCTGAGGCACTGGGAAGCTCATGCCTGATGGGATCTGGATCAGGGCGTTCAGGGTTGGGGGGGCGGCAGAGGCGGCAGCTGAGGGCATCTCACACACAGGCTGGCAGCCGGCCAGAGGGGCATTGTAGAGATGAGTGAAGCTGCAGTCTGGGTGCAGTGGGGGAGTCCTACGGGGTAGGGGTGGGGCCAGCAGGGCTGGTGTCTGGCATGCCGGCTGCTGCCCAACCTCAGCCAGCGCCTGGGTATCCATGGCTGCCGTAGTCACACTGCTAGGGTGACCAGTGGGGGCTGCTGCTGCACTGCTGGGACCCAAGGGGGCAAGGGGAATGCAAGGGCGGGTGGGTGGAAACTTGGACTGAGGCAGGGGGCTGCTGCTGCAGAGGCATGCCTCCAATGGCAGCACATGGTCTGCTGCCTCGCCAGGTGCCAGCAAGTGCCTGCCTCGCCCTGTCGGCTGGTGGGTAACATGGGAGCTGGCATGGCTGCAGGGGTACGAGGGAGGGGGCAAGGGGGTGAGCAGCAGGGCGCTGGGGCAAGGGGTGGGGTGCAGCAGGCTGCTCCAGTCTGGCTCCTGAGTTGTTTCCAAGGGGGAGGGGCTGCTGCCTGGGCTGGCATCCCAGCTGACGGAGGCCATGGTGTCCAGCACGGGAGGGGTGGGGGGGTATGGGGAGCAGGCGGGCGAGGCTAGCAGCGAGGCGGGCAGCAACGCATCAAACGCATCCGACAGCTCTGCCTGGTTCAAGTCATCCTGGTGCCAGCATTCCATGGAACTGCGGCTGCTATCTGTGCAGGCAGCATGGGGTGGCACAGTCATGTGTGAGTCCAACGTGTGCATGCAGGGCAAAGGACCCTGATGTGTTATGGAGTCTGCGGGAAGATTCTTACTGGCTGTCGGGGCACCCACCAGTGCCAGGCTGGCAAGCGTCGTACATCCAAGGAGCGCCGTACTCGCACAGCTTTGGCTGCATCTGAACTTCGGCATTTGGCTGCATCTTTTCCTGTGAGCAAGTGTGCGCCAGAGATCGTCCTCCGCGCAACCCCACTCTCCCCACATCGATTGCCAACCAAACACGATCGATCCCCATGACTCGATCTTTCGATGTATATGCGACTTCCAGGAGTGTTTTCTATGCTCGACGCATCCTTACCTTAGTGCTCGAAGTCAGACAACTGCAGCAAACTACGCCTCGGGGCGACGCCTTCGGTGTGTGTGAATCTTCCGCATACGAACTTCCCATAGTAGAGAGCTCCCTTATTCTATCATTACATGCGTCTTCATCTCCAGCAAACCGTGTGCGCCAGGCATCCTGCATCCCTACACTTCCCCATAACGGGTAGTGACTGGTGCTGTCAGGATGTCCAACATGCGGTTGGTAATCTTCATACAAATACTCGCTAAATACTACACCGTTTCTCTCAGCTGTCTACTATCGGTCATTTTTGTGGTATGTAGCGGCATCAGTGGTTGAACTGCGTCTGCTACCGAGCCGGAAGTACAATCACATTTCAGCCCGCCAGGCTCGCTTCGCGAGCCTTTCACTGGTGAAGGCAGTGTCGGAGGGCCATCGTTGTGCAAGTTGGCACGCGACATTGCAGCGAGGCGCGTTTCTCCCTGGCCAACAACACATACAAATGGACCCCCTTGCACAAACCGGCTTCTTGTAAGCTGACCACTGTGACTTTACAAAAATCGAAGCAGCTGTAGGACCAAGCAAACGAAGCAACGAAGCAACGAAGCTGACCACTGTGACTTTGCAAAAATCGAAGCAGCTGTAGGACGAAGTTAACGAAGCAGCTGTAGGAGAAAAGAATACGGCATTACATCGGTCAGGCCCGCCGGAAATAACATTGGAGTGACCCAACTCTGCCTTGCAGGCTACTCCGACCGCCGGACCCTGCCCCCTCGCACCCCCACCCCCTCCCAGCCCCAGCATCGCCCTCCCAGCTCCTCCCACCCCCTCCCATCCCAGCCTCGCCCTCCATCACCCCTCCCAGACACCTCACTGCCCTCCTACCCCCCGCCTATCCACCCCCTCCCACCCCCTTCCACCCCCCTCCCACTCCTACATGCGGCAAATAACCGGGGCGGGGCGGGGCGGGGCGGGGCGGGGCGGGGCGGGGCGGGGCGGGGCGGGGCGGGGCGGGGCGGGGCGGGGCGGGGCGGGGCGGGGCGGGGCGGGGCGGGGCGGGGCGGGGCGGGGCGGGGCGGGGCGGGGCGGGGCGGGGCGGGGCGGGGCGGGGCGGGGCGGGGCGGGGCGGGGCGGGGCGGGGCGGGGCGGGGCGGGGCGGGGCGGGGCGGGGCGGGGCGGGGCGGGGCGGGGCGGGGCGGGGCGGGGCGGGGCGGGGCGGGGCGGGGCGGGGCGGGGCGGGGCGGGGCGGGGCGGGGCGGGGCGGGGCGGGGCGGGGCGGGGCGGGGCGGGGCGGGGCGGGGCGGGGCGGGGCGGGGCGGGGCGGGGCGGGGCGGGGCGGGGCGGGGCGGGGCGGGGCGGGGCGGGGCGGGGCGGGGCGGGGCGGGGCGGGGCGGGGCGGGGCGGGGCGGGGCGGGGCGGGGCGGGGCGGGGCGGGGCGGGGCGGGGCGGGGCGGGGCGGGGCGGGGCGGGGCGGGGCGGGGCGGGGCGGCCCCTCCCAACCCCAGTCTCCCCCCCCCCCCCCCCCTCCTGCTGCCCCCCCCCCCTTGCAGCAGCTGGCAGCTGGCGCTGATGCATCCCCTTGGCTACCCACCCCTCCTGCTGAGGAGTAGGGGGCCACAGCGGAGCTGGACACGAGCTCAACACGCAAGCGGGGGCGTGAGGGATCGGACCCAACCTGCCAAGCAAGGTAACCTAGCAATGGCCTACACACCTTGTGAGGCCTTGCAGAATGGCCAAATCATCAGTGCTGCTCACGAAGGGGGTCAAGCAACGCTCCAGCGTCGTGTATTTCCGTGCATGTATAGAGGGGTGTTGTTACATCGGTTTGACATGCTATGTGAGTCGATTTCACTGCGGCGAATGTCCCTCACTGTGTGCAGGTGCTCCTGGGCCAGGTCGGTCGCGGCGGTCTCTCGCGACGAGGCCCGCATGAGCAAAACTGGCATAGCTTCTAATGTCAAGATTTCAGCTGACAGCTGACAGAGTCGTCTATCCGGGGATGTGCGACACATATATAATAACGGCGTGGCTGAGAAGCGGCGTCGTTTTTATTACCAGGGGGAGGTTGGGACCGGCTGTGTGCCCCCCCCATTGCGTCTAATCAATATTAGATCAGGAGGCCAGGGAAGAGCCAGCTCCTACTCCATTCATTTGGCCCATTGCATTTAGTAGAGGATGTTACGAGTGGAAGCAAAACGTTAGTGTATCACGTGGGGTATACTTGAAGTATTACTTCAACAAACTTCGCATACACCCGCTTTTGGAAGCTGCGACGTTAGTGTTCCACGGATGCCTGACGCTGCCACGGCCTGTTACGAGGCTGCACGCAGCTGAAACCTGTGTTGGGTGCAGGGTTCCCGCAAGAGTCCCAACCCGGTTTCTTTTTCATCCGTGGTTCAAGGCATACGTGATGGTACGTGCCAACAAATCATGAAGCCCAGCAAGTGGCTTACGGACCCGCCTTGTGGGCGCAGGATTCCCATCGTGTTGTTCCGCGCTATCGTGCTGGGCTAGCGATGGAGCTCAACCAGTTTTGGTGCGCTATTTGCGTACGCACATGTATATGTTTACTGGCCACCACAAACTGCCGATCCATGTTGTTCAGGTACCTCCTCCGCAAGGCCATGCTGCAGAAGCGGAGAGGGTGGACAACCACACTCATCGAGGTGCTCAGCCCAGTGGTCATCATGTAAGGCCCATCTGCCACCATGCTCGATCTCCAGGGAGTATGCTTGCATGTCCCAGGACGCCGCTCTGCCCTGCTGCCCTGCCTCCCCTCCCAGGTTGGGTCTGGTCTACGCATTTCACGTGACCAAGATCGACCATTATTCAGAGCACAACTACGCTGGCGACCTGGCCACCCTCACTGAGCGCGCCTCCAACATCTTGGTGACCGCACTAGAGAGCAGCCGCAGCCCCCAGTGCGTGGCGGGCGCCATGGCAGCTGTGGTGAACCAGCTTCCTCCTCTGCAGCTGGACCCCGTCACAGCCGCGCAGCTTGCAGCATACCAGGACGCAAGCCGGGACTTCAGCGCCCAGCAGCTCATCCAAGCAGGCTACCCTGGCTTCAGTGGTGCAGGAGCTGAGGGGGAGGAACAGCCGCCCCCCGTGCCGCCGAGGGTGGCGTCAGCAGCCCGCCAGGCGGCCCATGTGAGCCGCATGCTTGCTGCTGGCTGCTCTGCCGGGCCTGTGTAGGGGTGGGGTAGCTGGGTGGAGCTGGGCAGGGACAGGGCGTGAGGGTGTGATGGTGTGAGAGATCTACACTGCTGACTGGCATGCTCTAGGTCTCTAGGTTAGGGTTGGTGTTGGTGTACCTAGCACTGACATCACATCTTTAGGTAGCCTCTCCATCCCCACCATCATCACCAACATCATTACTGTCATCATCATCACCATCGTCATCACCATCATCGTCATCACTGTTGTCATCATCACAATAACCGTCACCACCAATATCACCACCATTCTCACTGTCACTCCTATCAGAACCGTCACCACCATCACCACCACCACCACCACCACCACCACTGCCATCGTACCACTTTCATTGTGGTAGTATGCCCGGTGGCAGGGTAGCGAGGGCGCGCCCCGAGGCTACTCTCCTCCCTTAATGCACGCCCGACGGCGAGGGCACAGTCTTTCTTCCTTCCTTCCTTCCTTTCTTTCTTTCTTGTGGTAGCATGCACCCCATCTGGCCCAACGTGCAGGTGCTGGTGGACGCCATGGCTGAAGTGGTGGCAGACCCGAGCATGCAAGCCAACCTGCAGCTGTGCATGCAGAACGTCAGCCGGGTGCTCGCCCGCTCCGTGATGGACCTCTACATGGTGAGGCCAGGCGCTTGCGCTAGGCCACTGCACTACACTACACTACTCCACACCGCCGCAGCCAGTCCACAATAAAGCACCTGCCTCTTGACGGCAGAAGGCGACGTCTATATAGCAATTTATAGCTAACGCTGTTTATAACGTTGGAACACACACAGTGCTGTGCACCCTATTGCTGTGCAGACCTTCATCAACGTCAAGGTGCGGACCCCTGGCCCCTTCCACTGCCGCCTCCTCCACTGTCACCCCCTGTCGCCCCAGGCTAGCTGTTCAAGCTGCACCCAGTCCACCGCAGCAGGCCTCACAACCCACCAAGGATCACAGCAGCAGCCGGGGCATGGGGCGCTGCCGGCTGCTGGCTGCTAGCCTTGGGCTCTGATGCACCGCCTAGTCCCCCTTCCTGCCTGACAGGCAGTGTGCAGCACTCTTGGGGGGTGGGGTGGGGTGGGGTGGGTGGGGTGGAGGATAAGGACGAGGATGATGATGAGGGGTGGGTGGTTCTGAGGGGTTGGATGGAGCAGGGGCGTGGTGGTGTCGCCCTCCCTGCAGGGCCCTCAGCCGGTGTTCACCCTGGATGAGTACCTGTTGGTGTCCAAGGCACTGAAGGCAGCCATCGCCCTGCAGCCTGAAGTAAGCGGCCCTGTGGCACTGACCCTCACCCAGGGCGCCCCTTCACCCTGACCATGAACCTGAACCTGAACCTGAACCTGAACCTGAACCTGAACCTGAACCTGAACCTGAACCTGAACCTGAACCTGAACCTGGCCCTGACCTTGAACCTGACCCTGGCTCTGGCCCAAGTAACGGATATCATATACCAACAGCATCCCATCTCCTACCCACACCGCCTGGTTGCCCTGGCCAACGCCAGGTGGATCAGGTGCTGATGTCCTTCAAGAGGGACTTTGGCTGGAACTGGCTGGGCAACCTTGTGAGGACAGGGGCGCTGGCCTTTACACCTGACACGCCCCAGGCAAGTCATCCCTGCCGCCACCACCCCACCCCCCTGTGGCCCCACCCCCTTGTGGGCCCACCCCTGGGGTCTCACCCCTCTTGTGGCCTTTATGCCCTTGGGGCCCCGCCCCCCTTGTGGCCGACCCTTTTGTGGCCCCACACCCCCTATAGCCATAGCCCCTCACAGCCCCCCCACAGCCTCCCACAATGCCCCCTCTGCAGACAGGCTGCCACAGCTGTACACGCCTGTGGCTCTATAAGGCTAGCAAACCTGGAGCCACATGTCCCACCCTTGCATGCTTGCACATGGCTGGTCTTTTTCCAGTTGCTGCACAAGGAACAGGTGGTGGTGATGGTGCCTGGCTGAGGTGTTGTGTAGGTGCGCCAGTTGGCTGCCAGTCTGGCAGAGCGCCATGTGTACTTCAAGGACGTGTTCCTGGGTGAGAGGCCTGTGCATGGGCTGTGCATGGGCTGTTGCCCCAGCATGCAGTGCTATAGCCCGGCATGTGCTTGCCACAGGCATTCAACACCTGCCAGCTGTTGCACATTGCGTGTTACAAGCAACCAGGCACAGGAAACCACTCCCAACCACACTCAACTACCCCGACTGCACTTTGTTTGCTCAACTTGACAACCTGGACAGAAGGCATGACGGATAAGGCCGGCAGCATCTTGGGCATAGCCCATCAAATGCCACCCATTGCACTCACCCTCACTCTGCGTCATTGTATGTCACTCCACGCCACTCCATGTTTCACTATATAAAGGGCTGCTTGCATGGCCCCATGCAGGCGTCCTCCCCCGGGAGCAGCTTGAGGCCATGGCTGCAGACGGCTACAACTTCTGGTGAGGCCGACGCTGCTGGCATCATGCAACCCCCTGCTTGCTGGCTCGAAGGGATGCATGGGAGAGGTGCATGGGATGTCTTATGGTTTGTAATTAGAACATTTCTAACACAACAGTTTGCAATTGCCAGTTTGTGCGGTGTACCTTGCGGGGTGACTGCCTACTAAAGCTTACTAGGTGTTTACTGGCAAATATCTGGTTAGATGACGGTTTTCATTTTGGTTTCTGAAGTTTGGGACTGCACAACAGCAGCCCAGTAGTGCTGAATGTAGAGCTGCATGACAGTCATCTGGCAGGAGCAGATGGGATAAGGCCAAGGCCTTCCATTGTTGCTAACATCGCTTGCGGTTGTGTTAAATGCTGGATGAAGCTGCTTGGCATGCATGCACTGCTGCCGCTGTCCCTTGCTGCCGGTCCTCAGCCCCACCAAGGCACCTACTCACCAGCCGGGCTGGGACCACAGTCATGCATTGTTGCTGACAGCACTTATGTTGGCTGAGGCTTGCTGACTGATGGCCAGCACCGTTGCCCAGCTTTGTTGCCCAGTATGTGCGCACTGGCCCCTGCTGCTGCCTCCCCGCCCCCACCTGGCTCCTGCTGCTGCTGCTGCTCCTGCTCCGCCCCTCTCCGCTGCCTTGCAGGGCGGTGGTGGACTTTGCCTCAGGGCCTGAGCCAGGTGGCTCTGCTGACTACAGCATCCGCATGGCACTCTTGGAGACGCCTGAGACCTACATCCCCATCAATAAGTTCAGCCATGGCACCTCCCGCAGGTGATGGCCTGAATGCAGCCGCAGCCAGCAGCAGCAGCAGCCAGCAGCCAGCAGGAGCAGCTAGCAGGAGCAGCCAGCAGCCAGCAGCAGCAGCAGCCAGCAGGAGCAGCCAGCAGGAGCAGCCAGCAGGAGCAGCAGCAGCCGATGCCCTTGGGGTGTGCGTGGGATGGGGCAGACAACGGGGTGTGCTTTTGCCAGACATGGTGTCACACATACGCACATGCACACGCATAAGCATAAGCATAAGCATAAGCATAAGCAAGCATGCACGCATGGGTGCATGGGGAGGGGGCAAGGCAGTGCTGGGCAGGATGAGTTACGCCACCTAATCCATGGTCAGCTGCTAGGCGGCGAGCTTGCTGCAACCCTATCTCTCACACCCGCAATGCTACCGCCTGGCTGGCTGGCTGCGGTACGCGGTGCTAGGGAGGCAGGCCTGCCTGCGTAGAGCCACTGCAGGCCTTGAGCCCCTAGCCTTGGTGCGGCCACACCCCTGATGCACTGCGCAGGTACAAGATGTACTTTGTCTCTGGCTTCTTCAGCATCGAGTCGGCAATCAACAACTACATCCTGGGTGCGCCTTTATGAGCAGCAATGCCCACTCACACTCACACTCACACTCACACTTCCACTCCTCCCACTTTGAGCAGTTCTGCCCTACCCCTTCACCCCCACCATGCCTGCCTTGCCTGTCCCAGGTCACGAGCCCAGCATGGAAGGCAGCCTGGTGGTGCCCCAGCTGCTGCGCTGGAACCTGACCCACAACACCCCCCCGGTGCTGATGCCCAACATGGAGTCTCAGCCCTATTCCATTTGGTCCTGTGCATTCCCTAAGTGAGCAGAGCGGGGTAGTACAGCGCATAAGCCAAGCCTGGCTTCGCAGCGCAGGGCAGCGCAGCGCAGGGCAGGGCAGGGCAGGGCAGGGCAGGGACCTCCTTCCCTCTCTTCCCTCAGTGCCGCCACCTTGTCCTTACCCCTACCAGCCTCTTACCAGCCTCTTACTAACCCCTGCTCCCCACCCTGACGCTCCACTGGCTGCCCCCTGCCCCTATCCACTGCCTGGCCACAGAGCCCAATACGACTTCAACGCCTTCTATGCCGCTGCTGGCCCCATGCTAGGCCTGCTGGTAAGGGACGCGCTGCCTAGGGCTGCCGTGACTGTGGGAAGTTGGCTGGAAGCTGCCCTGCTGGTCATCACCCTGCTGGGTGTGGTTGTAGTGGCAGGGATGTTGCTGGTGGCAATGGTGGCTGTGCAATGGCAACGACAATGGTGGCTGTGAGCTGTTGCTGATGTTGGATGGTGATGGTGGTGGTGGTGGTGGTGGTGTGTGCATGTCCAGCTGCCCCCTGGTAGTCCTGCCAGCCTTGTGCTGCTTTAGGGACATTGCTGGTGGTGGTGGTGGTGATGGCAGCGGTGGTGTGATGCTAGAGAAGTGTCCCCTGTGCTGCTGCAGATGTGCCTGTCGCTGGTGTTCCCCCTGGCCATGCTGATCAGAGGCATGGTGGAGGAGAAGGAGAGCAAGCTGCGGGAGGTGCTCAGCATCATGGGCCTCAGGCCGCACGTGCTGCAGGCCTCATGGGTAGCGAGTGGGTGCAGGCGGGGTGGAGGGGGGGCTGGGGGTGGGCAGGGTGAGGAGCAGTGGTGGCATGTGAGGTGGGATTGGGGATCAGGGGGGAGGATGGGGGGGCTGGGAGGGATCAGGGGCAGGGGTGTAAGGGATAGAGGGATGGGAGGCTGCAAGGGCAGGACAGGCGGTGGGAGGAAGGGGCGGTGGGAGGAAGGGGCGGTGGGAGGAAGGGGTGGTGGGAGGAAGGGGCGGTGGGAGGAAGGGGCGGTGGGAGGAAGGGGCGGTGGGAGGAAGGGGCGGTGGGAGGAAGGGGCGGTGGCGCAGGTCAGAGGGAGCGCAGCGCCTCACTGGGACTTAGTCCACTGGGGCAGGTTGGTGAGTGGGGTCGCTTAGGAGCCACACAGGTTGGCGGCCACCTGGCCATGCAGCTGCTAAGGCCTAGCCCAACCCCCCCCCCCTTGCTGCTGCCTCCCCTCCCCCTCCCCTTCATGCAGCGTACTTTGTGGTGTTTGTGGTCATCTCGCTGCTGATGGTGCTGGTCACCGGCACCACCTTCCTGTCCACCACCTCCTGGAGCCTGCTGGCTGCGTACTTCCTGGTGTTCAGCCTGTCAGAGCTGGCCTTCGGGGTCATGGTGTCCAGCTTCTTCTCCAGAGCCAAGGTGCGCACCTACACCTGACTACACTGAGACCTGACACTGGGCTGCACTCTTTTGGTGCCTCTCTGCTGATGCCCTATTAGTACATGGTACTGTTTCTTTTGTTATGTTGGTGGTAGGGCTTTCTCTCAAAATCAGTATGTACCAATATCCTATAATAGCAATCAGAACTAAACAGGTCCATAAAAATGACAATCATATGTGACACATACTGAGCCTGCTCCATGAATGATGCTCAGGTGGTGCTGATGATGCTCCATTAGCACATTTTCCATGGGTGCTGCTGATGCCCCATTAGCACATTTTCTTTTCTTTTGCTGCTGGTTAGGGCGGACAGGGGCGGTTAGGGCGGCCTGTAAGGGTGGGCAAGCAGCTGCAGCACTGAGCCGCCTCAGGCCTAATGCCTGATGCCTGTGGCCTCATGCCTGATGCCTGTGCAGGTCAGCGCCATTGTGGGGCCGCTGGCCCACTTTGCGTTCATGATGCCGCGCTACACCTTTTACAAGACAGGTGGGGCACCTCCACCACCCCACACACCAGTGCCTGCTGCTGCAGCCCAGCAACACCCAGCCTGCTGTAGGCCAGACCCAGGCCAGACCCCCCCAGTGACCCTCCCTGCATGGGCGGCGGTGGGTTAGGGTTAGAGTAGGGTTAGAAGGGATAGGGATTACCTAACCCATGCCCCTAACCCACACTTTATTTACACCCACACCCCCACCCACACCTAAACCATAACCCACACCCTAACCCCTGGTCAGCAGTGCAGAGCAGTACTGCTCGCTACCCCTGCTTGCAGCCCCCTCCCAGGCGATTGGCGGCAAGCTGGCGGTGTCACTGCTAGCGCCGTCTGCCTTCACCTTCGGGATGGACACCATCGCGGCCTATGAGGGTGCTGGCGCTGGCCTGCAGTGGTGAGGGGGAGCGTCAGGGCAGCCTTCCTCTGGATACACTTGAAAGCACCGGGCACATGGATCAGATCAGATCAGATTAGCGTTCATGAGCCTGTTCCTGTCTTACCAAGGATCTCACTGGGAGGTGTAACCAACGACTCTATGGGGCTGCTTGTTAAAGCCTGTTACATCACCCCCAGCCATTGCTACTGCCGCTGCTGCCGCTGCTGCTTCTGCTGCTTCTGCTTCCACTGCTACCGCCCCTGCCGCCGCTGCCGCTGCTGCTCCGCCACCACCATTACTGCTCCTGGTAAGGGCTGGTAGCGGTGCTGGCCATCGGCCCCTGGGCCCGCAGGAGTGGTGTGTGGAGCGACCCGTTGCCAGTGGCCGCCTGCATGCTGATGATGATGCTTGACACGCTGCTCTACTTCCTGCTGGCCGCATACTTTGACAAGGTGGGGCCAGCACCAGGTGCCTGGGAGCAGGTTGGGGTGGTTAGGGTGGTTAAGGTGGTTAGGGTTACGGTGACCCGGCTGAGGTGTGAGCAGTGCGGCACCAGGCCTGGGGCCAGCACCTTGTGTAGGGACCGGTGGAGAGGTGCCTTGCAGGGCTATTGCTGGGGAGGGTGATTCGCCTTCGTGGCCGTGGCCCCATAGTGGCCTGACCCTGACCCTGACCCCTACCCAGGACCAGCAACTTGCACTTCAGTGTGCTCCTTCTAATGCACAGCCCCACCTGCAGCTCCACCCCTGGCCTGACTGGGCAGCACAGCACACTCCACCACTAGTGACCCTGACCCCTAACCCTACCAGCACCCCCCAGTGTCCTCCTTCTCCCTCATCATAGCTACATACAAACACTGTTGCAGGGTCCAGGCACTCCCCTGACCCCTCTGCCTCAGCCCCTAACCCCACTCAACCCCTGGCCCCTTATGCCCGCCATGCCCCTGAAGGGCCCCCACTGCCCCTCAGCCCTCTGATGCCCACAAGGCAGCCAGGAGCAGGGGCAGTGTTCAACCCCTTGGGACTAGGCATGGGTTGAGCAGGAACAGCAGTCACAGCCCTCATCGGCTTGATGAGCGACCTCTGTACTTTCTCCAAGCCCTGGAAATAGGGGGAAAAAACAACCCTTCTGGGATCAGGCACGGGCCGAGCAGGAACAGCAGTCCTCACAGCTCCCATCAGCTTGATGAGCGACCTTTGTGCTCCCTCTATGCTGTGTTTCATGGCCCAGGTCATCCCCAATGAGTACGGCGCCACCCTGCCCTGGTGGTTCCCGCTGGACCCCCGCCCCTGGGCCCGTGCCTGGCGCCGCCTGCGTCATCGCGGGCGCCACCCGCACCATGGCCTTGCTGGCCGAGGCCCTGGCGAGCACGCGCCCCTCCTGGCCCCGGCAGCCCTGCCCCCCAGCCCCCCCACCCCCTCCCTGCACGCCCCCCGCAGCAGCAGCAGCCCCAGGGGAGGTGGAGGCCAGCTTGGGCAGCTGCAGGCACTGCATGGTGTTGGGGCGGAGGGGCAGGAGGGGCAGGAGGGAGAGGAGGAGGCAGGAGGGGTGGCAGTAGACCTGAAGGACCTGCACATGAGGTACCCTAATGGCGTGGTGGCCGTCCACAAACTGTCACTTCAGGTGAGGGGGCGCCTGCACACACAGCTGAAGTAGCCGAGGGACCAACCACTAACCACCAACCACCAAGCAACCGACCCAGCCATTTGAAGTAGGGCTGCTGAGAGGGGGCGCCTGCACGCACAGCTGAAGTAGGGTTGCTGAGTTCTTAGTGCTCAGTGCCATTAGCCTAGGCGGCAATAGCAATGGTGGGGAGCAGGGGCAGTGAGGGCTGCCTGGCAAGCTGGGTGTGGCCTGGTGTGGCCTGGTGGCTGCTGCAGATGAGGTCTGGTCAGATCACTGCGCTGCTGGGGCACAATGGTGCCGGCAAGAGCACCACGGTGGCCATGATGACGGGCCTGGTGATGCCAACCTCTGGGGACGCTTTCATTGGAGGTGCGTGGAGGGGCTGCCTGGTCCCTAATGTTTCAAGGCTCAGGGGCTGCGCTTGCGCCTGACCCTGACCCTGACCCTGACCCTGACCCTGACCCTGACCGAGGTTGGAGATGAGTTAGGTGTGTGTGCGGGTGTGGGTGTGGGTTTTTATGATGTGAAAGGCATTCACTGCTTGGTGTAAGTGCTGCTGGTGTCACTGGGTGGCTGATGCTGCTGGGTGTCAGTGGGAGGTGGGCGCAAGGTGGGGTTTGTGGCAGCTTGGGAGGTGCCATCCTTGGTGGTGGTGGCTCAGTAGTGGTTGCTGTGGCAAGCCAAGGGTAGGACGTGATATGTCAGGATGGGATGATGGTGGTGGTGCTGGTGATGTGAATTGTGGTGGTTGTGCTGCTGCTGGCCTCAGGGGCGTCCATCGTGGAGGACACTCGCAATGCCCGCCAGAGCCTGGGCATTTGCCCGCAACAGAACGTGCTGATTGGGCACCTCAGCGTGCAGGAGCACCTGGTGCTGCTGGCAGCCATCAAGGGCATCAAGGGCCATGCTCAGTGAGTAGTAGGCAGCACACACTGCCCACCACCCAGCCTGGCCAGGTACCGCAGCACCTGTCCTGCCTTCTGCTTTGCTCCCGCTCGTGAAGTGCTGACGCCTGCCCCTGATCCTGACCCTGGTACTCATCCTGACCTTGCATCTGGCTATAACGCTGCATCTTCTTTGCTCACTCTACCTGCCCTTTGCCGCATCGCTGGAGTCATGGCTATGGGGGTGATCAGCACTCCTATAGCCTCCTCAGTGGCCTCAGCCTGCTCCAGCAGCGCCTGCAAGCACCACACAGCAGCAAAGCCTGACAGCAGTGCCTGACGGCCTGGCACCTGGCTGGTCACTGGCTACCCCCGCACCCCTGCCCCCACAGCCCTGGCAACCTGCTGGCACCAACCAGCAGCCCCCCCTCCTGAACGCCCTGAAATTGCCCTCTGATCGCCAGCAGCCACTGCGCCCTGAACAGCCTGTGGTCGTAGGTCCCCAGGCCAGTGGCCCCTCGTCCGCCCCACACCCGCCCGCCCCCTTTGACCGCCCCTGCAGGTGCCTGGCAGCAGCTGATGAGATGCGGGCCATGGTGGGCCTCAGCCCCGCTGACGCCCCTGCCATGGCCACCATCCTGTCTGGCGGCATGAAACGCAAGCTCCAGGTGGGGGGCCCTCCACAACACCCTACCTGACCCCCTCCCCCTCCCTGCTAAGCTGGGAAAGCTAGGAAAAGGTGCCTAGGTAAAGGTGCCTAGGAAAAGGTGCCTAGGAGAAGCTGCCTAGGAAAAGGCACCTCCACCATTTGCCACCTGCCCTCCCCCTAGCATTACCACCACCAGTGCAATGCACAGCCTCACCCAACACTCCACACAGCCGAACGGCAGCACCTGCTGCCCTTGGTGCTCCTGGTGGGGTACCTGCAGCACCTGCACTCGCAGCACCGCTCGCAGCACTGCTCGCACTGCTCGCAGCACCTGCACCTGTAGACTAGCCCCATGTACCTCATGTAGCAGCAGGCTGCTCACACCCCTGGTGCTGGGTGATGGTGCAGATGGGCATGGCCCTTATAGGGGGGTCCAAGGTCGTGCTGGCGGATGAGCCCACCAGCGGGGTGAGGCGGGGAGGGCAGGGGGAGGGGGGGAGGGCAGGGGGAGGGGGTGAGGGGGAGGGGGAGGGGGGGAGGGGGGGAGGGGGAGGGGGAGGGGAAGGGGGACAGCTCGCAGCTCGCAGCTGACCTCAAACAAGCTCATACTTGCTATGTATCACGATGTATCATGCATGATATAAAACTCAAAGTGGCATGGCCCAGGCGCATGCCCTCAAATCCATCTTGGTCACGTCGCTAGATTGAAAAGCGCAGGTTGGAGGTTTTGTAGTTTTTGTGGATTGATGCGCAATAGTGCAGTGAACGCTATATAGAGCGCAAATACACCTCACTGATGCATACCAAGCAACACTTCCAACACAAGTTGCCGCAGCCAAACCATGACTGAACAACTTACCTGACATACCCTTAGCACACACACCTGTTGTAAATGTGTCCCACACATTTCCCTGGCGGTGGCAGTGGGTCATACTGGTTACGCCTGTCACTCTCACACAAGTCACACACAGGTCACTTAACTCACTCCTGCCCCTGCTGCACTTGTGTGAGGAGGTGCGGCCAGGTGGGGTGGGGCTCTGCGGTGGCTGCAGATGGACCCCACTGCCAGGCGTGCCCTGTGGGCGCTGCTGCGGGCTGCACGTCCCGGCCGTGCCCTCCTACTCACCACACATTACATGGTCAGTCACAGTGCCAGCGACAGCAGTGACAGCAGCAGCAGCAGCAGCAGCAGGGACAGCAACAGTAACAGCGATAGCAGTGACAGCAGCAGCAGCAGCAGCAGCAGCAGCAGTGAGGGTGACAGCAGGCCGAGAGAAATACCTCCCGCAGTGGGTCTGCAGCCCCCCGTGCCCCCTGTGCCCCAGCTGGTGGCTGTGGTGTGCCTGGCTGCCTGGCCCTCAGGACGAGGCTGACCTGCTGTCAGACAACATCGCCATCATGTCGGGCGGCAGGCTGTGCGCCCTGGGCCCACCCCTGGCCCTGAAGGAGCAGCATGGCCACGGCTACACCCTGGCTGTGACTCTCACACCTGGCAGCAGCGCGGCAGCCGACCCAACAGCCGCAACCGACCTGTGCATGAGGCTGAAACAAGGGGATGGGGTCACCGGTGTAGGCAAGGCAGGGGCAGGGGGGGCGGGGGGCCTCCTGGGCCTGCAGCAGGCTGTGCAGCGGCTGGAGTCTGTGGTGGTGGTGCTGGTGCCGGGGGCCTACCGAGCCCGGCAGGCCGCCACTGAGGTCACCTTCTGCCTGCCCTTCGCTGCCTCTGGGCTGTTTCCAAGGTGAGGGGGGCGCAAGGGGGCAGCAAACGGGAGGCAGATGCTGGGAAGGGGAGAAGAGGGGGAGAGGGAGGAGGGGGAGGGGGGAGGGGGAGAGGGAGGGGGAGAGGAGGTGGGCCAGGGACTTGTGAGTCAGGGACTTGTGGCTTGGGACCAGGGGGGGAGGGGCCAAGGAGGTGGGCCAGTGAGTCAGAGACTTGCGGCTCAGGGCTCGGAGGTGGTGTGGCAGGTTGGAGCCACTGGAGGGAGGCGCTGCAGGTAAGCGACGCTTGTATCGCTGTCTGAGAACCAGCCCAGCCCAACACCCGCTTGCGTGTCTGCCCCTCCAACTGTACTTGGTAATCACGTGATCATGTACTAGCTCCCCTTGCTGTACACTCCTGTGACTGCCTTGCAGCAGGTTGCCATCATTGCCTGTTCACTACCTCCCCCTGCCCCCCCCAACCCTACCCTACCCCGACCCTGATTCTGGCTGCCCCTGGCTGCCCCTGGCTGCCCCTGAGCCCTGGCCGCCCCTGGCTGCCCCTGGCTGCCCCTGACCCTGATTGCTGGCTGCCGCAGGCTGTTCCAGCACCTGGAGGCGCACCAGCAGGCCCTGGGCATTGCCCACTATGGCGTCTCCATGCCCACCTTGGAGGAGGTGTTCCTCAACGTCACAGCCGCGGCCGCCACCCCCGCCCCCCGCCCTGCCCCCCTCCCCCTCCCCTTGGCCCTGGAGCACACAGCAGTCAAGGCGGGCGGGGCAGCTGGGGCCATAGGTGGCCTGCTGACAGCCCCGGCCGCCCCACCCCAGCTGGAGCTGTTGGAGGTGGTGCATCCAGGGGCTGCTGATGGAGCTGCCCTACCCCTGGGGGGTAGGGAGAGGCCCGGCAGGCCAGGTGCTGCTGACAGGGCCTCTGGAAGGCCTGACCCTGACCCTAGTGGGGCGACTGAAAAGCCACCCTCCACCTCCACCCCCTCCTCCTCCTCCTCCTCCTCAGCCTCTGTTGCTGGCCTGCTTGCCGGCAGTGGTGGCAGCAGCAGAAGCATCCAGGGGGCGGCCAGCTTTGAGGATGTCAGCGCACTGATAGCTGCCAGGGAGGCATCCAGGGAGGCTGAGGCGGGGGAGATGGGTGGGCAGGGGGTGGGCATGAAGCATGCAGGGGGGGTGGGGCGAGGGGAGGCAGGGCAGCAGTGGGCGGCGCAGGAGGTGGGGGGCTGGGCTCATGCGTGGCGGGCCTTCAAGGCCATGGTGCACAAGCGAGCTCGCATTGCAGCCCGGGATTGGAAGGTGGGGGAGAGGGACTGGGGTGGGGGTGGGAGCTAGAAACTGGATGGAAGCTGGGAGTGGGCTGATTTGCAGCCCGGGGGCAGGGGCAGGGGCCACAAGGGAAGGGGCCTCTACAGCAGGGGCAGGGGCAGGGGCAGGGACAGGGGCAGGGGCAGGGACAGGGGCAGGGGCAGGGCCCTGATGATGTGCAGCCACAGCCAGTCAGTCCTGCTCTTGTTTGCTGGCCTGCTATGCCCCCAGTCCACCCCCCCTCGCTTACCCTGTTGCCTGCAGGGCCTCCTGTACCTGTTCCTGCTGCCCATAGCCGCTGTGGCGCTGACCCTGGTCATCCTCCTGGTGAACATCGACCCGACTGGGCCGCAGCTGCAGCTCAGCCTGCACTCCGTGGAGCAGTTCACGCCAGGTCAGTCAGCAGCAGTCAGCCTGGGGGGCAGGGCTGAGGCGGGGGCGGGGGTGGGGGCAGGGGCTGAGGCTGGGGCTGGGGCTGGGGCTGGGGCTGGGGCTGGGGGACAGCCAGGGGTTCAAGGCTGCGGCCATGGCAGGGAATGGGTCCACAAGGGACACAGCTGGGGAACCCCTGGTGGCCCCCATCCTCATCCCAGCCGTCATCACTCAGCTGAGGGACCCTGCCATGCCATGCCCTACCCTGCCCCACTCCGGCTACCACCCTGGCTCCCATCCTCCATCACACCTGCATCCTGTCCTTGCCCTGCCCTGCCCTGCCCTGCCCTGCCCTGCCCTGCCCTGCCCTGCCCTGCCCTGCCCTGCCCTGCCCTGCCCTGCCCTGCCCTGCCCTGCCCTGCCCTGCCCTGCCCTGCCCTGCCCTGCCCTGCCCTGCCCTGCCCTGCCCCGCCCCGCCCTGCCCTGCCCTGGCTCCCATTCCTGCCCTTGTCCTGCCCTGCCTGCAGTGCCCATGGTGCACAACCCCGCTCCTGGGGTGCTGGCGGGCTGTGTGGTACCAGCCACTGCACCGGCCACTGCGGGTGGGGGCCGCCGCTCCCACCCAATCTTTGAGGGCTGGACACCCAAGTCAACCTTCTCTGGCGCGGACACCTGCCCCACTGGCCTGGCCATGCAGGTGTGATGGTGGTGATGCCTGTGCTGCTGTTAATGCTGGTGCTGGTGCTGGTGCTGGTGCTGGTGCTGGTGGTCTGGCTGGCCATGCAGGTGTGTTGTTGACATTGGTGAGTGTATGCCGTACTGGGGGTGCTGCTGGTGGTGGTGCTGGTGCTGGTGGTGGTGGACGAAGGCTAGTGGTTTTGTTGTAGTTGTAGTTGTAGCAGTACCTGCACCCTGCAGCAGTGCAGGGGTAGCAGGCAGGCTGACCGGGGGGGTAGGGGGGGAGGGGCAGGGCGGCATGGCAGAGGTGTGGTGAGGGCTGGCAGGAAGGGGAGGCGGTAGGTGCACCTCACCCCTCAGCCTTGTCTACTCCTGACTGCACCTCACCCCCCTCGCCCCCCTCGCCCCGCAGGATGTCAACGCCACGGACTCGTACACGCTGAGCGAGTGGCTGCTGCAGCAGATCAGGAGCCCCGCTCCCCCGCAGTACGCTGCCCTCATGTGGGCCGACCCCATCGTGCTGCGTGGTGCGGTGAACGTCCAACAGTCGCTCAACAGTGCCGGCAACCAGCTGGCTGCTGACATGGAGGCACTGCAAGTGAGCTGGAGGGGGAGTCAGGGGGAGGACATTGTGAGGGGGGAGGGTCAGGGGGGAGGGTCAGGAGGGAGGGTCAGGAGGGAGGGTCAGGAGGGCTCCTCTGACTATCCTGTCCAGTCCTGTGGCCTCTGCAGCCTAGCTGACCCCCTTATGGTTACAGCAGGCCACGCCGCCGCCGCCGCCACTGCTGCTGCTGCTGCTGCTGCTGCTACTGTACTTATCTAACCCTCTGATGCCACTCTCTGCCGCCCCCGCTGATGCTGCCACTATTCAGGTTAATCATATCGCTACCGCCCCCACTGCTGCTGCTGTGAATCAAGTTGTTCTCACATGTGCTGCTGCTGCTGCTGCCGCTGCCGCTGCTGCTGCTGCTGTTGCAGGTAGACGTGGCAGCCCTGCAGGAGTACCTTGGTCTGGTGGCCAGTGTGCCTGGTGGCCTGTACGAGGCGCTGATGTACACCCTGACGCACAAGATTGACCCAGCGGCCCTGCAGCAACGCCTGCTGCCCTACCTGCAACGCCTGGCAGGCCTGGCTGACCCCGCCCCTCCTACCCCTGCCGGCCGCCGCCACCTTCTCCAAGGCCCCCAGGGGTCAGGTACTGCCTCACCCTCTGCAGGGCTGGGAGGCCGGGGAGGCAGCTCGTCAAACACATCCAGCCTGGGGTCAGGCGGCGGCAGCAGCAGCAGCAGCAGTGGTCAGAATTTGAGCAGCGGCGGCGGTGGCAGCAGCGGCAGCAGCAGCAGCAGCGGCCCCCTGCCTGTCCAGGAGCTGCAGCAGCTGCTGGCGGGGCTGGCCGACCCGAGCACCAGGCAAGACGCGCTGGGGCAGCTAGCCACTGCACTGGGGCAAGCCCTGGGGGCGGCTGCAGGGGAGCCCCTGCCCAGCAGCAGTGCCGCCACAGGGACCCCGGCGCAGGGCCCTGCTCCTGCCTCAGGGGCAACTGAGGAGGGTGGTGGTGCTGGTGGTGATGCTGAGCCTGACCCTGGCCCGGTGGCAGCCCTGCTGGCTGAGCTGCTGGGTCAGCTGGCTCAGCTGTCATCTGACCCTGGGACTATTCCTGACCTGGCCTCTCAGCTGCTGGCTCAGGTCGACCCTGCCCAGCTCCAGCAGCTGCTGCAGCCCATCATTGCCGGGCTGCTGCAGGGTTACACCCCGCTGCTGCCAGGCAACACCAGCCAGGCTGAGCAGCAGCAGCAGGTGCAGCAGCAGGCGCAGCAGCTGGCAGCGCTGGCGGGGCCACTGGTGGTGGGCATGCTGCAGGTGTGGGGGGTTGGGGCGGGGCAGGTTGGGTGGGTGGGTGGGTGCGGTGGGCAAGGAGCTTGGTGGCGGGTGGTTGGTTGGGTGTTTGGTAAAGGGGTTTGTGAGGGAATCCCCACCGGACCAGACAGGCCACCAGGCCCTGCCTCTCCCCCCTGCCTGCTACCCTGGTAAGTTTAACACTGCAACGAGGCGATATCAGTACTGCGGAGCCTGGCTGTGATGCGCCTTCTGCTGCTGCTGCTGTCGCTGCTGCTGCAGGCTGGGTCCACCGCTGACCTGAGCGGGCTGCTAGGTGGGCTGGGTGCCCTGCGCAGCGCCCAGGGCGTGGTCTCCAACCTGCTGGCCCGCATGAGACAGCCGCCCGTGACGCTGCTGTTCAACGCCTCCTCGTACCACGCCTTCATGGCCGCCTACACAGACATCCACCAGGCCCTGGCCAACATTGACTTGCAGGCAATGGGGGCAGGGTGGGGCGGGGTGGGCTTGCGGTCACACTCAAACGCCAGGATTCGAGAAAGTGTATGTGCAACTGCCTGCCTGCCTGCCTGCCTGCCTGCCTGCCTGCCTGCCTGCCTGCCTGCCTGCCTGTCTGCCTGCCTGCCTGCCTGCCTGCCTGCCTGCCTGCCTGCCTGCCTGCCTGCCTGCCTGCCTGCCTGCCTGCCTGCCTGCCTGCCTGCCTGCCTGCCTGCCTGCCTGCCTGCCCGCCCGCCCGCCCGCCCGCCCGCCCGCCCGCCCGCCCGCGCGCCACTCTTTGTCCTTGGCCTGCCCCAACCGCAGGCAGTGCAGGCTGACTGGCCCCTCCTCACCAGCCATGGCTCCCAGGGGCTGCTGCAGCTGTCCTCTGCTGCCTTGACAGGCGGCAACAAGTATAGCAAGGCCAGCAGGTGGGTCAGCACTGTCAGCAGCGTCAGCACTGCTCTCCTTCAGTGGCTGCCCAACATCCGCCCTTGCAGGGCCTGGTTCTGCCTGTACTGCCAGAATTAGCACACATAATGGCATAGCACCAGGCAGGATGGGCCCGTGACCCTGACCTTGACCCTGACCCTGACCCTGACCCTGACCCTGACCCTGACCCTGACCCTGACCCTGACCCTGACCCTGACCCTGACCCTGACCCTGACCCTGACCCTGACCCTGACCCTGACCCTGACCCTGACCCTGACCCTGACCCTGACCCTGACCCTGACCCTGACCCTGACCCTGACCCTGACCCTGACCCTGACCCTGACCCTGACCCTGACCCTGACCCTGACCCTGACCCTGACCCTGACCCTGGCCCTGGCCCTGGCCCTGCCCCTGCCCCTGCCCCTGCCCCTGCCCCTGCCCCTGCCCTGCCCCAGGCCCTGACACCTTCCCTTCCCTGCCTCGTGTAGGTACTTGAGGGTGGCCAACCACCCGCTGCCCCTCACACACAAGGAGCACCTGGCCATCGACACCTTCCTGTCCATCCTGGCAGCCATCTTCTGCATGATCCCCTTCTGCTACCTAGCAGGTCAGGCCCCACGCGGCGCTGATGACTCGCTGATGACTGGCTCTGCCACCATGGTACCACTGCACCACCACACCGCTGCATGCGCGTCCAGGGAGCTGTGCCCAACCCTCCCCCTGGTGCCAGCCAGTGATCCCCTGACCCCCTTCACCCCCTGAACACCACCCACACCCTGCCTGGTGAACCCTGCAACCCCTGGAGGCCCTCGACCCCCTTGACCCTCTTGACCCTCTTGACCCTGACCCTGACCCTGACCCTCTGACCCCGTGGCAGGAGGGCCGCCACCCCTTATCCACCCACCCGTGCCTGTGCCTGTGCCTGCACCCTGACCCGCAGGCGCCTACTGTGTGAGTCCGGTCACTGAGGGCCGCAATGGGGCCCGGGCCCTACAGGTCGGGGCAGGCTGCCCGCGCTACTGCTACTGGGCAGGTGGGCATAGTATATGAGCAGGTGGGGCATAGCAAGTGGGGCAGGCGGGCTCCCTGCTGGGCATGGCTGCCACGGCATGGCATCACTGTGAGCGGCAGCTGGGGGAGCCCACTCAGCTGGTTGCCAAGGGGCTGGTGCAGCAGGGCTGGCATGCTGTCTGCCTGGCTGCTCAGATCAATTCCTTTGGCTCACGCTACAAGGCAGGCAGGGAGGTGGTCAGGTTGGGCCCAAGTCTGCTGCTGCTGCTGCTGCCTCTACAGTCACTAGCTCTCAGCTTGCCCTGATGCTGCCTCCATTGATAGTGGCTCCACTTTTAGGAGTGACAGCGTGCACATGCTCACCCTCCCACCTACTGATGCCGATGCCAATGCTATTATGGCTGCCTGGTTGCCGCCACTGACCCACCCTCCCCTCTTGAGCTGCTGCTGCTGCTGCCTGCTGCTGCTCCCCCCCTGAGCAGGCTCCCTGGTGTGGGACCTAGCCATGCATGGCGCCGTGTCCATCGTGTCCCTGGCCACCTTCGCTGCCTTTGGGGATGTAGGTGGTTGGGGTGGTTGGGGTGGTTTGGATCGCACCAGCTTACAGTCCTAGGAGCAATGGAGGGGGCACACACCCCTCTCATTCACTCGCTCGCTCATGTCTGGTGCCTTAACAAACCGTCTTATGCCCCGCCTGCTGCCTGTTTGCCTGCTGCTGTGTCGCCACAGGCCTCCACCACCGGCAGTGGGCAACAGGCCCTGGCCACGCTGCTGCTGCTGTTTGGCTTTGGCTGCGGCTGCGTGCCCCTCACCTACTGCATGTCCCTGGGCTTTGACAGCCCCAGCGCCGCTCAGGCAAGACCCTGCAGGGGCCACAGGGCAGCAGGGCCGTGGGGGGGCCACAGGGCAGCAGGGGGCTGCAGGGTTGTGGGTTGCTGCGGGTCCACCATTCATTCCACCGCCACCATTTAGCATGCAGGGCTGTGGAAGGCAGGCACTCAGTTGTGTGGACAGGCAGCAGCAGGCTGGCGTGGCCTGCTGCAGCAGACTGGCCAGAGGCAGCAGCCTGCCACACCTGCCAGCTGGCAGCAATACACAGTGCATCAGGAACAGGCATTGGGTACCGCCACCATGCAGCAGACTGGGGCAGCAGGGGGCTATAGGGCTGTGGGGGGCTACAGGGCTGTGGGGGGCTATAGGGCCTCAGGGCTGAGACACAAATATTGGGGCTAGCTGGCTACCAGGCCACTCACATTGAGTGCCTGCTGCTCCTGGCCTGGCCTGGCTGATGTAGCTCTAGCAACTGGACCCTCCTGCTGTTGCTGCTGCTGCCGTGCTTACCCAAGCCTCCGACTGTTGCTCCTGCTGCTGCCGTGCATACAGGTGTCAGTCAGTGCCATCAACTTCGTGCTGGGCTTCATATTTGTGGTGGGCAGCCAGACCATGCAGGTGGGCACTGTGGGTGATGGGGCCGGGGTGGGTGCGGTGGGGCGGGAGGAGTGGGGCAGGGCGGGGCAGGGCGAGGGTGGGTGAGGGTGGGTGGTGGTGGGTGGTGGTGGGGTGGGGTTCCAGAGGGTGGAGAGTGCGAGGGTGGGCTCCAGAGACTGGGATGTTGACAGGGGCACATCAAGGGAGGTGAAGGTCAAGGTGAAGGAGGGGGGGCAAGGAGGCAGGCAGGCAGGTAGGCAGGCAGGCGGCAAGCAGGCTGGAATGAGAGTCAATCAGGCTGAGAGTGTGTGGCTGCAGGGCATCCCTGAGTGCCAGGCCTTCCAGCGTGTGGCCGTGCACTTCTGCCGCCTGCTGCCGCCCTTCAACCTGGGTGGGTGACGCACAGCCCAGCCAGCACCAGACCTCCCCTTGCCTGCCCAGACCTGCATGCCCGACTGCATGCTACCGCTCCATGTGGCGCCTGTTGTGTGCTTGGCCCCCGGCAGGGGAGGGCCTGATCAACCTGAGCACCTACAACCTGCTCAGCATGCTGACCAAGGACCTGACCCCCCAGGACTCAGGGCAGCGGGGCAGCCTGGACAGCATCATACCCGATGACGCCATACCCACAGGTGAGCCCTCACTCTGCCTGTGTCAGGCTTCAGGAGTGAGGTGACAGGTGCAGGGAGCAAGGACCTGCGGCAGGTGCCACCCACACCCTCACCTGCAGCGAGCGAGGGGCAGCGGGTGGTGTCAGGCGGAGGCTGGGGCTGGGTGCAGGGAGCAAGAAGTGGTGTCAGGTGCCACCCGCACCCGCACCTGCACCTGCACCTGCACCCGCACCCGCACCCGCACCCGCACCCGCACCTGCACCTGCACCCGCACCTGCACCTGCACCCGCACCCGCACCTGGAGCAAGGGCAGCTGCAGGCCGTCAGCAGCCACTGGCTTGGTCTCTTCTAGGTCTGTGTCAAGGGGCCTGACCCATTCTGATCAATCATCACTACTCAATCAATCAATGAACTGCGCTCATGTGATGCAGCCTGAGACCTGCTGTACCTAGCCTCTGATGCTCAGAAATGCTCTTCCTGATCCCAAACAGGCAGTAGCAGTAGCTACTGCCTGGTTGGGGTCAGCAAGGGCAGCTGCAGGCACACACTGCTGGCAGGCAGGCCAGAGGCAACCAGGCAGTAGCAGTAGCAGAGGTTGTTCCCCCCTTCCCCCTCCCCCCCTCCCTCCTCCCCCCCTCCCCCTCTCCCGCCTTCCCCCCTCCCCCCTTCCCTCCTCCCCCTTCCTGCTCGCCCTGACTGCCCTAGTGGCCCCACTGTGCCCTGCAACCTCCCAACAGCCTCAACTGCCACTGGCATCCAAACAGCCTCTGGCCTGCTTGCCACAAGTGGAGCATCAGCCCTAGCCATTACACATGTCACACTTGCTGCTTTTCCCACCCGCACCCGCACCCGCACCCGCGCGCGCACGTCATGGTCTCCGCTCTTGCCATCCCAGTCCCTTGCACCGCCCTGGATCCCTCCCGCTGCCTGCCCCTCCCCTGGCTGCAGGTCAGATCCCCCACTCGCCCTTCCAGTGGGATATGGTAGGCCGCAACCTGGCCGCCCTATACGGCTCCTCCCTCGCATTCTTCCTGCTCCTGCTGCTGCTGGACGCAGTGCGCACCAGCCCCGCCGCCCGCAGCAAGGCAGCCCTGGCCGCCTGGGCCCTGATCGTGCCCCTGCCCTACGCCCTGTGGCTGGGCTGCGCCTTACCCTTGCGTGCCCTCCTGCGCGCCCTGCCCCGCCACCGCCGCCCCCGGGCAGTTTCCAGCTGGCCCCTGTCCTTCAAGGACGACCTGGCCACCCACCTGCAGCTCTCACACATCTGGGGTGTGACCTGGCTGAGGTCACACGGGGCCCTGTTGGGGGGGCAGAAGAGTGACCTGGCCGACCCGTCACACCTGGGACAAGCTGGTGGGGAAGGTGTGGGGTACAGGGAGGGCGGGGAGGAGGAAAGAGAGAGCGACACCCAGGCCCTGCTGCCGCCCCTCTCCTCCAGGACACGGCTGCAGCGCAACAGCCTGAGCAGGCCGCTGTCCAGGCAGGAGGGGGAGGAGGGGACGAGCAGTCACACCGTGCACATCACAGCGTCTGGGGGGGTGGGTGGGGGTGCAGCTGGGCGGGGCAGCAGCTGGGGCAAGCAGGGGGGCCAGGCACAGCAGCCAGGCAAGAGTGGAGTTCAGGGGGAGGGGGAGGAGGAAGAGGATGTGGATGTGAGGGAGGAGCGGCGGCGGGTGGAGGACAGGCTGGCTGTGGAGCAGGACGCACTGTGCATCCGCCACCTTAGCAAGGTGGGACCCCCCTCAGGCTGTTAAGGCAGGGACACTCAGGCTGCCACCTTGACAGGCTGAGGCCACCCTCAGGCGCCCGCCAGGCCTAGGCCTAGGCCCCACCCGCCCACCCGTCAGTCCTAGGCCACCCTCAGGCTATTAAAGCAGGGGCAGGCTGCAGCGTCTAGGTCCCAGCAGCCTGCAGTGCAGGTAGGGGCAGCAGGGCGGCCTAGGTCCTCAGCTGACCTCTGGGTAAACTCCCCTCCCTCCCTCCCTCCCTCCCTCCCTCCCTCCCTCCCTCCCTCCCTCACTCACTCACTCACTCACTCACTCACTCACTCACTCACTCACTCACTCACTCACTCACTCACTCACTCACTCACTCACTCACTCACTCACTCACTCACTCACTCACTCACTCACTCACTCACTCACTCACTCACTCACTCACTCACTCACTCACTCACTCACTCACTCACTCACTCACTCACTCACTCACTCACTCACTCACTCACTCACTCACTCACTCACTCACTCACTCACTCACTCACTCACTCACTCACTCACTCACTCACTCACTCACTCACATACCCTGCCTGGCGCGTGGCTGCTCTTTGTGGGGTGCTGAGCAACGTAACTCAGCGTACGAAAACATGTACTACACGGGTGTCGACTATTTTTCCCCACACTGCATGCCAGGCTGCTCTCTGTGTGGTCTTGGTGGGACGTAGATCCCTCTGCCGGGCGCGTGGCTGCTGTCAAGGTGGTGGGGGGTGCTGAGTCCTCTCCGCATCACTGTAGGCAGGGCCGCGGGGTGTTGTACTGGGTGCTGGGCTGGGTGCTGTGCGGTGCTGTGCTGGTGCTGCTGGTGGGGCGCAGACTCCCCTGCCCCTCACGCTGTGCTGGGCGTGCGGCTGCTGCTGCAGGTGTACCCCACCCGCCCGCCCAAGCATGCCGTGAAGGACTTGTGTCTGGGGGTCAGGCGGGGGGAGCGGTTCGGCTTCCTGGGGGCCAACGGCGCAGGTCAGGCCCCTGCTGCCCTCCTGCCCCCTCTCCTCTCCCCCGCTCCCCTGCTGATCCCTTGCCGCCCCTTCACCACCCCTGGTGCTGCTTCTTTGCTGCCCCCTCACCCTCACTCCCCTCACTCCCCTCATTCACACACTGGCCCTGGCCCCCACATTGCCCTGCACCCGCCCTGCCTGCCTGCCTCTGGCCTGCCTGCCTGCCAGCCAGCAGTGTGTGCCTGCAGCATCTCAACCAGAGCACAGCCAGCCGTCAGCACCAGCCAGCGTGCTGTTGCCCCAGCGCCACCCTCCATGCCCTGCCACCAGCCCAGCTGCAGCTACACCCTCCACCACACCCTCACAGCGACAGTCTGGCCAGTCACAGCGACAGTCTGGCCAGTCACACTAGCCAGTCACACTGGCCAGTCACACTGGCCAGTCACAGCGACAGTCTGGCCAGTGTGCTCACCCTGGCCGCGCCCCCCTGCTCCTGCTGTGGGGCCCTGCTCCTGCTCCTGCTGGGGCCCCTGGCCCCTGGTCGCCAGGGGGCTCCCATACCCATACCCAGGATTCAGCCCCATAGGCCCCTGGTCTCCACCGCCTGCAGGCAAGACCACCACCCTGTCCATCCTGTCGGGCCAGGCCTTTCCCTCGGCTGGCCAGGTGTTGGTGGGCGGCTGCAGCCTGGGCCATGCAGGGGGGGAGGCGGCAGTGCAGCGCCTAGTGGGCTACTGCCCTCAGGTGAGCTGGCCTGCACCCACCCCCACCCCCACCCCCACCCCCACCCCCACCCCCACCCCCACCCCCACCCCCACCCTTACCCCCACACCCACCCCCACCCCTACCCCCACCCCCACCTTCCTCCCTGCGCCACGTCCCACTGGATCTTGCTGGTCACCCCCAGACTCAGATCCCTTACCCCTACCACTGTTTACGTAGCAGCAAGCATCACGGTCAGGTCTCATTGCCACCCCCGACCCCCCTCGCTTACCCCACCCCCAGTCCCTGCTGAGGGCGCTCGGGGCAGCAGTGGCGGCTCAACATCAGCAAAGAGTCAGCCTGATGGCTAAGGCCAGCAGCCCCTCCGTTTTGACACCAGCTCCAAGATCACGTTCTGCGGTCGTCCGGAGTAGAACCCCCCACCTGTAGCAGGCCCCACCTGTCGCCAAAGCTGCACTGTCAGCCACGGCCTGCAGTCCATTGCCTGAGGGTGGCCCATATGACGTGGCTGGCTGCCCCTGGTTGTGCTTAATGCAGGTTGACCCGCTGCTGGAGTTGCTGAGCGCGCGAGAGCAGGTGCGGCTGTACGCCTGCCTCAAGGGCGTGCCGCACCACCGCCTGGACATTGAAGCCCAGATGCTGCTGGTGAGGCCAGCCCCTGCACCCCACCTGCGCGCCCACCCCCACCGTGGCACACCTCCCCTGGGCCTGCCTGCCTGCCTGCCTGCCTGCCTGTCCATAATATACACCTAGTTGTGCCGGCATGCCTGCGGATGTGGGACACCTTGCTGTAGCTGCACCTTGTAGCGCTGCTGTGGCTTCAGACCTGCTGGGCGCCTTCACAGCCCAGCAAAGCGGCATGGTGGCTGACCCCCACCCTGCCTCACCCTGCCTGGCTGTGCCTCAGGAGCGGGTGGGCCTGCCCGCTGCCATGTCCTGTCGGGCCAGCGGCACACTCAGCGGCGGCAACAAGCGCAAGGCGGCCCTGGCCATGGCCCTGGTGGGCAGCCCCGCGGCAGTGCTGCTGGATGAGCCGTCGTCAGGTCAGGCTCGGTCAAGCTGCAGGACCTGACAGACCTGCTGACCCTGCCCTGCTAGCCCTGGGCCCCGCCGCCCCGCCCCGCCCCGCCCCGCCCCGCCCTGGGCCCATCCCTAGCCCATGAGAAGCTGCAGGACCTGCTAGCCCTGCTGTGGCCCTGCCTTGGCGTGATGCCACACCATGCCACGCCACGCCACCTCACCTCCCCTCACACGCCACAAGGCCACCTCTCCTCCTTAAAACCCAACCTCCCCTCCCCTCATACAGCCAATGGTCAGATACAACCACAAGGCAGTCGGTAGCAGCATCATTCGTGAAGCAGGAGGCAGGGGGGGCTACAGCCAGACCTGCCTGGGTACGAGCAGGCTGCTGAGAGCAGTTCAGAAGTGGTTGGGTGCCTAGCAGCCAGAGTGACTGCATGCATGGTGCTAACGATCGTCGGCACCGTAACATTGCCTGGCTAGCTGCAGTTGCACAGCTGGGGCTCTTCTGCTGCTGCACCACTCATGGCATGGGCTTGGTGCACATGCACATGGGCTTGGTGCACATGCACATGGTCTTGATGCAGGCATGGACCCAGGCGCCCGGCGCATGATGTGGGACGCCGTCATACGCGCCACTGCCCCCAGCCCTGTGGGGAAGGAGCTGCCGCCCCCTGCCACTGGCCCTGGCCCTGGGCCCGCGGCGCTGGTGCTGACCACTCACTACTTGGAGGAGGCAGAGGCGCTATGTGAGCGTGTGGGCATCATGAACAAGGTGCGCTGCTGCGATGCCCTGCTTGAGACCCCTGGCTGGGACCCTGCTTCATGGCTGGGCTCTGGGCCCAACTCATCAAACTCCTTTTTGCCTCATCAAAACTGCCTACATGCTCTGATTGCTTCAACAGGGGCGCTGCTGCCTGGCTCGCTCGCTTGACCCAAGCCTGTACACCTTCCCAGCCCACTTGCCTGCTTGTCTGCCTGCCTTTCTGCTAGCCCACCATGAGCCTGCTCACTTGACGACTGACTTGTGGCTGCCCTGACTGGCTCATTTGGTACCCAGCTACTGGCCAGCTCCTCTCCAAGGCCTGCTGGCAGCTGGCTGGGCTGGCGACTGACTTGTGGCTGCCCTGACTGGCTGGCCTCATGCAGGGCCGCTTGGCTTGCCTGGGAACCCCCCAACACCTGAAAGCCCGTTTTGGCGCCTGCCACGACATCGAAGTCCACTGCAGCTCCAGCCTCGTGCCTGCGCCCCCTGCCCACCCCTCCCCTGCCCCAGACCCCAGCCTGCTGCCCCAGGGTGGGCATGCCCTGCCTGCCCAGCAGCAGCTGCTGCTGCTGCAGCTGGCGACGCTGCTGCCCGGGCTGCAGCTGAGGGAGGCTGCGTGGGGCCGTCTGCGGCTGGCACTGCCGCTGGGGCCGGGCTCTCCTCCCTTGTCGCGTGTCTTCCAGGTCTGGTGGCTGTAGGCTGTTGGCCACCCAGGACAGCAAGGCGGAGGGGTGGCAGGGCATGAGGAAGGCCAGGTCAGGCCAGGCCTTGCCCTGCCAGAGGGAGTGGCGGCAGGCCAGTGGGTAGGAGGCGATGGACCTGCTCCTGGAGGTGCTGCTATGGCTGTGCTCTAGTCTCAAGTCTCTGGTGCTGGTGGCCTATCAGAGCCTGCCTTTGCCCTCAGAGCCTGCCTTTGGGCTGCACACTAGGGTTCTTCACTGTTTGGACCACCTCATACTCGCAGGTGCTGGAGAGTTGCAAGACGCAGCCCGGCATGGGGCTTACAGCGTACAGCGTGGGGCAACCTTCCCTGGAGACGGTGTTTTTGGCGGTGTGCGGCACTGGCATCACCGCTGAGGGCGACTACGCGTCGCCCGGCCAAGCCGGCGGGGATGAGGCCGGGATGGCTGGAAGCGTGGCGACAGGCAGCACGTCAGTGCGAGGTCACCGGGACGTCGAGATGGGGCCGGTGTGAGGCCCTTGCAGCGCAGCCTGGTGACAAAGTTGCGGCGGACAAAGGGCCGGCGGGTGAGGCTGTAGCAGGAGTGGGAAATTGCAGCAGCTGAGACTCAGCCTGAACCTGTAATGCTGCAACGAAAGGATCTGCCGGCATGACGGTACAGAAGGAGCCGCCGGCATGCTGGTATTGCTGAACGCATCATAGGGCTTCATTCCTCCTCCCACCGCGCCCCAAGAAGTCATCACCCTCCAAGCCTGCCGAGCCCTCAAGCTCTCGACTGCCGTTCTCCTTGCCTTCACAACAACTTGTCCAACTAGTCTGAAGCCTTGGCCCATTCCTTGCTACTGTATATGCAGTTCCGTACATTGATGTACTGTGTGCCGGATGCTGCAACAGGCCAGCCTGGACGTCCAGTGCCTCAGCTGGGCAGACGAGGTTGCCATTGGTGGCTCACACCTTCAGCCTGGTATGGCTGCTTGGCATTGTTCGTTATCAACTTGGACGTGAGAACTGGCGATACTCTCCATGGCGGCATGCACAGAAGTGTTGCACACAGGGCTGGGCATGCAGCGATACAGACTTACAGATACGTTTTCTGTAGCTTCCGTTTCTGTATGATGCAGGGCCGCGGGGCTGTCCGATATACACCAACCGACTGTATTGGGGAAGTCTTTTTCTTTTTCTTCAGCTCAAAATCAGCTGTGACACGTCCTGCGGAAATTCAAATGTTTTTCACGTCTCTCGTATCACGTGCAGGCCATCCCATGTAAGACTTGCACCGCTGGGCTCAGCGCGTCGCTGTTGGCTCCCTGACGGATGTTAACCCCCGTGGCCCGCCAAGCATCTGGACCAAGCGTAGCCTAGAGAACTGTCCAGTCGACGGAGTGCGGTACAATAGACCCCATGCGCATCGCAAAGCCTTCTAATCGCTTGACCGCTGACTTTCGTGCCCCTTGCAAGTGGAGCGACCGACGATGCCAGTGAGAACATTGGCACTTGTTTCGCTGCGTAGCTGCCAAAATGAACGCGTGGGACTCATGAATTGTGGACCCGACTGCGACCATGCAGAACTGCTGCAAACCCGGCCTCCAGTCCAGCCACAGCGAAATTGAGGCTGAAAACATACCTGTAGGCTCGCCATGGCACAAGGTACGCAATAGATTAGGTTGCATGACGATGCATTAAGTGTGTGCATCTTGGCAGGGAATAGTACCACATCACACATGATGTGGTGTCACATGGCACATGTGTAACCAGTAGGCCTGAAACTTGTGTGGTGTGTGGACAGAGCCCATAGCAACCCCTTGCCGTCTTTTCATCTAAAGGTAATATTGCAAGCAATTACAGCATAGTTTCGACCGCAGACTCCATTGTTATGGATGATGTTGTTGCCCACACCACATGCAGCGCCTGCTATGTGTGCATTGCAGGTGCATTTCCTGCGTTTCCGTATCTCAACAACTTCGTGCAGATGGAGGTCGTGTAATTTCTACAGGTCAGAGCACCATTCAACATTGCTCATAGTGCATGTGCATCAAGTGCATCCAGCAGCCCACAGACTGTCTTTGCTGGAGGACCCCGGCCTACTACACCCCACAATTGCCTCAATTGATCTAAGCTGAGCTTCATTGTTTACTCAGGCAATGGTTTGATTGCAGAACGGTACATGGCTATGGCTTGAATATGCTGCTTTGCCATCCTTGCACGATTGCTTGCTTGCTCTTTTGCAGCCAGCTGTTGCTCCACAGCTGCAGCCTGGTACCTCTGTCGTGTATCTGTAGACGCAAACTCCATGGTGATGGACAGCTCCGCTGCAGTTCGCTTCTCTCTTGTTTTCTGCTCTTGTAGCTTGCGTGTACTTCCAGCTTGTGCTACAACCCTTGTTGCATGAGAGGGGTTGGGGGTCTCGGCACCTCCGGTAGCAGCTAAGAGCAAATGGCTTGGGGTGGTGTCGGGGGGGGTGGCCGTAACTTCTGGCGCATGGGATAGACACCTCCAGCTGCTGCCCAGGTGCCATGACAGCAAAGCTTGAAGGACAGCCCGGTGTCGACCTGCATCTCGAGGGCTCTCAGGTAATGTGCATGGTGCCCCTTGGGCCAGCACCCTGCCCCTTGGGCCAGCACCCATGCGAGGTTCCTCAAGATGCACAACCTGGCCGCGCATAGGGGGCGTTGGTGGCTCTTCATCCCCATCCCCATCCCCAGCCATGAGCCCCGCTGAGCGCAAAATCTGCCTCATTTGGTACTCATTGCGCACGTAGGCTAGGGCGAGTCTGGCCACAGGCGGTAACCGCATGGCTTTTGCCCGGGCTAGCTGCTGTTTGAGCCTGATGACCTCACGCTGCAGTGCGTCCACGCGTGTGCTTGGGATTGTCGGGGCGGGTGTTGGGGCACAAGAGCACTGTGATGAAGGTTTTGGGAGGTGGTGGAGGTTGGAGGGTGGGGTGGGTGGGGTAGGAACTGCTTGAGACCGAAACCCTTGCTGGGTTTGCGAGGACAGGTTGACATCGGCCATGGTGGGTACAATGTCAACACATGCAACGCACACATGGGAGCATTGTTGCATGTGTTGCATGACATGCATGCATGCAAAGATGGTAGATGGTTGAATGCAGAAAGCTGTAGATATTGCAAGAAGAAGAAGAAGAAGAAGAAGACTACTCCGGAATACACCGGCGTGCATTAAGGGAGGAGCTACCGCCTGGGGCGCGGCCTGCTCCCACCATTAGGCTAAAAGAGACTACCCCCCCTACCCTCCCCCCCCTTTAGTGGCCCTTAGTCTGTAGCGTGCCGTGTTAGCTTGTTAGATAGTTTGGTAGTGTTGGCTTGTGTGATCCCCAGGGCCAGGAGGTGTTGCCGTGGTAGATATTGCAAAGATGAGGAGGTGAAGATGCAGTTGGTATGTTGGTTAAGCTGACATGTAAGTACCTTCTTCACGTACCTTTCATGTGTTGATGGGGCTGGGCCGACAGCTGCGGCACCACGGCTGCCCGGTGCTGATGGGGCTGGGCGGATAGGTGATGGCTGCCAATTCGAAATGAGATAATGCAATGAGGGGAGAGCTCGGTTATCTTGTGTGCGCAACACTCTGAAGTGCCGGTCAGCTTCTACCACCATTGCGACTTCACGCACACGCAGAGAGGAGGAGAGACAGGGTGTGATGAGGGGCAGCAACTCTGCCGCTGCTGCGGTGCCATCGTCACCCATAAGAAGGTCTAGCACGCTGCTGGGCGTGTAGTGTTGCATGAACCCTTTGTTGAGGTCCACAACAACGATGGTGATCCCCAATAGCATGACAATCCAAATGATCCCTATCTGATCCAGCCACACTCCTACAATTTAGTCCCTGCGTTGCGGTGGCCCTGGTAACAATCCGCGTTGACTTCGGTCGCACGGATTGGCTAAGCTACCTCACCACCGCACCCAGCGGTATATAAATTGGGATGCAACGGGACAGCCTTCCCAGGCTTGAACGGGCACCGCTTTGTACAAATGAGGTCCGGGTGCCGCACACGACCGTTGCGGGTCATCGAGCTGTTGTGGAGTTGCTGGCGTCGTCAAGGAGGGAGCAGAGCTACCTCAACGCGGGACGTTGGCTGACAGCTGAAGTTTGGACTTTTGGGGCCTGAACTTCAGCTTTTAGTGCGACATCCGACGGAGAAGGCGGGAACTGCTCTCGTCAACGAGGAGAAGAGATAGGTCCAGCTGCCGAGTGCACTGTTCTTTGCTCCTCTCATGCCTCTTTGTTTGCCTTGGCTGCTGGCTGTGGTCTGTGGCTACAGCTAGGGCAGCTTGGTGGGGACATGTCCAGCCTGTGTCCAACGTTTGGAGGTGGGAGCAGGCCGCGCCACATGCGGAAGCTCCTCCCTTAATGCACGCCGGTTTGTACCGGAGTAGTTTTCTTTCTTTTTCTTTCGAGTCCCTGCGTTTGTCCCTGCGTTCTACCGACCTTGTCCGATCGGGCTGAAAATTTGATAGATGGCAGTTTTCAGAAAATAAAACATATTTTTCAAGCAAAATATTTGGAAAAACCCATGGCCCGCAACCTATCCCTGCACTTACCCCTGCACCTACGCCCCAGGGCCACAGCGCAGCCGCCTTTGATTTTTTCAAAATATTTTTTTGAAAAAAATGTTTTATTTTCTGCAAACTACCATCTATCAAAATTCCAGCACGATCGGACAAGGTCGGTAGAACGCAGGGACAAACGCAGGGACTAAGTTGTAGGAGTGCAGGCCGCTGGATTGGCGAATTGCTGACCCCACTGCGCAAAGCTCACAGGGTCAGGCCAGCGGCATGAGAACATGGGCGACTCAATGGGTAGGAAGTTCTGCTCCATGCTTTGCAAAAGCCTTAGTGCCAGCTGGTTTTGCCGCTGCTCAGCCAGGTCCACAAGTGTCAACACACCATGAACCATAAGTTCACGCACAAAATTTGCTCCCTGCAAAATGCAATTCGGCACCAATTGCATTAGTCATACATGATCCCCTAACCGTCATGGTTACGTGAGCAAAGCACACACAACATGCATATGCATGGCACCACACCTGTAATGCTGAGCCTGATAATTCCAATCCATGCCACAAAGACTCAAGTCCACAGCGGCCCTGCCCCGCGTTGTCATACGGTACAAGCCCGAAAGAGAGCAACTGGGCAAGCACGCCCTGTTGGGAAGGGGATGAACCATGCGATAAGGAAGGCTTTTGAGCAGCAGCAGCAAACAAGGATGCCCAACTCTTGGCCCCATCAGTACCCATGACACCGTTGTTGCTGCCTCCCAAGGGAGGGATTGGTGCCCACTGCCCCAGCCCCACACCCTGCCCTCCTGGCCCCCCCCCCCCCCATACCCCTGCTGCTGCTGCTGCTGTTGTTGCCCGGCGCTGGGGCAGGTGGCTGAGAGCGAGGGGGGGATGGTGCCCACTGCCCCAGCCCCACACCCTGCCCTCCTGCCCCCCCCCCCCCCCATACCCCTGCTGCTGCTGCTGCTGTTGTTGCCCGGCGCTGGGGCAGGTGGCTGAGAGCGAGGGGGGGATGGTGCCCACTGCCCCAGCCCCACACCCTTCCCTCCTGGCCCATCTGCTGCGCATAGTGTTGGGGTAGGTGAGTGTGGGCGAATGCTAGCCTCCACCTTCAATCGTTGCACACACTTATAGTGGGCCACAAGGGGGAGGCGCATTGCCTCACACCCAGCTCGGAGTGTTTTGTCCACAAGGGTGGCTGGCCCTAGGGCGTCACCACGCACCAGGCCGCTCAGTTTAGTAACCTCACGTACTTCCCAAATAGAGTCTGTCCCCTCCACATTAGGTTCCACGTATACAGATGTCCATGCTTGCCATCTGCCTATCACGCATGGTGCAATCGACACCTTGCAAAGAACGCATCGGTCCAACTTCACCACAATGCCGTCGAGGAGCACGGACCGCCCTTTATTGGGATGTGGGAATGTAGGCATGCACCTGCAAAGCACACATAGCAAGTGTTGCATGTAGTGTGTTGTTGGGCGCAACATCATCCATGGCAATGCAGTCTGCGGTTGACACTATGTTGTAATTGCTTGCAATTTTACCTTTAGATGAAAACACGGCAAGGGGTTGCTATGAGCATGGTCAACACCCCCCACAAGTTTCAATCCTACAGGTTACACATGTGCCATGTGACACCTCGTAGTGGGTGACATGATATGATTCCCTGCCATGGTGCACTCACTGAATGCATTGTGGTGTAGCCTAACCCATCGCGTACCTTATGCTCCAGTGGAGCTAGCTACGTAGTTTCAATCCAGAACTCGCTCTGGCTGGACCGGGGGCCGGGTTTGCAGTAGGCCTGCGTGGTCGCAGTCGGGTTCACGGTTGGTGAACCTCACGCACTCATTTCGACAGCTACGCATCGGAGCAAGTGCGAAATGTTCTTACTCGCAGCTATCCCAGCAAGACGGCCGACGACATGTGTTCGGCAAAAGTTGCAACTGAAGCACGGGGCTACGTGGGGCTGTACACAACACTTCTGGCCTTCCAGCTAGGACACAAACAAGCTTTGCATCGAGGGGTCGACTTTGGCGGGCGCAAGGAATAACCGGTGCACAGCCCTGACTATACCTATGCAGCAAGCGGGTGCAAAAATCGCGGCACGAGGTGGCCTGGTTGGCCCATGCTGGCCCATTCGAACATTTTCTCACGCACTGACTCAAAATGATGTTTTTACTGCATGTTTGCTCGCTGCTTTGCTTGCCTCTTCTTGTTCTATGATGTGAATGCCTTTGCTAGTGCATTTATAGTATCATGTATACATACGGGGCAGTGATCACAGGCAGAAAGTGCACTAACTTGCTGATGCCGAGTACTAGGCCCTTCCGTGGGTGATACACCCGCCAGGTATCTGGCGTCTGTATCATAGTATCATGTATCTACGATCTGTACACAGAAGATAAAGAGAAGCTACAGTCACTCGTACAGGGATACACTGTATCTGTATCATACAGTCTGTGTAAGGGTCTGTATAAGGGTCAGTACTGTATAAGGGTCCACTGGCTGGTGGCAACTGAGGCTGGAAGGAAGGAGCACACAGAGGGAGTGTCAGGAGTATAGGGCTTGAGGCTCAAAGGTGGTGTGGGCCTGAATGGTGCCACTGAACGCCATTACGCCGTTACGCCACTGAACGCCATTTGTCGCTCCGCTACGCCGCACTGTAAGCTGTCTCCGCTGACGACTCCGCTGAGGTCTCCCCTGCAGGTCCCAACTGTCAGCAGCTAACCAGCAGCTACGGACGTGTCCTCAAATGGTACGGCTGTCAAAGGACGGACACGCGCACAGTGTGACAGCGGACACTATGAAAAGGCTCTGTTTGCCACAGATCGCCATCTTAGTTGGAGCGGGCGTGGCGGCCTGCTCTGATTACCGCTCGGGCCCCAAGCTGCAACCGCGGGTTAAGGTAAGCACCGTCTCACAGCAGCAGCCCCGCACTATAGCAGCAGCCCCGCACTATAGCAGCAGCCCCGCACTATAGCAGCAGCCCCGCACTATAGCAGCAGCCCCGCACTATAGCAGCAGCCCCGCACTATAGCAGCAGCCCCGCACTATAGCAGCAGCCCCGCAACAATTGCTTGTGCTTGTGTTCGCAGATCGACGCGCTAATTCGTGACCGCGCAATTCGTAAACAATGGTACACGGCCCCGTAGAATGGCAAACGGCCAGGCCTCTCTGAAAGGTAAGCCCCTTGCCCTGGTTGCCCCGCACACAGCCCCGCACTTGTTGTCCAACACACCCTGGTTGCCCCGCACTCTAAGCAAGCCCCGCACTTGTTGTCCAACACACCCTGGTTGCCCCGCACTCTAAGCAAGCCCCGCACATCGCACACAGCCCCCACAAGTTGCCCTTGTTGCAATTGTTGCCCCGCACACTAAGCATATGTCGTGGCCCTATGTGCTTGCAGGTATCGCCAAAAGCAGCAGCGATGAATAAACCTGCAGCAATAATGGAGCTTCCTCGTGGAGCTCCATCACTACCCGAGCCCTAGAGCCATGGCTCACTCTAGGGCTCCTAGCTAGTTCACTAGTGTTTGCTAGTGCAACGGGCTGGTAGCCATGTAAGCGTAAAGCTGTTAGTTTTGATGAGGTGCCCAGTGGTCGGGGGGTTTGCCCCCGGAACGTGCCACCGGGATGGGGTTTGTGGTCATCAAGGGTGCGACCGAGGATGCTACAACTAGTAGCGGAGTGAGATTACCCACAGCCCAACATGTTGTTCCTTGTTGAATGAGTTTTGTTGGTTCTGTATACTGTGTCATACTGTGTCATACTGTATACTGTGTCATAAACTGCATTTCTGTATCTTACACTGTATCGAGCCAGGCCTGATTGCAGGTGGAGGTCCCAAAGTGGGGTGTTGCGGATATGCTTGCGTATCGACACGTGCTTGAGTGGTGCTTGTTGGGTCAAGAGGATCAACACATGCTCAGCTGTTGGCGGCTTTCGTTTTGTCGGTTGCCGAGTCCTTGGTTGCCGATGTAGCGGGCGGGTCTTCAGGGCTGTCCTCTAGGCTCCCCAGCATGGGGTGGAACACATCAGGCCTCTTCATCATGCACTCACGCATGGCCTCGAACTGTACATTCAGCGCACCGCAAGCATGACTAGCGCACCCCACCAGCTTGCCCCTGCATGGCCCTCCACTCTGCCCCACAGGTCAGCACCCTGGCAGGAGATGGCAAGGCACCCTGGCATGAGTGCTGGTGATGTACAATGCATCACCCTTGATGTGTAATGTGCGATGGTTTACACCTCGTGTATGATGATGGGGTGGTGAGGGGTGGGCTGGGATGGGGTGGGTAGGGCAGTGCATGAACTGCGCTGTAACAGCCATGCCTGTGCATTGTGCAGCGCAAGCCACGCACCAAGCCTAAGCAATCGTTGTAGTCGCGATTGCCCTTGTCAGCCTCTGCTCCGCAGTCCATGAACGCCTGAGGGTCAGCATGAGGGTGTGCATGGCGCCAGCAGCAACTGGCAGGTCGGACTGCTTGGCAAGGCAACCTTTGTAAACTATGTTGTGCCAATGCATTGTGCCACTAGGTTGGTTAAAGTTGGCTTGTAAATGATGTAATAAATATCACTTCCGGCCCACTCCGGTTGCCGGCCCTCCGGTTGGACGGCGACCTGACGGCGACCTGATGCACCCCCCAGCATGGCCACTCCGCTTCGATGGTGTTGCTCAGTCCCTGTGATGTTCTCGAGAAAGAACCGCAAGCGCCCCGTCTCCCTCGCACCCTCCGCAGCCGGTAAGCCGCCGAGCTTGAGGAAAGGCCCCAAAGCTAACTGACGACACGGCGCAGTGTGCTCCACGCGACATTGCGACTCCGTGCATCAAGTCCTGCCCAGCCCCCCCTTGTTGCACCTGACCCAGTCCCACGACCCCAGGCCCCCCCCATGGGGCAGGTGGCTGGACCGGGACACCAACGGGTGCTTAAACTTCCAGCGCATTGGGGAGAGCATGCAGCACCCCCTGGAGCTGTGCAGCTAGAAGGACAGGGAGGCTCCCCCCCCCGTTGGCAAGGAGTACCAGCAGCGCTACAAGCGGGTCAATGACCGGCTGCCCAAGGTCAGGCAGAGGCTGCACCGGGCTGCAGAGTACCGGCGGGGCATTGATGGCCGGGCCCGCAACAATGCATAGGGCCTAGTAGTTTACACAGGATGTCAGCCTCACAAGCATTAAGCTGTTAGTTTTGGTGAGATGCCCAGTGGTTGGAACGTGCCATCGGAGTGGGGTTTGTAGTCATCAAGGGTGCGACCGAGGATGCTTCAACTTGACTGGAGTAGCTGAGTGCAATTACCCGCAGTCAAACATGTTGTTCCTTGTTGAATGAGTTGTGTTTGACTGCTTGGCAAGGCAAGGACTGGAGCATGACCTAGGAGGGGGGGGAGGTACAGCTGCACAGCAGGGTTTGTGCTACAGGCAAAGCTGGTGTGGCCCGGTGTGGTGCCCCGCTGCTCCTGCTCCTGCCCTGTGGTCCTGCTCCATCTCCAACCAGCCCTACTAGCCAGGCAGCCAGGCATCCAGCGGCCTGGCAGTTCGGACCTAGCACCTCTCCCTGCCTAGATGACAAGGGCCAGGCCAGGGTCAGCCAGGCCATTCCACACAAGCACTGCAGTCAGGCAGGTGGCTGGACTTAACACAGGCTCATGCCCACACTGCTAGTCACATGCCACAAGTACACAGATCTGGGCTACATGCCGCTGCAAGGCCGGCAGCATCAAGCGTGGCTGCCTGTAGCCCAGCAGTGGGTGCTAGACGCTGCGCCAGCTGACATCAACGCATGTTGGTCATGTGAGCTTGAGCCCATGAGGCCCCATGGAAGTTCAAAACACAAGTGCAAGCACACAGAATAGCGCTCCCTACAGCCATGCACTCCTAATACAATAGGGCCGGCGGGTGAGGCTGTAGCAGGAGTGGCAAATTGCAGCACCTGACACTCAGCCTGAACCTGTGATGCCTGTTGGGGTGCTGTTGCCCTGGCTGTACGGTCAAGGGGCAGAAGCCTGGCAAGGGCAAGCCATCCTGTAACCCTCTTCAAGGCAAGGGCAAGCACAGGCCTGGGGATGTTGACCAGCTCGCGATGCACTGCCAGACAGCGGGCCAGCAGGTGGTGGCGGCGCTGCCACTGCCAGCGCATCAGCGCCCGCGCCTGCTGCAGCCAGGTCTTATCCCCAGGAGGGTGAATGAGTTGTGTTTGCCTGTAACGCCTGTTGCTCAGCCTGGACCCGTTTCGCCTGTTGCCCAGCCTTGACCTGTCATGCCTTTAGCCAGCCACCCCTAGTGTGACGCTGGGTGGTGAGGTGGAGTGCTGGGTGCTAGTGCAGGCAGCAGATGGGCTGCAGCAGGTCAGAGGCAGAGGGAGGCGGTTGAGGGTGCTGGGAGCCACCCGTGCTGGGACCCCGGCAAGCCTGACATGGCAGAAACAGCCAGCAACAGGTCGCAACAGGATTGAAATGAAGTGAAGTGCATGCTCATCCTACCTCAAACGCCGCTTCACAGCCCCCCTCACGCATCATCTTGCAGATGGGGCACTCATGAGGCTCCCCGCTCGTGCTGGCCTGCAAGGCAATGGGCACGTCGCCAATGGGCCTGCAAACTACATGGCAATGTGATAATCACACTACATGGGTGACATGGGGTGGCAGTGCCACTTTGTCATAATCCTGCCACTAGGCTGTGCTGCTGAGGTGTTCACATGCCCATAATGGCCGTGGCATGTGCTGCCCCACTTGCATGTGATTCATGACACCTGCCGCACCAGGCTGGAGCCTCAGGCTGGAGCCTCAGGCTGGAGCCTTAGGCTGGAGGTAGGTCGTCACTGCTACTTGCATAATGCCACGCAGCAGCTTCCCCTGTCTAGGAGCTGCCGTTCTGAGTCTTTACGCACTGCTCTTCTCCAGCATCACCTCGCCATCTCCTGACGGCGATACGTCGCGAGGCGATGCGTCCACGGGTGCGGCTTCCGTCATGGCAGTTATTGCTGTACTGCAATTGGGCAGAGCACGAAAGAGCGAAGACACAAGTGTGACTTAGATGTTTTGGCTTCGCAGTTGCACAACGGGGACCTACAGCGTGCGGCTGCAGTGACCTGGCCCCATACCGTTGCATTGGCGATGCAAGTGGAGTCAGAGCCGCCCTCCCTGGGCGTCGATGCCGAAGCCCAGGTAACAAGATCCAGAGGCAGCTCTCGACAAGTACCACCGGCACACCTAGGATTGGGAATGCACGCATGCAGGCAGTCAACGAGGCAGCCCCCAGCCAGGACCAGCCAGCAGTCGGGGCACCAGTGGACACTGTGGATGCAGCAGCGGCTCCTGGTGGCATCGATGCAGTAGACATATCAGCAGTTGGTGCCGCTGCCACGGGCAGGGAAGCTTCCTTGGCAGAGGCAGAAGAAGGCGTGGCAGCAGCACCTCCGATGTCAAAATCAAAGATGAAGAAACTTGCAAAGTTTGAGCAGTGAGCGGCGGATTTGCTACAGGGCACATGCAAAAGATAGCCACAGCAGCTGCTCACAGCAGCTGCACCGCTCATACCCCTGCAGGCGGAAAGAGCGCAAGGAGCAGAGGCGTGCCTCAGAGAAAGCAGCCAAGCAGGCCAGCAAAGCAGTCAAGAGGCAGGAGGTGAAGGCAGCCAGGCAAACTATGACAGAGGAGGAGCGCAAGGCAGCGGCTGAGAAAGCGCAGGTGCAGGCGGTGCACGGGCAGGCAGTACACGTGAGGAGGTAGCGATGAGGGTGAGGAAGAGCAGCGGCAGGGGTGTGAGTAGTGGAGGTGGTGACGACAGGCATGGAGGTAGGCCCCCCCAGTGCTCCCATGTGCTGGGCTCCCATGTGCTGTTGCCCCTGCTTCACATGGGTGCTGTCCTGCCTGGGGTGGGGCCGGCACCCAGGTGGCCAGCCTTCAACGTAAGAAGGAGCATGAGGAGCGCCAAGCTAAGCTGAGGCAGGTGTGGAATCACCATCACAGGGCGCCCCTGCCCAACCATGCAAAGCAGATTGAGCAGCATGCCTGCCTACCAGGACACCCAGAGTGCAGCCAGCCTCTAGCCACCAGTCCTATGCGACCAGTCTCATGCAACCAGACTCCTGCCATCAGTTCCTTGCCGCCAGGCTCCTGCTACTAGCCTTACGTGACCGGTTCCATGCAACCAGGCAACTAATCTCCTGGTTCAGGACCAGGATGCAGGGGCAGGAGCAGGTGGTCGAGTGTCAGTCAGGGCACCGGCAGACCAGTCAGGCCCAGACAACACGCAGTGCAGCTCAGGCAGCAGGCAGCCTTCCCAGACAAGCCGCCTGCAGACCCTTCACCACACCTTATCCCTTATCCCAGACCAGCCGCCTGTCATCACACCCACACTCTACGCCCTCCCTTATTCCAACCTCCACCTTATCCCTTACTCCACTGCCTGCCCCAATCGCTTGCCCCAACCGCTTGCCCCAATCGCTTGCCCCAACTGCCTGCCCCAACCGCCTGCCCCAACTGCCCACCCAACTGCTGGGCTGCCCAGGCCCTTGAGCCCGGGAACCAGAGGCTGGCCATTGACCTTGACTTTGCGGCGCTAATGAGTGAGGGAGACCAGCGGCACCTGGTGCAGCAGCTCTCATACTCGTACTCAGCCAACGGCAGTGTGGCCAAGCCATGCCACATGTAAGCACTGCAGCCTAAATCACATCACATCACACTGGGCCAGCACTGGCGTGCGCAACTCTGGTGGTGGCGGTTGCCGCGGATCCTCTCCTTCGCATGCATGCACGCATGCATTCATGCACCTAAGCTGCTACCCGCCTAATGGGGTCACATCAGTAGATCTGCTGCGCAAGCTCCAGCAGCTCCGTTGTGCCGCACCTTCAAAGCAGCCAGGGTGGCTGGGCTGCGCATGCAATGTCAAGGCGTCAAGGCCATGTGCATGCAGCCTGGCGGCACCCAGCCTGCTCTGCCCCGCCACGCTGTTGTTTGCTCTGGTCTGTCCCGGGGCACCCTTCAGGCACCTGCTGTGGGGGCCCGGGCCCCTGCGGCCCTTAGCCTTCAAGATGCTTCCGGGGCTGGTCAACTGGCGCGTCACCTCAGCAGAGCAGACCTGGCAGCAGTACTTCAAGGACAAGCTGGATGAGGTGAGGCGCGGCGAGCCACAGCCCTTGCCTGGGAGCCTTGCCTCCCACCTCCAGCTCTCCTGCCCTCCTACCTCCATCCCTGCTCGCTATCGCCCGCCATAGTCCCACCTGCACCAAACGGGTGTTCACACTCTGACCTCCCACCCTCACTCTCACCTCCACTCTCACTCCTACTCCCATTCCCACCTCATACTCTCACCTCACACCCTGGCCGGCACCCCAGGCAGTGTATGGCCCAGATAGCCATGCCCCGGACCCCGTAGGTGTTGGGACCAAGGGGCAGGCCCATGGCCTGTCAGCTGGTTGCGGGCCAACACCCGCCCGCCCCAGGTGTTTGGCGCCTGCCCCATGGCCCTCCAGGTGGTCTACCTCACGGCTGACTCGCCCAACGAGCTCACCGCCCTGGACCCCAGCAAGGTCTATGTCATAGGGGGCCTCATCGACCGCAACAGGTGGGCGACCTGCCTGCCATGAGAGTCGGATTGACTCCTCAATGAGGGCACGTGGGAAGCCGGCAGAGTGTCTGCGGCCTTGGTGCTAAGCGTGGGTGGAGTTGTGTATCACAGAGCAGGCGCAGGGGCCCGTGTGCTGTCAGCTGGTCACACCGCCCACTGAGGCTGAGTTTGAGCTCAAGCTAGGACTACAGCAAGTGGTGCAGGGGAGGCAGGCTGTCAATAACAGGACTGCGGACGTCAGCTGGGCTTGGGCACAGTTGGCCCCTATCTAGGTGCAAGCGGTCAGGTGGGCTGGTTGGCAAGGTGTAGAGGTGTGTATGTATGTATGCCTGTATATATGTCGACATTCAACATCAGGATGTTTCTTTCCCGGCTCAACCTCATTCCTGGCTTGGCTTCCACCCTTTTTCTTGCCCGCACTTGGCCTTTCTTGTTTGGTGCCGTAACTATGGCCCGGCGTTGTCCCCTGCCCTGAGCCCTGCCCATTTTACACAACATCTCTTTCTTTTCTCAGAGTCATGCGGCGGCTTGGGTTCTGGCCCCGGCCATAGGCGGACGGGCCCCCATCTAGGGTAGTGAGGTACAATACTACTAGAAC
>JASKMD010000012.1:2438809-2570457 GCA_030144725.1 Haematococcus lacustris | reverse complement strand
TTTATGTCCAGTCCGTCAGGGGTCCGTCAAACCAGCTCTATCACCATGGGGTTTAACAGGGGGGTCCACATCCTGGTGAAGGTGCACTTGGTTGCAGCAGCACCCTTGCAACATGGCACCCCATGTGCACACGAGCAAGCGTTGTGTCCCAGGGTTGTCATGCAATGATGACAAGGTCTTCAGCCACCAGCAGCCATCACATCATCGATGTCAGTGAAGTGCCTGAAGCAAGCACGGCAGCCATCATCCGCCAGGGTGTGGCAGCACCCTACTCACCATCCAGCCACTCCGTCTTCACAGTGGTCAAGAAGAACTGTGAGCCGTTGGTGTTGGGGCCAGCATTGGCCATGGACAGGATGCCGGGCACAGTGTGCCTGCGGACGCGTCAAGGGCAGGCGGGCTGGAGGCAAGGGAGATGTGTAGCAGCCCTCCCACTGACGCTGACCGCTGAGGCAGAAACCAGGAGGCTGGGCTGCCCTTGCAGCTGGCTGTGGCACGCAGGCAAACTGACACATACACAGCAACACCAAGGGCGTGCAGCAACGCTCTCATAGTAGGGGGCTGTTCAAGGCTCAAACCAAGTCTGCTGTCTGTGGCAAACTCCGTGTCATCTTGTCACGACCCCTTCTGCTGATAAGCCAGCTACATGTGCACCGTGTGGCTGCTTGTGTGCTGGTGGGTCACATGCCTGTACTTGAAGTTCTCATCCTGCACAGCAAAAGTCAAGCAACACGCCGGTGATGCTCATCCGTGGGTGCTGTTTAACTCGTGCAGCAAGCTGCATCAGGGCCCTGCTGCCAGTGTCGCACCTCGAACTTCATCCCGTAGATGCTCTCTCCGCCAGTGCCGTTGCCAGCGGTGAAGTCACCACCCTTCAGAGAGAGGCACAGCAGCGCACTGAGGTGCACCCACTGAGTTGTGCCAGAGGCCAATGTGTGTTCCTGGGCCTTTGCCGCGCATTGCTGCTTTGGCCACTACCTTACCTGGAGCATGAAGTCTGCAAACAATGAACCACAGACACGCAGGCAGGCAGGCAGCAGTGAGGGCAGGTGTTTGAGTACTGGCTCAGCCATCTGTAGACAACAACATGGGTGTGCGGCTAGCTAGTGTGCTTACCAGGAATCACACGGTGGAAGGTGCTGCCTGCAGGTGGCACGGCAATGTGCAAGAAGTTGTGAACAAGGGAACGTGAGTCTGACGTGCAGCAGCTGCCCAGCAGGCTGAACCCCAAGCGCGTTACATACCCTTGAAGTGCAGCGGCTTGCCGGACCTGCCGACGCCCTTCTCGCCTGCAGTCAACCGGCACCAAGGTGCAAATCCTACGACGACGATGACGGCGCTGACTGGCCCCGCGCATCTACGCACCTGTGCAAAGGCACCTGCAGCCAACAACAGGGCAGGCAGATTAGACCCCAAGATTCCATCGCTGCTGCCCGCCGCTGGCCTCCGAATCTCGCCTGAAGTTCTCCGCAGTCTTGGGCACGTCCGCCGCGAAGAGCTGCACCCCCAGAGTATCCCGCACAGGTTAGCTCCAGATCGTCAATCAGGCCCACAGGCTACTGCAACTGCATCAGGCTGCAGCAACACGGCACGTACCTCCATAACGATTCGCCCCAATGGCGACCTGCAAGCGCATCCGTCCCCGGTGATCTGGGTGAACTCCGTGCACAACTTCCCATCGCCGCTGCCACAGCTGCGGGCCTACCCGTTAGCAGTCACATCGAAAAACACCTGCGGGTTGCTCATCTTTGATGCTGTGCTTGCTGATTAGTCTGGGGCTGTCGTAATAGTGCGCGTCACGAAACTCCGAAGAACGAGCGTGCAAAACGTAAAAAAGTTGCCCGATCGGTTGATCGTTGCCGGGATTTGCAGGACATGCCATTGCCTCGCCACGCCTAGCTATGCAAAGCAGGGCGGGGAACTACCAGTCATGCTTATCAGCTGGACTCACGAGCATTTAATGGGAGAAGGTAAATCCTGCACTAAAATGTGATGCCATTACATGTGTACAAATTCGACCCCTACTGTTGCTGGGTGCTATGCTGCATAGCGTCTCACAGCTTCACACAATGCCTTCTATTCCTGGCGGCGACCTGATGAACGGACCCAGCATGTCGAGGTTCACATGGGTGGTTCTCGCACTAGCGTATGCCTTCTTCCATCCTATGGCATGCATCAAATGCAAGACCTGTAAGCTTGCTGCATTGGGCCATCACAGCCTAGTAGCCTGCCTCTACCTACTGCCATCTACGAAGCTGGTCGCCACCTCGTGGAGTGGCGGGCACCCGCTTGGCAACATCCAGGTCCAGGCACGGCAGTGACTTGCGTGAAGTGAGGGGGCCTGCTGCCGCCATCGCCTTTCTTCCAGAGCCGTGGTGTGCTTGGCAGTGCTGCCCTGACCCAGCCAGACTGGAGGTGGGTGCTAGCAGGTTTTGATCCCTGCCGCCATGCTGCGGCGCCCTCGGCCCCCATCCAGTCTTTGGGGTGGGCATGTCTTGGACAGCAGCCTGTACCTGGAACTGCGGTGGGTCGAAGCTGATGTGCAGCTGTGCTGTCCCTACATCACTTGACCTCAGAGACAGGGGCGCACGGGGTGTCAGGATCCTTGCAGGCTGCTTCCTTGCAGCGTCCTGTGGTGGTATGACTGCCCCAGGCTGGCTTACAGCGCGGGAGCTGCGTGCTGACAGCAAGGGTGTCATTGATTGCACTGGCAGCCCGTCCTTGCTTCTTGACCCACGTGCGGACTTCATAGGCTGCGTATGGGCTGCTGCGCGTGAGGCCGAGGTTTGACGGCGTGGGGTCAAGTTGCTGACTGCTGAGTGGATGCCGTTTAATGCACTTGTGGCAGCGTTGGCAGCTATCATTTGGCTAGTCAGCATGGACAGCTGGTCCTTCAGCGTGCTGTGGCCGTGCTGGGGTGCTGGGGTGCTGCCGGAACACAGCAATGCCGCCTCCTCTGCTGCCAAATTGAGCAGGAGACCGAAGCGTGCCCATCCCAGGTACGCATCGGCGGTGTGAGGGTCGGGATGCTCATCTGTCTGCGTGCTGGTGGTCAAACTAGATGAAGCAGAACTGGGAGGTCGCTGCCACCTGCTCATGATACCCGTGCGACACAGACAGCAAGGTTTGGCTGTTTGATTTTTTTTGGCTTGCAAGTGTGACAAGCCAAATGGCTGCCCCAGCGGCCGGGGACAGGCGCGAATGGGAGCGACAAGAGCGAATGGGAGGTTCAGAGGCACTGCTGCCCAGCCTGCACTACGCCACTGAGCGACCGTACCGGGATCGCGGCGCAGCGCGCGTGTTTTCGCTTTGCTTGGGTTTAACATTCGCCTGTGGTTCTTACTCCATCTTCAATAGCGCGTGAGAAAAGCAAAAAACTATGTTCAGGAGTTGGCATGATGTTTATGACGGCTATTTCTCCCTTCCCAACATGCAGCAACGTCAACTACCGTGTTCTTTACGATGCCAGCTATCTGGAGCTCTCGTCATCCTGCCCAGTGAATGGGGGCTTGAAAGGACTTCAAAGCCATGAAGTCCCCATCATTGCCTTCCTTCAATCTGGCCTGGGCCTGGTCGCATCCAGTGTCCTGGCTTCCTTTATAAGTGGTCTAGCTTTCATCCTCTTGCTGCAACACCACGCTGCCGCGCTCCTACTTACATTTGTGTCCATCCAAGTAATTGGCCCAACATGCCTTGGGCTGGCAGCACTGGCGCTGGGACACAATGGCGCTGCGCTATGGCTCTTCCTTACCGCCATAGTCATGGCATCTAACTATGTTTGGGGGCGTGACCAACTCAAGCTGGTCGCATCGCTATTGGGTGGGTCCAACAGTGACCTTCAAGCTGTGTATGGGCAGTGTGTATGGGCAGCCCCCTTGTCCCCCAGTAGGTCCTCCATTTGAGCCGGACCACCTGGGACCACTAGTGGCCACTAGCGGGAATACTAGGGACCACTAGTGGGCTATAGTCGCCCGACTCAAGTGGTGTCATTGGGCTGTGTGGAGTATACCCAGTGCACATGGACATGGTGCATGAGTGCCTACCACCTAAATCATTGCCTGACCCCTGAGGGCTATTGTGTAGAGTTGGCATGACAAAACATGCGCTAATGTAAGCTGATGACAGCTCAAATGGCGACACATACTACTGTGCCACAGCAGGCTGCTGCTTCTGGGCCGAGGGTGGCTTGTCTTGCAGCCGCTTGTAGCCCAGGCCAGGGTACTCCTTGCCCTTGGCTGGCAGATCTCCCTGGTCTTTCCAGTAGCACAGCTCCAGCGGGCGCCACCTGCTCTCCCCAATGCGCTGCATGTTCAATGCTGTATTGCAGTCCCTGTCCAGCCACCTGCCTGGCTGTTGTGCTGGCTTGGCTTTGGTAGCCTTGCCCTGTGCCTTGCCTTTGCCCTTGCTGGGCTGGTGGGCTCAGCTGCCTGCTCAGCCTCATTGCGCTTGCTGCACTTGGCTGGCGGGGGAGTGCTGGGCCCTGGCTCTGAGGCTTCTGCCAGTGTGGCCTCCTGGCTGCTGGGTGGGGCCTGTGGGGGCTTGCTGGGGGCCACCACCAGGCACCACATCAGGCCCCGCACTGGCTGGTCACGCTGCTGGCTCCATGCTGGGCGCACCAGGCGCTCTTCCACCTGCCCTGCTGGTGGCTTCCAGCCTGCAGGCCTTGTGGCAGTTATGTGTATGGGCAGCAGGTCCCAGCTTTTATGGTCTCTAGCCACAGCATGCGGTTGCCATTTTACCCCAGCTATAGCCGGGTTGGGGTGGCGGCAGGGTGGCGGCAGCAGGGAAGTGGCAACAGGGATGGCGGCATCAGGGTGGCCGAGGCAGGGGGGGTGGCGGCAGGGTGGTGGGGCGAGAGGTAGGGCGGCAGGGTGGTGGGGCGAGAGGTAGGGCGGCAGGGTGGTGGGGCGAGAGGTAGGGCGGCAGGGTGGCGGCAACAAGGGTGGTGGGGCCAGGGGTGGTGGCAGCAGGGTGGAAGCGACAGGAGTGGTGGCGGCAGCGTCAGGGCCGTAGAACCAGAGGTAGGGCGGCTGCATCAGGCAGCAAGGGCGGGTTCCGTCTACCTCACTTCTTATTCATAAGCCCTTCTCACCTCATGCCTTGCATCCCTTGTCACACTGTTACTCCCCCTGCTGTCACTGGCACCTGCCTGCAGGCTTATCCGCTCGGGCCTTGCGTGCCAAGCCTGGTGTGCTGCTGGTGGCCATGGGACTCAAGCTAGTATTTGCGGGATTCGCCCTGTTCTGCCAAGCGGCTGTGGTGGCAGCAATGGCAAACGGCCGCATCAGCCCCAACCCTGACGTGAAGCACATCACGGGTGCGTTTGCCAGGAACGGCAAGGAGGGTGGGGGGGTGGGTTGTATCTCCAGCGTCACATGGCATCAGCTGGCATATGGCATGCAACACCCTTGTCCCTCCATTTGAGCTGGACCACCAGGGACCACTAGTGTAGTGCCTGGTAGCGTGCCTCTACCTACTGCCATCTACGAAGCTGGTCGCCGCACATGGCATGCAGCCTGGAGAAGTGCTGGCGTGCCCTGGTGAATTTTCAGCTTTATTCAGCTTATTGAAGGAAGGGAGGGAGGGGAGGGGTCTGAGATGACAGGTAATGATCAGGGTGCTGTCAGCACTAGTGCCGCGCAGCGCCTTCCCTTCCTAGTGTGGCAAGTGATGGTGGTGCGGCTGCTGCTGTTGACGGTGAACGGTGCTGCTTTTGCTCCTGCTGGTCATGGTAGTGGTAGTGGTAGTGCTTTTGCTGCTGCTGCTGGTAGTGGTGGTGGTGGTGCTCCCACTGCTGCCGCTGATGTTGGCAATAGCGGGGTGTCAGGATCCTTACAGCTGTGCTGTCCCCACATCGCTGGACCTGAGAGACAGGGGCGTACGGGGTGTGAGGATTCTTGCAGGCTGCTTCCTTGCAGCGTCCTGTGGTGGTATGACTGCCCCAGGCTGGCTTACAGAGCGGGAGCTGCGTGCTGACAGCAAGTACCCGTGCTGGTCATGGTCCGTGAAAGTGAGCCGTGAAATCTCTATGTTGCTAGCAGGGGAGAGGTGCATGACGCAGCAGATGGCCCGCACAGCCTGCTGCGTGTGGCAGCCTGCGGTGTGGAGTCCCGCCTACATCACCTTGGCGGCGTGCACGCTGCTGTGGAGCCTGATGCTGACATTCGAAATCCAGGTCTGGTCTGGTCTGGTCTGGTCTGGTCTGGTCTGGTCTGGTCTGGTCTGGTCTGGTCTGGTCTGGTCTGGTCTGGTCTGGTCTGGTCGGGTCGGGTCGGGTCGGGTCGGGTCGGGTCGGGTCGGGTCGGGTCGGGTCTGGTCTGGTCTGGTCTGGTCTGGTCTGGTCTGGTCTGGTCTGGTCTGGTCTGGTCGGGTCGGGTCGGGTCGGGTCGGGTCGGGTCGGGTCGGGTCGGGTCGGGTCGGGTCGGGTCGGGTCGGGTCGGGTCGGGTCGGGTCGGGTCGGGTCGGGTCGGGTCGGGTCGGGTCGGGTCGGGTCGGGTCGGGTCGGGTCGGGTCGGGTCGGGTCGGGTCGGGTCGGGTCGGGTCGGGTCGGGTCGGGTCGGGTCGGGTCGGGTCGGGTCGGGTCGGGTCGGGTCGGGTCGGGTCGGGTCGGGTCGGGTCGGGTCGGGTCGGGTCGGGTCGGGTCGGGTCGGGTCGGGTCGGGTCGGGTCGGGTCGGGTCGGGTCGGGTCGGGTCGGGTCGGGTCGGGTCGGGTCGGGTCGGGTCGGGTCGGGTCGGGTCGGGTCGGGTCGGGTCGGGTCGGGTCGGGTCGGGTCGGGTCGGGTCGGGTCGGGTCGGGTCGGGTCGGGTCGGGTCGGGCCGGGGCGGGGCGGGGCGGGGCGGGGCGGGGCGGGGCGGGGCGGGGCGGGGCGGGGCGGGGCGGGGCGGGGCGGGGCGGGGCGGGGCGGGGCGGGGCGGGGCGGGGCGGGGCGGGGCGGGGCGGGGCGGGGCGGGGCGGGGCGGGGCGGGGCGGGGCGGGGCGGGGCGGGGCGGGGCGGGGCGGGGCGGGGCGGGGCGGGGCGGGGCGGGGCGGGGCGGGGCGGGGCGGGGCGGGGCGGGGCGGGGCAGGGCAGGGCAGGGCAGGGCAGGGCAGGGCAGGGCAGGGCAGGGCAGGGCAGGGCAGGGCAGGGCAGGGCAGGGCAGGGCAGGGCAGGGCAGGGCAGGGCAGGGCAGGGCAGGGCAGGGCAGGGCAGGGCAGGCAGGCAGGCAGGCAGGCAGGCAGGCAGGCACTTGCTGAGCGAGGTGGACTGACAGCCCTCAGCCTGGTAAGCACAGCCAGGTGACGCCACTGAACTCAACCAAGGGTGAGGCAGCGCCACAGCATCAGGCGTGCAGCCCATGGCACACCCATCAGTGCTCTAGAGGGCAAGCCTCCCATCCCCAACACCTGCCTCAGCCACCCAGTGCCTTCCCATGGCTGCCACTTTGGACATGGAGTACCCCAAACCCGGCTCCATGCCTGGCTGCACGCACCCCTCCCCTCCTTACCCTGCTGAGCGCTGCCCCAAACCTCTCCCTATCATCTGCAGGCCTCCACTGTAGCCGGCGTGGTGTGCCAGTGGTTCTGGTCCCCACTGGGTTGTGATGGTGGTGAGGGGGCCACCCGCCAGGCCCTAGCACACGCCCTGGGCCCTTCCTTTGGCTCCTGCTGCCTGGCCAGCCTGCTGCTCTGCCCTGCACGCGTCATCAGGTGCGCTGCAGCCTCACTAGCGCCCAGCTGGCAGCCCCGGCCCCTCACTGAGCCGCAAGGGCCAGCCCACCATCAGCCAACCCCATGCAGCCTCATGGCCAATACAAGTGGCTGCTATCACAACCAGTGGCCTGCAGTGTTGTTGACACAGGAGGCGCCACCCTACTGTTGATTCAACAAAGCTAGTCAGCTGGCTTAGGTGGCTGGTAAAAGCGTCAGCAGCATAAGGTGGTAATCACTAGCAGCCCCTGTCCAGGGCAAAGCTTTGAAACAGCCTCCACACCCATGGACTACCACAGCCCTAGCATGCGAGGGTTCTGCCAGTCAGCACATGCAATGAGAGCACGGGAGTGAGAGTGAGAGTGAGAGCTGGCAAGCAGCCTGGCATGCAGTCATTCAGTCTGGCGACGCGATGCCTGCATGGCATGGCCGTTGACACGATGTAGAACAAAGCAGCCAAGTGACCAAACCAGCTGGCCATGCAGCAGCACTAGGCTATTGCCACAGTGCCCATGTGGCACGCACCCACCAATTACAGCCAGCTGACACTGCTGCTGTGTCTGGCCTGGCTGTTATGGTGGTGGGCCTAGTCATGGTGCTGCTGCTGCTGCTGCTGCTGCTGTCGCCAGGTCCACTGCAGCATGCTGCCATCCTGAGACCCAGCAAGAGGGGCTCTTTGGGAGGGGGACCGCCTGCGGCCTTAGCTGGGTGTGGCAGGTGCTGCTGGCCGGAGCACACCGCCACGCAGTCCAGCAACCCACCTCTGTGCCTCGTGCATGCCTACGACACCTGTCTTTTGGCATGCTGCGTACATCACTGTCAGCGCTGGGGCTGGTGGGGGCCTGTTGGGAAGGGCTGATGAGGGGGCTGATGAGGGGCTGCACTCCGTCCCCTGGCTGCCTGCCAGCCTGCCTGTACACTCCTATTTGCCTGCCTGCCTGCCTGCCTGCCTGCCTGCCTGCCTGCCTGCCTGCCTGCCTGCCTGCCTGCCTGCCTGCCTGCCTGCCTGCCTGCCTGCCTGCCTGCCTGCCTGCCTGCCTGCCTGCCTGCCTGCCTGCCTGCCTGCCTGCCTGCCTGCCTGCCTGCCTGCCTGCCTGCCTGCCTGCCTGCCTGCCTGCCTGCCTGCCTGCCTGCCTGCCTGCCTGCCTGCCTGCCTGCCTGCCTGCCTGCCTGCCTGCCTGCCTGCCTGCCTGCCTGCCTGCCTGCCTGCCTGCCTGCCTGCCTGCCTGCCTGCCTGCCTGCCTGCCTGCCTGCCTGCCTGCCTGCCTGCCTGCCTGCCTGCCTGCCTGCCTGCCTGCCTGCCTGCCTGCCTGCCTGCCTGCCTGCCTGCCTGCCTGCCTGCCTGCCTGCCTGCCTGCCTGCCTGCCTGCCTGCCTGCCTGCCTGCCTGCCTGCCTGCCTGCCTGCCTGCCTGCCTGCCTGCCTGCCTGCCTGCCTGCCTGCCTGCCTGCCTGCCTGCCTGCCTGCCTGCCTGCCTGCCTGCCTGCCTGCCTGCCTGCCTGCCTGCCTGCCTGCCTGCCTGCCTGCCTGCCTGCCTGCCTGCCTGCCTGCCTGCCCCACCCCAGCCGCCCTGTCGACAATGACTGCCAGCCATGCCTGCACAGAGCCTGGGCGCCTGCAGGTCCTGGAGCTGGGCACCAGGTTCGCAACCGTGAGGGTGGCCATGTCCGGCCAGTCCTTCCTGCAAGCCAGCCGTGATGTGGTAGACTTGTTGCGCCGCAATGCCATGGACGCCTACTCTGTCTGGTGTGTAACATGTTGGACCTCCCTGTAGCGTGAGGAGAATCTGTGACATCTGTGCTGGGATGCAGCCAGAGTGTGGGTGTGGTGGGTTTGGCACCCCAGTGGTGCCTACCAGGTGCTGACCTCCCATCGCTAAATCACCGGCACCACTCCTGCGCCGTTGCGGCTGCCACCGTCACTGCTATAATGCTGCCCCTGCTGCTGCGCCCCTGCTGCTGCACCACTGCCAGTGCTCCGTCTGCTGCTGCTGCTTCTCCTCCCATCCCCATCACTAGTGCTGCCGCCGACGCCTTTACTGTAGCTGCTGCCGCCATCACCATTGCTGCTGCTGCTGCTGCAGGTGGTACCCTGGCCTTGTCCTACACCTAGGGGCTGGCCTGCTGAGCAGCTTGCTGGGTGTGGTGACCTACCTGGTGGCCTTGACACTGCTGCCCTCCAGCCAGCCCCTCCCCTCCATCTCTCCACACAGCGCTGCAGTGGGCTTAGCAGCGCTCACCACCACCTGGTCCCTGTTCGTGCTCTCCTTCCTCTCCTGTGTGCTGCTCAGCTGCGTGGATGCCATGTTTGTGTGCCATGCGGTCGACCGGGACCACCACAGCTGTGGCCAGCCAGAGGTGCAAGAGGTGGGTGGAGCGGTGGTGAGCCTGGCGGTGGCCGGGGCAAGCTGAAGCTGCTGCTGCTGCTGCTGCTGCTGCTGCTGCTGTTGCAAAGTGCCTTTGTCGTCATTCCCTTGTCATTCTGCAAAACTGTGCAGCATGTGCCACTCAGTAGCACCCAGTGATGCTCCCCACTCAACCACAAGTCATGTGTGACTGACCCCTAGACCTGCTCGGCACCTTGTCTCCTGGTCTGCCTGCCTTGCCTGCCTACCTAAACCGAATGCCCCATGAGTCAGGGGCAGCACCCTTCGTCGCACAGGGGTCAAGGCTGTGCCTGCATGCCATGCAGCTGTGCCTGCACTCCACACAGACAAAAACACCGTTTTGTAGTGGTTCACAATTAGTGTGTTCGACTGCAATGAATGCTCAAGGTTGAGAGCCAAGGTGCTGAGCACCCCTGTTGTCCCCGGTTGTCGTGCTGTTGTCGTCAGGTTGCCTGGCAAGGGTCAATGCAATGTCATACACCTGCATGCCATACCTTTTTTCCTTTTACTTTATTTGGTACCTAACACTCATTTAGGTTTGTTCTGTAACATGCACCCACCCGCCCAGGTGCTATCCAAGCTGCCTGGCATCACCACCTCGAGGGAGGGGTCTGGGAGTGAACGGCACTACGGCGCGCCCCTCACCCCTCAGGCCCAGCTCCCTGGGTGCCCCTTTCCCTTCGTCTACACCACGCTGCACCAACATGACCCTGCCTACCACCCCACCCACCACCACGCGTTGGGCCTAAGTCACCATTACCCTGGGCCCAGCCCCCAATACTCCGTGCTGCCATTCAACCAGCAACCAGCCAACAATCCAACCAGCGTGTACACCAGCTCGCAGCCAGCATACTATGCCACTGCCCCAGTCAGTGGGATGCCCTACCCTGCACCGCCCTACTACATACAGAGCGCTGCACAACACAGGTACGCAGGTGATGCCGTATGGCAGTAAGCAGCAGCATCATAGGTACCATCGTCATCATTAACACTGCAATGCATGCTGTGCGGAGATGGGAAGTGGGGAGTGCATCATTAGCAAACATTTGAGCGAGAGTTGGGGCATGAGGGTTGACTCAGGCGCAGGTGCAGAATACAGGTGCAGGATTGCTTGGCATTGGAGCAGAAGGTCGGCCGACCAGGCATGTTGGATATCCATGTGGTAGCAAGGGGGAGCTGTGGCTGTCAGTGTGAAGGTGACCTAGGTATGGGTCAGCGCTCAATAGCTAGATGACCCCTCGATGATCGACCAGGTGAGGGTCAGCCCCCTGCAGGTAGCCACTGAGCAGGGTCGGTGAGTCAGCCCCAAACAGGTATCCACTCAGCAGGGTTACATTTTGGGTGCAGCTACAGCACCTTGACCCTCACTGGGGCCTGTGGTGTTTTGTCTGTGTGGAGTCCCATGGCATACACATGGGCATGATCGCCTACCACCTACACCATTGCCTGACCCAGAGGGCTATGATCTAGAGTTGGCATGACAAACATACGCTAGTTGTAAGCTGATGGCAGCTCAAATGGGGGCACACACATTACTGTTCCGCAGCGGGCTGCTGCTGCTGGGCCTTGGGTGGCCAGTCTCGCAGCCGCTTGTAGCCCAGCTCAGGGTACTCCTTGCCCTTGGCTGGCAGAGCTCCCTGCTTTGGCCACCAGCACAGCTTGAGTGTGCGCCACCTGCTCCCCCCAATGTGCTGCATGTTCAGTGCCGCTAGGAGAATCAGGCAATCAGGCAATGATGGGCAGAGTGGCACTGGGTATGGCGACCTGGGCGTTCAGGGAACAGTGAGCAGCTGATGCTGCCAGCCTTCATTGGTGCTTGCCTGGGTGTTTGGCAACAGCAAGATGGCAAGGCAGCACGATGCCTGAATGAAAAGAACACGGGAACACGAGACGACTGACTTAATGTCAGTGTCAGCAATCATACAATAATTGCGTCAGGGATGCCACTAATTTTTCAATGTGCCAGTGAAAGTTCCGGGGTAGCGGGAACACAGGTGGAGTCTCGGCAACCTTGTAACACAAATACTGAAAGTGAGTTATACACATAGCCTAAGCCACCACTTGCTGCCACCTCACCTAGCAGCGGCTGTCAGTGCGGACAAGATTCCAGGGCAAAGGACAAAGGGCATTACTGCGTGCAGTTTAAAACTATGGTTCATGGACATGAGCTTGCACACACATGTTGCAAACATCCGCGTGGCTTACTCATCGCATTGTATTTTTGTAACGTCAATAGAGTGCGCAACGCGTCGTGTACGTGTCGACTTGGAAGCTTTGGTCCCGGCTGGGCTATAACTTTAGCGAAACCAAGTCTAGGCAGCCATGGGCAGCAAAACGGTGCCGAACAAGTATGGGATGCTTATGGACCATACCTACCTCGACCCTAGGCCAAAACCTGGTTCTGCGGAGCTGCGGAAGGGGTCAACAGGAGAGCCCACTGACCGCGACCATGGGCTGAACATGAAAGCGACAATTGGCCGGTCTGGGAAGGTACGCCTACAGCTACACCATCAGCTGACCTGGCATGAGCAGGGGCACAAACATCCATTGGATGCACTGACTGTGCTTAGTGGCGTATTGCAGCTAAACGATGGCACATTCACAAAGTTCATACCCTTGTTGGATGGAGACCCATATGAGGACCCTTTGAAAACCAAGCTGAAGGCTGATGCGGAGAAGAAGAAAAAGAACCTGACAGAGGTTCCTTTTAAGTCCGCCTCTCCCATGAAGCAGAGTGCGTGCCCAGGCGACTTCTATGGTACGAATGAGAAAGTCCCATACATCGCAGTGAGTGCGTTAAGAGCTGTGAGGCATTCCTGACGGAGCCATCCATGCAAATGTGCACAATCAGTGCGCGTCAGCTCCACACAGCCTTGCTCCCAGCCACAGGTGTAATACGCAGAGGCAGTAGGAGTGAGCTGTGTTAGTTTGACATGCATGCCACGGGGATTACTCCTGGCGGGCTGCAGGGGCACATGGAGGTGCAGAAGAAGAAGGGCGATGTGCCCCAGCAACCCAAGGGGATCTACACCTCTCCTGCCAAGAAGGGCGGGTTTGGGATGAACAAGACAACCTTGAGTGAGCACACAGGCACCAAGGGCGTAGCCACAGAGTGAGTCCCTGTCGCCCACCATGCCACAGCAGGGCAGCTTTTGCTTGCCCCTTCCCACACCGCCACGCTCATGTTCAACACACAATACAAGTCCCAAGGGCGGCAAGGCACAGCACCTGCTACATGCAGCCAGCAACCCCATCAGCTTGCTCAGCAGTTTGTATGCCTTAGTGCCTGGGCGGCACAGGGCCTTGAGGCCAGGCCAGCAACACAGCTCAAGGGGGCGCAGACAGCAACCCCACAACTGCAGACACTGACTTTCTGGTATTGCCTGGTGAGAGGGTAGCAAGGGCATGCCCCGAGGCTCCTCTCCTCCCTTAATGCACGCCCATCGGCGAGGGCACAGTCTTTCTTTCTTTCCTGGCATTGCTGCATGACACAATGTGTCACCTGGCTGGTGGCGTGCCATGCATGCACTAATGCAAGCTGACTCAGCTTCAGTTGGCTCAGGGAGGTATCCTCCCGCTACCGGTTGCTGCTGGCCTTGGGCGGGTGGTCCTGCATCCATATGCAGCCCAGGCTTTAGGCGCAAACTCTTGTCAGGTTCCGTGAAAACAGCTTCAGCATCTGTTGCTGGCTCTTACTCAGTGTTTGACATGCTGGTCTAGCCACCTGCCTGCTTGCCTGGCTGCTGGGAGTGGGTGGGCCCTGCAGCCTTGCCTCTGCAGCTAGGACAGGCCAGTGCCAGCCACCACCACCTCCCAGCAGCTGCCCTCCCTTGCACCTACCCCTGTGCGCCCCCTGCCACCTCCCATCTGCCACCTCCACCCGCCAGCGGGTACCCGAGTGAACTTGCCCACTGGCAAGAGTGGGAACATGCGTTCGAATGCAGGCGACATGCTTTGCAGCAATGACACAATGCTCACATGCCGAAGATGTGGGGCAACAGCACTAGTGCTGTCTGTTAGGTGCTCTGTAGCACTGGGCTTGGTCAGTCAGCTGGTTTGAGTTTGTGACCAACAGCAGGTGCCCGACCCTAAGGCTGCAAGGCATGACAGATATGCTGGGTGCGCCAGACTTCACTGGGGGTCCCCGCCAAGTTGGCTGGGTGCAGTGATGACCAAGCAGCCTGTAGCTGATGACCAGACTTGCTGCGGCATGTTGTCAGGAAGTCACACCAACCTTCAGTTTGTCAGGACATCACACCAAGCCTGAAGTGGCTTCAGTGTTTGTGCTCCTGTGGATGTGCCTGTGTGGTTGCTGGTCATAGGTATGAGTACCAACACGACCCTGAGACCTGGCAGGAGCAGAAGCGCAGGGAGGCAGCGGAGGCTGATCGCAAGGCCAGGGTCACGGAGCTGCCCTTCAAGCCCTCAAACCCGGCCAAGAAAGGTAAAGCGGGGGAACCTGGCACTCCAGGGGCGGGTGCAGCAGTCGGTGGCATCTGTAACCAAGTTGAAGTTGTAAATCTTACAAAGGTTAGTTCCAACACTACCAAGGTTACACACTGCAGCAGCTCACCTTCACACAAACCACCAGCCAGCCACCACCCACCCCCCACCCACCCAGCCAGCCAGCCACCCCCCAGCCAGCCACCACCACCAACCCAGCCAGCCAGCCACCGCCCACCACCAGCCAGCCAGGCCAAGGTCAGCAGCAGGAACGGGATGGGAGGAACAGGAGCATCAGCAAAGGAGCGCTCATTGCATCTGCCACGCTCCCTAGCGCACTGCCGTGTCTGCAGCCGCCCCGCATTGTGTTTACTGTTTCTGGTTACATGCTTGTGAGTAAGCATAGGCACATGCTGCAGCTGTGCGTGGCGAGCAGGTGCAGGGCAAGCGCATCTTCTCACAGTCACACATCTTACTCACACTCTCACACTGTGCCTGCTCACCGCATCTCATCACAACACAGAGAATCACCTTCCCTCGCTGGCACCTGGAGCTTCCTGTGGCTGCTGCTCTCTCCATAAGGCTGTCCCTCATGAATCTGGGCTGGGCTGCTGCCTGCAGGTGGCTTTGGAGTCCCCAACACCACCATCAGCAAGGGCAAGGGCGTGGTGGGGGAGTGGGAGTACTTGCCTGGCACAGCCACTCCCCTGGAGGGGGCAGCTGTGGAGAAGAAGGAAGTGGTGGCCTTCAAACCCAGCTACGCCTTTGCCAGCCAGCGTGTGGAGAAGATTCCCTACATCCACGACCCGGAAGTGCCCAAGCTGCAGTGAGTGACATACGCACAGTGCACTGCAGTGCAGGAGTGCTCCTACTCACCCTCCTGCTTCGCATATAGACCTGCCAACCCTACCGTCAGCTCCTCTCCATGCCAGCCATGTCCTGCTGGACTGCTCGACTGCTTGGCCTGTGTGCTGCTCAGCCGTACCTGTGAGACATGTATGTATCTATGTATGCGGGGCACCCTCGACAGCCACAGACCCCATCCCGGTAGCATGCTCCCTCACTACCCACCGCCAGCGGCCAGCAGCCAGACACGCTGAGCACACCGTGGCTGCACCATCAACACGTGCAAACCGGCATCTTGTAGCACCTTGTGTAGCGTTTGTGCCTTAGATCAGGTGGTGATGGGTCAGGCTGGTGGCTCAACTGCCATTCATCCTGGAGGCTTTGCATATCCCTGTACACTGTTGGGTGGGGCACATGCAGGGCAATGGCAGCCAAGGTGAAGGAGGAGCAGGCCCGGCTGGCTGTCACAGGCCCCTGGAAGCCCAACTTCTCCACCAAAACAGACATGGTGCGCTCCATTGTGAAGATGAACATCCGGTAAAGCTGGCGAGCTCCACACTGATGAGCTACTTCCTGGGCACGCCTGCGTGGTGCTGGGTGACAGGCCCAACACCAGCACCCCCACAGCCAGGCAGCTCAGCTAGCACCCTCACGGTCCCCATGCCTATCCAACCCCACCCGCACCAGCCCACCCCTGCCAAAGCTGCCGTGCCTGCCAAAGCCATCGCGCCCTGCCATAGCCGCGAACCAGGCGTGCGACCCACCGCCCCTGCTCGAATGATCCCAGGAGTGAACCAAGGGGGGTGGGCTGCCTGGCTCAACAGCTCAGGGCTGAGGGTGACCAGACCACAGAGTGCGACTGACCAAACATGAGCAGGGCAATGCATGGCAGTGGGTGGGGGTTCACGGGCTTGATGTACAGCATGCGGCGCCTCACCTATGCCTGTAGGCTGCTGCACATCATGCTGCACTCCGGGGGAAATGGGTTGTAATGATGATGGTGATGTAGGCTGCTGCAAGGTGGCCAAGGGCAGTGCAGGAACTCGATTTGCATTAATAGGGAGCTCAGTCGTGCATGTTTGATAGGTGGCCCCTCACAAGGCCTTGTCTCTATCTGACCCATGCCACCGCCCACAGACTGTAATAGGCGGTGCTGCATGAAGTATGAAAGATGTATTGCTCTGTTGAGATGTGCACTGGAGATGTTGACACTAAGAGGGGAAGAAAGATAGGGGGAGGGGGGTGCGTCACTGCTGCTGGCACCAGACCAGGCTGAGGAATGGGGGGGCTGATCTGACTGTTGACTGTGGGTGATCTCGCTCCGCTACAATCATATTGAAGCATCCTCGGTCGCACCCTTGATGACTGCAGCCCCCACATTCTGCGCAAGAGATAGGCCGAGCTGGAATCTGCAGATGTGCAGCCCCCTTGTCCCTCACTAGGGCCTCCATTTGAGCCGGACCAGTAGTGGCCACTAGCAGCCACTAGCGGGAATACTAGTGAGCAATAGTAGCCGGCTCAAATGGTGTTATTGGGCTGTGTGGAGTATACCCAGTGCACACGGACATGGTGCATGAGTGCCTACCACCTACATTATTGCCAAACGCCTGAGGGCTATTGTGTAGAGTTGGCATGACAAAACATGCGCTAATGTAAGCTGATAACATCTGTAATGGCGACACATACTACTGTGCCACAACAGGCTGCTGCTCCTGGGACTTGGGTGGCTCGTCTCGCAGCCGCTTGTAGCCAAGGCCAGGGTACTCCTTGCCCTTGGCTGGCAGAGCTCCCTTGGCTGGCCAGTAGCACAGCTCCAGTGGACGCCACCTGCTCTCCCCATGATGATCAAGCAGCCTGTAGCTGATGACCTGGTGAATGCTTCGCATTGCAGCAATGTGTGTTTCAGCAGCCACCATGTGATGACACTAGGCTTGATCATTGGTGATCTGCCACACAGCCGCTTGTAGGCCTTGGTGCCAGGGCCTTTAGTCAAACAAAACGCATTCAACAAGGAACATGTTTGACTGTGGGTAATCTCACTCAGCTACTCCAAACGAGTTGAAGCGTCCTCGGTCGCACCCTTGATGGCTACAAACCCCACACCAGTGGCACTTTTTCAACAGACCACTGGGCACCTCATCAAAACCAACAGCTTAATGCTTTGTAAGGTTAACAGCCTGCTCAAACTACAAGGCACTATGCATTGTTGCGGGCCCGGCCATCAATACCCCGTCCCCCTTGGGCAGCCGGTCATTAACCCACTTGCAGCGCTGCTGGTACTCATCGCCAACGGGGGGCAGAGCCTCCCTGTCCTTCCAGCTGCACAGCTCCAGGGGGCGTTGCATGCTCTCCCCAATGCCCTGAAAGTTGAGGCACCCGTTGGTGTCCCGGTCCAGCCACCTGCCCCATGGGGGGGCCTGAGGTGGTGGGACTGGGTCAGGAGCAGCAAGGGAAGGCTGGTCCTGGGCAGGGGGAGGGGATGGCTCCTGGGCTGGGGGAAGGGGTGGGGGGTCCTGGGCAGGGGCAGAGGGGCAGCTGGGGGAGGGGGAGGGGGGTTGGGTGGCACCTGGTGGCACCACTGCAGGCCCAGCACATCCTTAGCATGTCACAGGCTCCAGGCTGGGCGCACCCGCCGTTCAATCACCTGACCTAATGCTGGGGGTACCCTGTCTGAGAGCCTAGGCCGGCCATTTGGCAGGTGCAGCTCACAAGGCTGGCGGGCATGCACGGACGAGCTGACACGGCTGGTACGGAACTCATCCATGATCACCAGCCTGTCAGGCGTGTCATCCGTGTTGGGCCTGCTAGGCTGCTCCACCACCTTGCGAAAATCCTCTCGCACTGCCCCCGCCTTCCACCCACTGGGGCTCCCCGCCAAGTTGGATGGGTGCAGTGACATTGCACAGGATGACCAAGCAGCCTGTAGCTGATGACCTGGTGAATGCTTCACATTGCAGCAATGTGTGTTTCAGCAGCCACCATGGCTGCGACGACACTAGGCTTGATCATTGGTGACCTGCCCCACAGCCGCTTGTAGGCCTAGGGCCTTGAGGCCAGGACACCAGCGCAGCTCCAGGGGCCGCCGCTTGCTCTCCCCAATGCGTTGCAGGTTCAGCGCTGCCTTGGTGTCCCTGTCTAGCCACCTGCCTGGCGGCTCGGGTGAAAGGGGGGTGTAGGCTGGCTTGCCCCTGCCAGGCTTGCCCTTTGCACCCCACAGGCCCCCCGCAAGCTTGCCCTTTGCTACCAGCTGGTTGATCGTGAGCAGGCCGCGTGGTCAGGTCTGTGTCAATCACATCGTCTGCAGCACCTGGCATGACCTCAGGTGCATTAGTGGAAGAGAACAATGCATCACACAGTTAATTGGAATGCATCACAGACAATTGAGCAACAGCTCATATCGCGCTATGGCTAAGAAGAAGCGGTAGGGCGGCACCAGGGAGAAGAAGGGCCCGCCAAAGAAACTGAAAGGTTCGTGTGTAGTTTTGTAGTGCACAGTCTCACACCCCTAATCATTGCTTACACTTGCTATCCTACAGCTACCCGATTCGACACTGGATGCGACACTGGCGCAGCACCACTGCAGTGGCACAGCACCAGTCACTGCTGGGCGTCAGGCAGGTCTGCTAGGCCTTTGTATATGTCTGTGTACGCCATGACCCGGCCACCGCGTGTGCCAAGGTACACAGACCCAGCCGGGCTGGCATACCTGCCAGGGCTGGCTGCCCCTGCTATGTCTGCCCCAGGTCTCCTGGCAGGTGGTGGTGACAGCGCCACCCTGGCCCCTGGCACGCCACCGACTGCAAACTGCATGCTGTACGGCGCCCCGTGCAGCCCAGCGCCTGCGTTGACCTTGGCCCTGATGGTGTGACCCCCCCGGAGCTGCTGGGGCTGGGCTGAGGGCACAGGCCGGGGGTCTGGCTGCCCTGCTGTGTGGCCTGGGTACTGCAGGGCCTTGTGGGGGTTGGGCTGAGCCAGGGGGCTGGTCAGCAGGTTGTTGTGCCGGGGAGGGGCTTGTGTGGGGCCAGCAGTGCGGGGCGCGGCCCAGCTGTTGTGGAGCAGGTCAGGCCCAGGCCTGGCAGCAGTGGGGCCTGCCATGGGGTAGTGGAACCAGGGCGACCAAGGGGATAGAGGGCTGCTGGCAGCAGGGTGCCCAGGCTGGGCGCCTGCTTCCCTAGCGGGAGTGCTGGCAGGAGAAGGGCCTTGCAAGGCTGAAGACTGCGAGCCCTGCTGCCGTGAGGTGGTCGTGTAGGTTGTGGCAATCGGTTGGTGGTTGGTCAGCGGGGTGGGCCCTAGCCTGCGGTTCATTTCAGCCAGCTGCAGGGCGAGCTGTGCATTCACCGCGGCCTGACTGGCCAGCTGGCGCCTGAGCTCCAACGTGGCACTGCCGCTACTGGCAGAGGCCATGCCTGCCTCTGCACCTTGCTGGTGCCTTGCATCCTGGGCAGCAGCAGCGGTGGCGCTGGCTGGGGGTTCCAGTGACGCACTGGGCGGGTCAGGGAGAGAGGTGCGAGCTGCTGTGTCCTCAGCCTGTGCCTCAGATCTCACTGTGGGCCGAGGCCGAGGCTGGGGCAGCTCTGCCTGCTCCTCCCACGCACGCTGCCTAGCAGCGCCTACCCTGAGCCCCTGGCCTCCGAGCTCCCAGCCGCCTGCCATGCCAGACAGGCTCTGGCTAGCCGGGCTGGCTCCACCCTGGGGCGTGTGCAGCACAGGGGGCTCAGACACATCCTCGGTGGCAGCGGGGGAAGCCGGCACTCCAGGGGCGGGTGCAGCAGTCGGTGTCATCTGCTGCGATGTTAGGCCACTGCTGGGGAAGGAGGAGACTGCCAGCACAGAGGCCGGCTGGCTGAGTGAGCCTCCCTGCCTGGCCTGGGTGCCGACCAGCTGGCGCAGCAGCTGACGTTGGCCCTGCTGCGCCTCCAAGGCAGCCAGCAGGACGTTTCTGACCTGCGGCCACAGAGGGTGTGGCAGCCACACGCTTGTAGAAATGCCAACGTAAACCATGATGTGAGCGTCCACCCCAGGTCACCCCAGGTGGGAGCACCAACAAATTCAACCAGAACCAAGCAGCGACCGCTCTGCACCAGCAACACATGGGGTGCATGGGGTGCATGTGCAGGAGTGCATGGGGAGGGAGCAGGACTCCTATAGGCAAGACACACACCAAAGTGTGTAAGCATCTACAACCAGTGGACTGGTTGGAGCATGTGTGCCTAGCCTATGCCATTTACTTGCTGCACTTGGCTTTACTTGCCCTTCCTAGCCAAAATCAGCAGACCTATTGGTGTTGTGCGCCTGAGCCAGCTCACTACCTCACCAGCTGCTTGCTGTGACTGCTGCACAAGCAAGGACTTCATTCTATGGCATGTAAGGTCATTTGTGCAACCAGCAAGGTCCGCCATGCAGAACAAAACCCTGCATGGACTGAGGTTGAGGTGCTTGCTGCCTCTCACCCGGCGCTCCAGTTTACGCGTCAGCGCATCGAGGCCCAGCAGCAGGGCGTTCTCCTCCAGCAGCACACTGCCTGCGCTGGCCCCCCCTGACCCGGCCTCTACACTGCCGCAGCTTGCACATGGGCTTGGACTCTTTGGGCTCGTTGCACCTGAGCAGCAAATGGTTTGGTGGCTCCTATCAGGGCAGGGCTGCTGCCACGCTGGCAGACAGCTCTAGTAAAGTTAGACAGAATAGCTCTAGTAAAGATAGATGGTGGGCACAGTGAAGAGGCTCAGAGTAGTAGCTACCTAGGGGTCCCTAGTGGTCCTACTCTAATGTAGGCCCTAGTGAGGGACGAGGGACTGGTTCCACCGTTTCCAGCCCGACTTTAGTCACCTAGAAGGGGAGAGGGTTTGCACAGCTTTGCCTCTGTGGCTGCCACAAGCTGCAGCAGGGCAGCCAGGCGCAAGCGGGACGTCTCCACCACAGAGGGCTGCAGCGAAGGCTGCAGGGGGCTGCCAGGGTTGCTGCATGCTGTCTCGCTGCCTCCTGGTGGCACAGCAGAGCCCCCCAAGGCCGCCGCCTGCAGCTGCAGCAGCTGGCGCTTGGTGGCGTCATACTTTGACTGCAGCTTGGCCAGCTTCTGCTCAGCGCTCGCAAGCTGCCCCATGATGCCTGGCAGCCGCATCGCCTGGAGAGGGGATGACACGTGTGCGCCACCCATCTGCTGCCCCTGGCTGCTGGCTGCGGCCACCTGCTCAGCCAGCTGGTGCTCCAGGGCCACGCAGTGCTTGGCAAGCTGCTCAGCTGCAGCAGTCTGCAAGTGCAGCTCCGCCTGCAGCGTGGCGCAACGGTTAGTGAGCTGTTGGTAGGCGGCAACCTCTGGTGGCTCTGGTGGCTTGGTCGGGGTGGCATCAGGAGCAGCTGTAGCAGCTTGTAGCTGCTGCTGCCTGTTGAGCTCTGCCTCCAAGAAGACAATCTGCGAAGAGGGAGTAGGGAACAGTAAACAACAGTAACAATAACAATAATGATAACAATAATAAGAGTAGTAACAATAGTAATAAAGGGAAGGGTAGAAAAAGGAGTAGCCACGAGTACTAGCAGTGGTGATAGCAACGGACCCAAAGCTTAGGCAGAAGCAGTGATGGCCAACCTAGCCTCCTGCTGTCATGCCAGCCAAGCAGTCAACACATTGCATCTAGACCTAGCAATTGAGTGAGGCATCGCACGTGCACATGCAGGCACCCACACAAGAGGGTGGAGACCACAGGTGATGTTGTGTGGGCAACAAACTGCTCAACTGCAAGCACACACTGTTTAATGCTTTGGCTCTTGATTGTGGTTCGCAAGCCGAGTAGAGGCATTGCATGCAGTGGCATGAGCCTTGATGCAAGCAATGACCACCCACCTTATCAGCCTGTTCTTTGAGCTGCGTTTGGAGCTGCTGCTCCACTTCAGCCTGCAGTGCTCGAGCTGCATGCTCCCCATCCAGCCTTGCTGCCTCTGTCTGCTCCGCTGCAACTTGCTGCAAGCACGCAGTCTGCCTGGCCTCTTGCTGCAGGTGTTGCACTTGCTGTTGCAGCTTTTCAGCTGTCTCAGCTGCAATCTGCTGCTGTGTTGCAGCTGATTCCAAGGCACTGCTCAGCTGCTGACGCAGACCCACGACCACAGACCTGGCAGTGCCCACCAGCCCCTTCAACACCGCGCTCTCCATGCCCACCTCGTCAAGCTGCAGCTGCGTTTTTCGTAGCGTGTGCACCAGTGTCTGCTCAGCTGTGAGGGCACGCAGGTCAGCCTGTGCAAGCAGCTGGGTGAAGTGCTCCCGCTCAGACAGCAGCAGGGCCCTGACAGCCAAGCTGTTCGCAGCATGAGTCTCGGCATCAGCTGCCGCTCGGGACTGGTCAGCTGAGCTAGAAGCAGGTTCAGCATGGCTACCAGCTGGTTGACCGTGACCAGGCCGCTTGGTCAGGTCTGTGTCAATCACATCGTTTGCAGCACCTGGCATGACCACAGACGCATCAGGGGGAGGGGCTGGGCTGCGTACTTGGGCTCCGTCCTGCTCAGCTGGCACGAGATCTGTCTCTGCTTCGGTGCAGGTAGGTGTGGAGGCTGCGGAAGGACCCTGAGGGTGCAGGCTGTGGGAGACGTCCAGGGGCGGAGGGGATGTAGGGACGGCAGATAAGCCTGCTTGGGTGGCCTCCAGCTCCTGCACACAGGAGGTTTAGCCATGTTCACATGCAATGCAAGTGTGCAACCAGGTGCCAAGGTATACATGGTATGGCAGTATATGGGGTGACGGTCACCCATAGCCAATGTCCAGGCAAGTGTGACTGAAGAGGGATGGCATTCTTCCCAGGTTCAGGGTCCTGAGACTGAGCAAGATGAAATGGCATGCCCAATGGATGCTGTAATGAATCACACAAAGTCGATCGACAGAGCTATGGCGAAGAATAAGCGGAAGGGCGGCGTCAAGGAAAAGAAGGGCCCGCTAAAGAAACAGAAAGGGTAAGGAATACCCTGGCTTGGGCTACCCAAGGGTAAGGAATACCCTGGCTTGGGCTACACGCGGCTACGAGACAAGCCACCCAAGGCCCAGGAGGAGCAGCCTGCTGCAGCACAGTAGTAAGTGTCGCCATTTGAGCTGTCATCAGCTTACAATCAGTGCATGTTTTGTCACGCCAACTCTACACAATAGCCCTCAGGGGTCAGGCAATGATGTAGGTGGTAGGCACTCATGCACCATGTCCATGTGCACTGGGTATACTCCACACAGCCCAATAACACCACTTGAGCCGGCTACTATTGCCCACTAGTATTCCCGCTCATGGCTGCTAGTGGCCACTACTGGTCCGGCTCAAATGGAGGCCCAAGTGAGGGACAAGGGGGTTGAGCAAGATGTTGACATACAGCCTTTCTGACCAGCATGCAGCGTGCATGAACTCAGAGAACCTTAAGACCCACCTTCACTTTAGCCTCCAGGTCCGCCATGTGCTTCAGCAGCATGCTGCGCTCTAGCTTCCAAGCAGCTGCCTCCATCTGCTGGGGGCTGTGGCTCGACCCCTGGCTGGCCCCCACTGCTCTGGCACCCAAGGAGCCCTTTCCTGCTCGTGTTTTCCCGACCTTGGCAGCTGTCAGAGCCAGCACCGCAGAGGATGCAGCAGCAGGGCTGGGCGCATCTCCTGCAGCTGCAGTCAGGCCCGCTGTCCCCGCTGAGGGTGTCTCATAGCCAGCTCCAGGGGGGCCCTGCACAGACAAAGCTGCAGGCTCAGACTGCCACTTGGCAGGTTGACAATGAGTGCCAGGGCCAGGCAGCTATATACCCTGTTGACATGGCTATCGGGCTACAGCCAGTGGCAAAACCATGTGTACAGTCCAAGCTGGATCAGCTTGCCGCCACGACACAACTTTTCATGGCGAGCACAAGTCTTCAGTCACACTCTGGAGATCAGGCAGGAGCTCAGACACACTGCCTGACACTGCCCCAAGTGCAGGGTCATGAGCTTGAAGAAGGTGCTACCTCATATGATAATGCCAGTGTCTCAACACAGTCTGGTGCAGTTTGGGTCTGGACTACGAGCTCCACACCACCTTGCAAGACAGGCTACATGAGGGGACATGACGACACCCTGAGTGCTGCACTGGCTCCTCCTGTCGCAGGTCTCATCTGCCTCCTGTCACTCCACACAGGCAAATTAGTAACAACATTTTTGTCTCACATCTCCATAATAACGATGGTACCGCCGAGTATGATGTGCTTGTACTGGTGCAAGTGCAGCTACCTCACCTCACTGTCACTCGCCTCACTGTCCTCACTAGCTGCGCCTTGCAGCTCAACAGGTTGGGTGGCAGTGGGCAGTGGCCCCAGCTCCTTGCCAGTGCTACTGCCAGCCGTGATGGCAGCAGGGGGACAGGCACTGACATCCGTGTTGTTGCCAGAATGCTGCTCAAGTGCCTGCTCTTCTCCCGCCAACTTCCTGCTGCTGCTGTTTAGATGACCTTCACCTTGGCCTTCACCTTGGCTGCCATTGCCCTGCATGTGCCCCACCCAACAGTGTACAGGGATATGCAAAGCCTCCAGGATGAGTGGCAGTCGAGCCACCAGCCTGACCCATCACCACCTGACTTAAGGCACAAGTGCTACACAAGGTGCTACAAGATGCCGGTTTGCACGTGTTGATGGTGCAGCCATGGTGTGCTCAGCGTGTCTGGCTGCTGGCAACTGGCGGTGGCAAGTGGCAAGTGCAGCTCTGCCTGCAGCGTGGCGCAACGATTGGTGAGTTGCTGGCAGGCGGCATCACAGCATACGTGCAAGCCCTTATGGCAGGCGATGTGGTGAGGGGATGGTTGATGTAGACGGCAGCTCAAGCAAGCAGTTTTGACAGGCTGGGTGTGCCAAGAAAGCAAAGTCAGAGTGTCAGTACAGGAGCAAGGAGAGATATCGATGGCATGGTGTGAAGAAACCAGCGGATTAGCATTCATAGCACAGTGTGGATTGGCTGGGTGTGTCAACAAAGATGGCGCAGATGAGATGGCAGCGGGAGATGATAGCAGCACAGACACCTCGGCTGACATCATCTCAGCACCACTCACCACCAGCTCCTCCTCCACACCGCCCGTGACAGCAGCCGCACCAGAGTCCTGGCACTCCTGGAGCACAGCGATGCACTGCCCAGGCTCCAGCCCCTCTGGTGCCCCTGCTGGGCTGCTGTCAGCTGCCACCGAGCTGCCTGATGCGCAAGGCAGGGTGGGAGGTGGACCAGCTGTCATAGCCAGCACACCAGGGGCGGGAGCAGCAGTCGGTGTCGTTGGTGTCACTGCTTCAGCCATGGAGGTGGGGTCGGTGGCAGCCCCCATGCAGCCAGTTGTGACAGGACCTGCAGCTGTGGTTAGGATGGCAGCTGGTTTGCCTGCCTGCAGCTGAGCTGTCAGGCGGGAGGCCAGGGTGGTGAACTTGCGCAGCTCGCCACGCAGCCCAGAGTTTACTGCCTGCTGCTCCTGTAGCTCCTTTTTCAGTTTGTCAATCTCCATTCGGGCAGAGGCAATTTCAGATCTGCACAGACAAGGAATGGTGCAGCGTGCTGCGGTGGCTATAGCAAAAAGCAGTGGCTAAGAAGAAGGCTGCGGACTCAGGTGTGCACACAGGACTGGTCCAGTCCTGCTGCACTGCGCTGATGTGGATGGGGCAAAGGCTGTTACGAGTTGGCACAGTGGGCTGGCAGTCACAATCTCAGGGACACTCTTGAAGATGTCGTGGGTGATGGGACTGTATGCCTGCTAACCTGGTGACCGGCATCACTGTCGTGGCGATGTCGTCTTCGTCATCTTCCTCGTCAAAGGAGTACTCAATGTCATTCTCATCGTAGTCTTCGGCCAGAAACTCATCCTCGTCAACCTCCTGTGCTTCCTCCTCATCATCGCCCTCCTCCTCCTCCTCCCCAGCCTCAACTCTGGCTTTGGGGCCCAAGGGGGGAGGCACTGGCTGAGCATGGCCTGCATGTGGTGGCAGAGATGCAATCTCGCAGCAGCACATGCAGTTACCATACAAAGAAAAGGTGATATGATACATATGTGAGAGGTCATGGTGTCAACTGGCGAAGGTACGCACAATTTTAGGGACCTGTTGACAAACTGTCGGCCATAAATAGGGGCCATGGCAACAGCGGTAACTCAACAACAGCAGGAGCAGCAGCTGCTGGCTTGCGCATCCTGGCTAGTAATGGTTTGCATGCTCTTATTCACATCCGTATCCTGGCATGCTGCTACCAGGGTCAGGCACTAGCGTAGGTAGAAGGCGCCCATGCCATGCGCATGTGCTCCACACAGACAGAACATCACCCCTAACGAGGGCCCTATCACTATGCCTTTGCAATGGTAATTGCTTCCTGCTTGACTGGTGAGTGAGGTCCAGCACATGAAGCAGGCCCTGCTGTGCCACAAAGGAGGTGCCCTGCCCCACACACCTGTGCCTGTTGTTTTCTTGACCTGGTCAGACGGGTAGCGTGGGCAGATGATGCAGCGGTCCCGCAAGAAGTTGTCAATGGAGTCCTCTACACCGTTGTCCAGTGGAGGGGGTGGCTGGTTGCTGGCGCACCCTGGTGCCTCCTCCGCAAATGATTGGCTCAGCCGCCCCTGAGCAGTCGTGCCTGCTGCGCTGTTGGTTGCAGTACTTCCAAGGCTCACTGATGGTAGGTCTTGGGGAGCTGGTTGCTGGAGAGTTGATCCCTGCATGCAGACAGCAAGAATGGCCTGGCCAGGGCAGAACAGCATGGTAGATGTAGCAGTGACGTGCCCACCACCTGCATGGTGGACTAGATCCAGGCACACTGCAAGGTACAACAAACAGTCAAGTAAACATTCTTCAGCACTGACCAGTACACTGAGTGTTTCCTAGCTCATATCGTGACCGCTGTGGCATACACTCCAGGCAAATTGAAATCAGTATGAGTGAGTGCCCAAAGCTGATGAGTAGGAATGATCGGCTGACCAGCTGGTCCCAGCATGAAACATGCAGAGGAGGGGTGGGGGCTGTTGACAGTGCTCCAACAGGTTCTCCTGTTCTGTCCTCCTCCTGTTCTGTCGTGTTAAGCCACTCAGTTCTCCTTAAGGGGCCACCAGTTCAACTGCGACGCACCGCAGAAACACTGTGTTTGGATGCCAGGGCCGCGAACGGTCCACCCTCGCAGCTGAAGGCCGAGTCTACTGCACTGGCCCTGCTGGCTAACCTGGGCCCTTTCCTGTGGCTCAGTGAGGGTTCTACTTCGGAGGAGCCAGAGTGGTGTTGAGACAAGACTGGGGCTGGGGCTGAGTGCTGTGGCTTGAGGCTCTGCATCGACCCCTTCTTGCCCAGGATGGCCTTCAGGCCTGCCGAGGCAAAGGGAGACACCAAGGTGTAGGGGGAGGCAGAGCTGGGTGCCTGCTGTGAGGGCTCTGGGGCGTCCTGTTCTGGGGGGCCACTGGAGGGGTGAGCACTGCTGTTGCTGCTGCTGCCAATGCTGCTGGCCTTGTGTGACGCGCACTGCGCATGAGCCAGCAGCTTGGTGGCTGCTGGCAGCTGAGGAGGCTTCACGCCTGTAGGCCGGGTCTGTGGGCCTGCAGGCTTGCTGCCTGGTGCCTGGGCAGCCAAGTGCAGGGCGGCCTCCTCACGCAAGGCGGCCTCCTTCAGGGAGGTCATGGACTGGCGCTGAGCACCACGCAGGCTGGCCATCAGGAAGCTTCTGGGCTGGGCCACCCACACCACCTCCTCCTCCTCCTCCTCCTCTTGCTCTTCATCCTGCTCCTCTTCCTGGTGGAGGGCTGTGCAGTCAGTGGTGGTGTTGCTGCTGCTGGGGTCGCTGGACCAGGAAGAGGGCAGCTCGACAGCCTGAGTAGGCCACGCAGAAGCCTGATTGTAGACATGGCGCATGTCAGCGGCTGCATTGGAAGGGCTGTCCGGGTCAGAGGCATAGCGGTCAGCAGCTGGGCCAGCCACAGGGAAAGCAGACAGAGCGCCCAGCCTCACAGGCGGGCTGTGTTGCTCACTGCCAGCTGCCTCTGCGTCACCAGGCTCGGTAGAATGCTGTAGCGGCAGTGTTGACAGCTGAGGAGGGGCCGTTTCTTCACCCTGGCTGATGCCGCCCTGCATGTGTGATGGTGGAGCCGCTTGCAGCTGCAGAGCTGCAGCTGCAGTAAAAGATCCCTGGCTGGCTAGCTCGCTGTCCCTGCCAGGAGTGCCAGCCAGCTCAGGCGGCCCAGTTGCGCCAGGTGGAGAGGGGGACGCCTGGTGAAGCGCCTCTTGGCCCTCTAAGACACAGTTGCAGTCGAGGCACTGCTTGTTACCAAGACCCTCCTCAGGTGCCAGAGCAGCAGAAACCGTGGTGGTGCTCTGTGCAGCAGGGAGCACCATGACAGGGCCATCTGTTGCTGGCAGTCGCAAGCACAGCACACACGATGGAAGCAAGAGCCTGGTGGAGCGTACTGCACAGCCGGTGGTGGCGAGGTGCAGCTAGGCAAAGCAAGCTCATGCCCATGCACTACTCCCCACACAAGCCAGCGCACACACAACCCTTTCCCATTGACATTGACAGCAGCCAGGAGCTGTACCTGCAGCCAGGTATACATTGACTACTGCAAGACCACAGGCTGCGATGGCTAGGCCTTGTTGCCCGCATGCCCAAAATGACATTGTGAAGCAGCTGATGTTTGCCAGGGAGCTATTTTCCAGGACGACTGGCCAGGCAGGGCAGGCAGACAGGAGATTACGCAGGCCCGTGGCTGATGTGCACTTGGCTGCATACCCGGCCCGGGCAACAGTGCAGGCTGTTGGCCTGGCCGGCAATAAGTGGTATGAGGTCTGCCAGGACCGTGAGGCCTTGCGCGCCCGCATCCATAGAGCTTCGTGGGATCTTTGATGCTGTGTGCTGCAGCAACGCCATGGTGATGATAAGTGACAGCAACCCTATGCAGCTCTGTGCACACAGATACTCACCACCAGCGCCTCCTTCATGTCGCCATCAACTTCAGCTGTGCCCAAACCCAGGCGCTGGCCAGGCCCCAACCCTTGTGATGTCACTGCAGGATTGCTGTCAGCTGCGGCTGAGCTGCCTAATGGGCTCGGTAGGGGTGGGGCTGACACCACCATCTGGACCGCCTGAGACACGATGCCTTGCACAATGCTGTACACCTGTTGCTGGGAGGGGCTGGCTGGTGGTGATGTCAGACCCTGGTCGTGACCAACAGGTGACGGGCAGCTTGCGCCTGAGCTGGCCTTGGCGGCCTCTGCAGTATCCGCACACTGCAATGCTTGAGGCTGGCTGCTGTCATCAGTGACACCGCCGCTTGCCTGCTGAGATACAGGAGCAGGAACTGAGGATGCGGTGAGCGCATCCTCCTCACCATCTGCCACCAGCTCTACTTCCTGCAAGTCCTCGATGCCCTCCACTCGGTCAAGGTCACAGGGGATGCCGTGCACAGGGGAGCGCAGGCAGCCCGCCCGTCTGCCCAACAGCTCCTGCAGTATCTGGCTAGAGGGCTTGGCTAGCTTGACGGGAGTCTTGGGCTCAGCTGCAGCCTGGGGCTGCTCAGTGGAGGCAGCTGCAGCGGGGCTACTGGATTTTTGACCGTGACCAGGCCGCCTGGTCAGGTCTATGTAGATCACATCCTCAGCGTCTGCTGTGGCTGTGGCACTGGACTCTTGGCAAGCTGGCTGCTGGGCAGTAGGGCTTGACGTGCCTGGGGCTATGTTGTCTGGGTCCACTGCGTCAAGGTCCGCACTGGGAGGGGGTGGCAGGTCTGGAGCAGGTGCTGTGGGGGTAGGGTCCACCTCTTGGCATCCCTGTGTGGAAGCAGGCGGAAACATGATCATGAGTTGTGCATGTCCTCCAATAACAAGACTCTTGCAGGCGCAGAGGGCTCCTCACTCAATACAGTACCCTGCCGCATGGCAGAGCCATGCAGCCCTCGCTAGAGCACACGGCAGTAGCAACATGTCGAAAAAGGTAGTTGCGCTGGCTGGAGCACAATGATGGCATGACTGCCTTGCCATCAGTAGAGCGAGGTGACACCAGCAGCTGCCTTGGTGTAAAACGCACTGCTCTAAAGGAGTGGCAGGCTGGATGCAAGCAGTGGGTAAGTGGGTCTATCCAATGTGACTCAACCTCACTGCCAGCATTCTCTAACCCCAGCAGGGCCTGCCAGTCCAGGGCTGAGGGCTGGCTGAGAAAGTTAAAGGCTGCAAAGGGAAGGTAGGCGGCTGGATTGTGGCTGCCTTTCTTCTTCTCGACATGCCATGCATGAGGCAGAAGGCGTGACGCTGGAGCTGTGCTGGTGGCCAGGGCAGGGAGTGTCTTGGCCTGGGCTACAAAAGCTGCCCTAAGGCCCAGCAGCAGCAACACTGTCAGCTTTGTCATGCCACAGTGCACAGTCGGCCCTGCGGGGACAAGTCAGTGGGCGTAGTGGATACTGGGACTACTCCCGCTGCCCTGTGAAGGGCTGCCAGCACAAGTAAATGGCTGCTAGATTGCCCAAGAAAGGTCCAGTAGCAACTCACAAAGTATTGTGTGCCAGGCCCTACCACAGCTGTCGATTGTGTCAGCTGACATGCGCACCATGCCAATGCTACCTCGCCATACTAGGCACCGGGTCAGGTGGCAAGCACCCACATAGAGATCATGCAAATGTGCTGGGCAGAGCTATGGCAAAACCCACATGGTTGACATAAAGAGGGGAAGAAAGATTGGGGGAGGGGGGTGCGTCACTGCTGCTGGCACCAGACCAGGCTGAGGAATTGGGGGGGCTGGTCTTAAGCATGTAGTCAACTTCATTCGCCTCTTGCATTGCACACCAATCCTGCTGCAGCTCCTGCAGTTTTGCAGTGAGCATAGCACAAAGGACAGCGCTGGGCTACGGGAGTGGGAGCGGCATTCATATTGCATCCCCGCTTGCAATCTGCATGTGCAAGCTTCAGCCTATGTGCAAGTGAGGAGCAAGGGGTGAAGCTGCACGAATGCGGCTTGCTGCGAATGCAAGGCGCGCCTCACCTCGACTCAAACAGTAATGCTGGCTTGAAACGCGACTACCTCGAAGAGCAACATAGCTCCACGGAACCCCACCGCGACCTTTACGCTCGCTAAGCTATACAACTAAGCCTGGCATCGTGCGCAGTAATTTATAGACAGTAGTATGATTTCGATGCACGGGTGTACAGACTCCACATAATGGCATCGGGCAACAAGGCTGTACGAGGGCCGAGCACAGCTTGAATGCAAGAGGAAAGATTACATTATATACATGTCCACCGTGCATACTTCTACTTTGTACGTCAACTCATCACTGTGAAGGCTGATTGTTAGCGTGCCTGTTGCCTATTATCATTTATACCCGCAGATATCATTGTACCCGCATACACCATTCCAGCTGCCGGTCCACCCTCCTGCCCCATTGGGAGGTTAGTGATGGGAACGGTGCAAGAGGTAAGTGTCATTTCAGAAACACGACTCAGTTATCATGTTTGACCATACTTCATGCAGCAGTTTGCCATACTCTTTGCAGGACCCGGCACTCTTGTCAGACATGGCAGTCCTATGGCATAACCAAGCGACAAGCTTCTAAGACCCAAGCCACAGGTCAGATTACTGAGCCAGTCATGCTCAGTTCTCGCTGCCCTCGGCCAACAGGTCATGGAACTGCTGCCTGGTAATGACCTGGATGCGTGTGTTGCCTGCTGCCCGGGCTCGCTCTTCAGGCGTGTTGTAGCCCCAGTCTGCCAGGAGGAGCTTCCAGCCATGCAGTTCGCTGTCCTGGCACACCTGATGGCCGCATTGATGACAATACAATTGATTAGAACAAATAACTAATCATGCATCAGTAACATTAGAATGTATCATATAATTGAGTTGCAACCAGACTTTGATGCAGGCCCTAGGCCTGAAAAGAAAGAAAGGAAAGACAAGAAAGAATGTGAGACTACTCCGGTGGCCACTAGCGTGCATTGGAGGGAGTACCCACTACTCACCTTCGACGGGGTGGGATGGCGCTGGGCCTCAGTCGAGGGTGGGTCGGAGCCATAAGGCATTGAGCGAACACATCGAAGCATGGAAGAGGCACTGGGTTATGGTCAACTATGCCATGTGATGATGATGACTTGGCATGCAGTGGCATACTGCAACAATGATGCTGAGCAAAGCACCATGCAATGAGGAGGAGGTTCACACCCAGTGGATTGATGCCTTGTGCTACTCTAAAATGCACTGCTTGTGGCCCTACCTTTTCCAGAGTGCTCAGCTTGTCTTCCACAAAGATCTTGTCCGAGGCGTCAGGGTGCCGACTGGCCAGCATGGCCAACACCTCGCCCTTGGGCCGACCGCTGATGGTCTGTGAGAAGATGTGTTCTGGAGGCAGTGCCACGCCAGCCATGTCGCGCAGGAGGATCTCAGTGTAGGTTGCCTGCAGGGCCCAGGGCCCACAGCAATCAGGGTGGGCCTCAGCGGTGCCGCAGCAGCCGCAAGGTGGCTACAGGGCTACAGGGCAACAGGGTGGCAATAGGGTGGCTACAGCGGTCACAGCATGCCATAGGGTGTTGTGGGAAAGGCTGGCATGCACTGGTGGCTTAGCTCCAGTATGCAGGGGCAGACACAGAAATGCAGGGCTAGGAGTGGCAGGCCCCAGCTTAAAAGAGGCTTGATATACTCATTGTGTGTGTGAGGTCACACGGGGTGTGATGGTGAGTGACAGAGTGAGGCGGTCACCACAGGGGGGCTTGTTGGGTAGCCATGTGCTCTTTGTGGTTTGCGCCCTAGGACCGGCCTCACCTCGGGCGTGTACTGTGTTGTAGTGCCTTTAGTGTCTTGTGATGGGTGTAGTGTTGGTGAGGGGTTCAAACCCTTACGAGTGCATCATCAAGGGTAGGGGCCACTGAAACATTGTACTACAAACATGTCGACCTGAGATTGCTGTTGTTGCTGCTGCTGCTGCTGCTGCTGCTGCTGCTGCTGCTGCTGCTGGCGCCGCCGTTACTGCTGCTTCTGCCGTCGCCGCTGCTGCTGCTGTGATCCTGTTGATGGTGCTGACCATCGCTTCACTCACCTGTTTAGTGGTCACGATGTACAACTGATCAGCTGCCATGGCAGCCTTCAAGGACTCGGGCACTCCCTCATAGATGCTGTTGGGTGCCAGCCAGTCGCTCACATCCTCAGCTATCCAATCGTCCCGCACCTTGCCAAACAACTGGACCAACTGCACACCCAGCAGGTTTTGAACAAAGCAGGCAAGGCAGTATGTGACCACAGTGAGTGGCAGGGGGTGGGGGCCAGGCAGGAGGGTGGCAGGCAAGTGGGTGGGTTGCAGGCAGGCAGGCAGCAGGGTTGTGGGTGGGTGGGTGGGTGGGTGGGTGGGTGGGTGGGTGGGTGGGTGGGTGGGTGGGTGGGTGGGTGGGTGGGTGGGTGGGTGGGTGGGCGGGCGGGCGGGCGGGCGGGCGGGCGGGTGGGTGAGTGGGCTCGTACTCCCAGGCCAGCACCCTGGCAGGATGGTTGTTTCTGAACACTTCAGCTTCCCACCAGCTTCTTACCCAGGGACCATGGCTGGCGTGCATCATAGTCTGCCTGATCCCATCGACAGGAACCTATTACTACCAGTATGACATTTTCTCCACACTGTGTGCATGAGAATGTCTGCACCTCTGAGCGGTCACACTTCCACTCCTTCATGCGTTGGGGTAGCATCTGGTCCCAGTTTGCCAGCATGTCTTCACAGCTGGTGCCCTCATACAGGCAGCGGATCATGATCACGTTCTCATACCTGCATCACCAGCAGCCAGGCTTGGGTCCAGAGTCCAGGGGGCGCTGGGGTGGGCAGGGAGGCACTGAGTCGATCCTGAAGCAAAGCACTGCGGTGAGAGCAGGAAGCAGCCTTCCTCAATGCGTGCGCCAATTATCAAAGCCCAGTTCCATTTCCCTTGGAACACTTATCTAGCTTGGTATGTCCCCGGGAACACTTCTTCAACACTGTCGTGCTTTCGTAGTGCAGAGACCATGCTGAAGCATTGTGTGATGGGCAGAGTATGAGCCGTCTCTATTCACCAGGTGTGTTGGAGCGCACATCTGACCCAAACATCTTGCGGCCCATGTCTACATGCCCCTGGCACCCTCGGAATGCAGGCTTGCCAGGTGGCTGCATGACTGCCAGCCTGCCACTGAGCAAACCCCTGTTAGTTAGGCCTGCCAAGCCCACCAACCCTGCCAAGCTCCCCAAAGCAAGGTGAATGGCTGGACCTGTACCGCCGCACCACATGCAACAATAGGTGGAGTGTCAGGGGTCAGGGGTCTCTTGCCAACAAGGGTCTTGCTAAGCAGTTAGCAATACCTGACGCGTGTCTTGCTTAGGCAAGGATTATGCTAGCTAACCATGTACGTCCTAAGGCTCAGGAGGGAACCAGTCAGCAGAGATTCACTCAGTCACAAGTGGCGCAGCAGTGACTCCTACCCCGTCTCTACCACCGGACGTACAGTGCGCATCTTGTCCAGCAGCTCGAGCCTTCTGCTAAGTGCTTGCTCTGTTGCGAAGATCTCTGGCCATTTCAGGCATGCGGCCTGGCACAGCAATGCCAGGGTTGTCAGGGCGAGGGGGCGAGCGTCTGCCGTGCATGCCGGTGCCTACCCGGAAGGCAGATTGCGCGCTTTCGCCGACGGAGTCACAAACGACGCCATCGAAGTCCAGCGCGATAAGTCGAGCTGAGCAGTGCACTGTCCGTCGGGGACGCACCGACGCCATGGTGCGCACTTGTGGTGCGCGAGCTAAGGCTCGCCACATCGGCGCCGCTAAGTTCACGGCTAATGTCTCACCGCGTGCTGGTTGAGGTGGGCCAACAAATTTTGTCTCTACAGATTGCTGAGTCCAGCCATCGCCATCAAGTGGTTTCGGCTATTGTTTTAGACAAACAGGAAAAGACCAGGAAAACCAAGAGGCTCAGGATTGCTCAGACCAAGAGGCTCAGGATTGCCTCTTACGTTAAGTTGACATTCAACCCGCAGCCACAACGATTAGGGGTAGGGTGAAGCATATAGGCCTTTTGTATCCTACGTACTGCTCCTGTCAGGTGTTCTCAACATGGGGTTGGTAATCTTCATGCAAGTACTCTCTCAATACTGCAATGTTTTCGATAGCAATTATCACATTGGTAGCCGTAATTTAGTCCGCGTAATCTGACCATCAGCGCTAGCCATTGGAGTCTTTGCTCGCGTACTGCCACATGTGCCCGCGAACAAATCACAGCGGCGAAACGGGTCTCCTTGGCACGGTGAGCCACATTACTGTGACCCCATCTACCTAGCGTAGTGAGCTGGTTGTGCACAAATGGAATGTCCGGCTAACACCCAACGCGATGCCTGCCGGGCGTGCAGGGCACCTAGACGGGGTGATTGAAGCATCATTTCATGTTCGCTCCTCGCCGAATACATCATTTGGGTCGGCGCTCACTAAAGTATCACCGGGTTACACCCCCCCTCCTCCACTGTGTCCTCCACTGTGTTGCACCCGCTGCACCCACAGAAAAATGGCTATAAAACGTTTGTTCTTGACCCGTTAACGCATCTCGTGAAACAAACCGCACATCAAACAATCCAGGCCTCTACCAGTTTGACAAGTTGAAAGTGACATCAGGCAGGTTCAAGGCCACGGCATGCAACGGCCCACCATCCCCCCCCCCCTCCACCCATCATTGCAGGAGCCCACCTCGTTGAGCCTGCCCACCCCCTCCCAGCCCATCCCCTCGCCCCCTCCCCAAGCCCACCCCCTCCTAGCCCACCCCTCCCAGCCCACCCCTCCCAGAGCACCACTGTGGGGTGGCAGTTGAGCTATGAATCTTTGCACGCAGGTGGATGGCATGCAGGGGAGTGTAACTCTCAGAGGAGCCGAGTCCAAACTCGGTCATGGTGTGGAGTTGTGTGACTGACTGCATGGCCCTGGTCCTGAAATCGGCTAAGGGAGTTGGGGGTCACAGTCTGTCTTTTGGCTTGTCTGGTTATGAGTGCTTGTAACAATTTCTGAGAGGAGCTTAACCTAGTAAGTGGCATGCTGTAAGTCAAAATGGTCGAGCTGTGGCATTGCCCTCCAGGTATGGGGAAGAGGTGGGCTCAGTGCCACATTCCCGCAGCCGCTCTCCGATCCGACTGCTGCTGTCGACGCGCATGCTCGTGTAGAGCAGCCTAAGCGACGCGGTCGGTCGCAGCGATGACTACATGCTCCGCAACGGCTCAAAACTGAATCACCAACTTTGATGCTTTGCTGTGCACGGCCTATTGAGCGTAAAATAATTCTGGATGGGTGAAAGGTAGCTGGCTGGGTTTGCTACATTGTGAATCATCTAGCTTAACATTTGGCGCAGTGAGTGCAGAGTTACAGCCGTCCTACTGCCAAGGGTCGGTTTCCTGTCATTTTCTGTTAGAGTTCGGGAGGGGGCAGACCGCGGCCGAGCTGCAGGTACAGGTTGCGCTCCGCCAAGTTCGGGATGACCGCGTCCTCAGCAGGGATTTCCTCCAAGACCTCCCGCCCGTCCGCAAGTACAGTGACGCGTGTAAAGGAGTCGCGCACCATGAGGCCCAACAGCAAGCTGGCGAGCAGCGCCCTCTTGCTGCAAGCCTCCACCCAAAACACAAGTTGGTCGTAGCGCCGCGCCTCCACCACTTCGGACGGCACGACCGCGCCCGCCTCTAACCCCGCAGCGGACACACCCCTCATCAAGGTGTGCATTTTGCACTTCTTTGCGTGCCATGTGTAATTGTGGTTGTTGGCCCAGTGCGCTGCGCCGTTGGCCTGCATGTTCTTGGTTCTGGCGGCGGGTCAACCTAACTGTCCGAGGCATTACGATTACGTCTACGCTGTCTGTTTCGCTGCATTTCCCTCGCTTCGCTAAATGTGGCGCAAAGTGCCTTCGATGTCCTGTTTCCCCTTTTCATTTCCTGGTTTTCTTGGTTTTCCTGGTCTTTTCCTGTTTGTCTTTTCCGTTCGCTCGCGGGCAGCTAGACGGTAACTTTACTCGACCTTTGTACCGGACCTAACGGCATTTGCTCCGGTACAATATCCGGCGCGACCGATCGATCGATCGGAGTGGCGAGCGGGGCGCTGGGGAGACAATGAGGAGGCCGACCCCGCTAGGGGGTCAGCAACTAAAGTTGCGCTGGGTGAAAAGTTGCGCGGAAAAGTTGTAGGAAAAATTAAACGGAAAACCTGCACGACAAATTTGCTGTGTCGCGCGAGTCATGTCGCGGTGGAGACAATGAGGAGGCTAACACGGCTAGGGGGTCAGCAACTGAAGTCAGCGGGTCAGTCAAGTCAGAAGTCAGAGTATGTTGTCGACTTGCATTGCGAGTTTGCGTGTGGTGCGATAGGGCACCGCCGTGCCAATTGCATTAGATGTCACTAGTTCACAAGCAATGCCTGTTCCTTTAGCGAGCTTCACCCAGCCCCACAAGCACGATGTGTTGCATGCGCGACTTGAGGTTGGGGCAGTAACAAACGGCGTGGACAGTCGCCCACAACAACACCTCCACAAGGGCTGGGCTCCACGATGCACACCCAGCAACACTTCATTACGAGGTGCCAGCAACACAACACAACACGCGAGGGGGACAGAGCTCTCTAAAATTACCCGACTCTGTGAGTATTGGCTACTAATGTACAATGTATAGTTCCACCTTTGTAACATACGCACATCACTAGCCTGCACCATGCTTTGCAGGAGGACGAGCGTAACCCTAGCACCCAGATCAAGACAAGGTGAGCACGCCTCCTGCTGCCCCACACCTTCCTCGCTGCTGCCCCACACCCTGCCCGCTGCTGCCCCACCACCTGCCCGCTGCTGCCCCACACCCCACCCGCTGCTGCCCTATCACCTGCCCGCTGCCCCCCCACATCCCTGCTGCCCTGCTGCCCCACACCCTGCCTGCTGCTGCCCCACATCCTGCCCCCTGCTGCCCCACACCCTGCCCGCTGCTGCCCCACACCCTGCTTGTTGCTGCCCCACACCCTGCCCGCTGCTGCCCCACACCCTGCCCCCTGCTGCCCCACACACTGCCCGCTGCTGCCACACACCCTGCTTGCAGCTGCGCCACACCCTGCCCCCTGCTGCCACCCCACCTTCCCGTTGCTGCCCCACACACTGCCCGCTGCTGCTGCCCCATACACTGCCCGCTGTTGCCAACCATTGCCAGCTGCTGTGATGTTGTGGTATAGCTGCTGCATTGCCCACCGTCGCTGCTGGTGCCTTCCCATGCCCTCCCCAATGTACACCATATATATAATTGCATTGTTGATTCTGCTGTGCATGCAGTACACATGGTAACGGATGACTGCACCATCCTACGCACCAAACGTGACACCTGCGACCGCCTTGACCAAGTAGTGCTGTGTGGGGGCAGTGTGGTGCCAAAGCATATGTCGTCAAATCTACAACACACTGCCTATGCTTGCTGCCTATAATAGCCATTACATGTAGTGCACCGCCTCCCCTCATGCAGTACTGCATGAGGGGAGGCAATCATACTTATGATTGCCAAGCAAGAGCCTGTCATGGACGGAGCCTGGCATTGCCAAGCAAGAGCCTGACATGCCCATTTGATTGCACATGCACATTGATTGGATGGAGGAACAGATGGGTGCTTGACTAGTGCTTGCCTGACTATTTGTGGGCATGCAGCAAGCAGTCTGGATGGTAAGATTGGAAAGACTACACTCACGGAAGATACACTTATGCATGTGCCTTTCAGTTGGGCTTCTGCGCTGTACAGCTGTTAATAGCAGTGAGCCGGTAACGTGGACTATGAGTACTAGTACTTTGCTAACATAGCATGGCATGGCCAACGGTGACACTGCCACAACCGCCATGTAAACCGCCATGTACAACCGTTTTGCTACAACCGCCATGTAAACTTTTTCTTTTACCGACATGCGTGTGACCTTCAGCTGGAGTAGGGATGTAACGCTTGGAATGTAGGTTCCCATAGTTCTCTATATACCTACAATTGTGCACTACTACATGTCTCGACCCCCAAACACCTCGCGAAGCGCTTGTCTCATCGCTACATCACGCAATATCTCGCAACATGACAACTTCTTATGCACATGCCATAAATCGCCACAAGGTGATATCAACACGACGACAACACACTTCCATCAACACACCACAATAGGCAAGGACTGCAGTCCTGCTACAGCTAACACCTCACGAACTGCTAAGCACATGGATTGATGCACAAGCATCATGCTTCACAACATCAAGATGACAAGAAGAACGAACGCTACAAGGGTGATGTTGTTCCCTTGGTATAGGGATGGGATGGGTCATTGTGTGTGTGGGCATGGCGTGGTACTGCTACTACTAGCGACCGCTCCAAGCTGACTGCTCCAAGTTGCTATGATAAGGGTTGCTAAGTAGGAAGAGAAAGGGGCTGCAGCATGTGGCATGGGGTTAGTGAAGAGAAGGTAGGGTGAAGGACTCACCGCGTCACGCTTCACCTATCACACAACAACTGATTATTCGCAATGTGTTACCCTAGCTCCTAGACATGGTTGGCAGCGCCATCAGTCTGGGCTGGATGTGGTGCAGAGTGTGAGAGGGTCGTGTAGGAAAAGAGGTAGGAGAAAGAAGAGGCTGCTCCTGGCTGCTGCTTATGGCAAGGGATGTGATGGTTGTGATGGGGGTGGGAGGGGGAGGGCCTCTCTGCTTGCAGTAAGCGCTAGCTGATTCCTAGCTGCCGTTCCAAGGGTCTCCAAGCTGCTGCTCCTAGCTGCTGCTCTTGCTTAGGAGACGGTCGATCGCAACTTGGTCATTTGGCTCTTGTTAAACCCTGTTCCCCGCTGTCGCCTTGCCTGCATTGACAGCAGCAGCATCAACATTGGTGGCAGCAGCAGCAACACTGGCAGTGGGAACGACAGCAGCACTAGCAGCAGGAACATTAATGGCAGGAGCACAGCAAGACAAGCAGCAGCAATGGCAGGGAAGTGGCTCCTTCTTCTGAATAGTTTCTACGCGCTGGGCTTTACGATTCTCCGCGCTCCTGGCTGCTCTTTGCTGTGCCTCCTGCCCCCTACCCCCTGCCCTTGCCCTTAAGGCCCCTCCCCCTGCCCCTGCCACTGGCTCCTGCCCTTTCCCCCTAACCCCCTCCCCCTCCCTCTGCCCCTGGCTGCTCCCCTTGGCTAAGTTCTGGCTATTGGTGCTGTCCTCTAGGGTAGGGTAGGGCTGTAGGGTAGGGTAGGGTAGAGAGGTGGTGGGGGTAGTGATGGTGTGAGAAGGATGTGGGCACAGGTCACTGTCAGATCTGCAACCTGCAGCAAAGCGCAGGCTAGGCGATTCATGAACAGAGACATGACTAGCCATAAGGTGGGCATCATGACTAAACACCCCAGCTGAACACCCCAGCAGTATGTGCATCCACCCACCCTAGCTGATGCTGTCCGGCTGCACCACTATGGCTGCCAGGCTTCTCCCTCGATGCCACGCTTCACCACACAGCAGCTGACTCCTGGCTGCAGCGTCCGCCTCATATGCTGGCGGCATGCGGCAGTGTTGCGATGGCTATGACTTTGGCTAGATGACTTTGATGACGTGCCTCCCGCGCTGCTCCTCATCAAAGCTAGTGCGATGTGGCTGGCTGCGTAGGCGCGCAATCACAATGACAGCGTTGTGAATACCAGGAGAAGTAACGCCCATGCACCTCGCTCGCCCATGCAATGCTGAAAACCAACATAGAATACGCACCAACCAAAAACACAGGCCATGCACAGTGCGTAAACAGCCTTTTAGCCATTAGCTCGCGCAGCAGCTTCCGCAGCATGTGTCTTTAGCGGAGTTGGTGAATTTGACAGAAGGCCGGTTGCTACACCGCTGCTACACCGCGGAGTTGTAGCCTACGAAAACTACCAGCCGAGCGCTTGACAATACTCGCCAAAGTGTGCCTCGGGTGCGTCAAAGTGTGCCTCGGGTGCGTCAAATTTGCACTGCTGGCACTGCTGGCTATGCTGACACCCGTCCGCGACTTGCCGCGCAGGGTTAAGCATTACATTCCTGAGAAGGTGGCAGCCCTAGAGGAGAAACAGAGACATCATCAGGTACGCACCAAGCTCCTTTAGCTCCCTTCCCCTAGAATTTCTCTTACTTCTAAACTTTCCCCCTCTAACACCCCGCCTACTTAGGCCACACTCCACTCATCTGCACCTACCTCTAGTCCGTCGTGTGTATACACGTAGACACCTCAAAATGTATGAGTTTCTATTGTGCCCCGAACCCGGTCCACTGTTGCCTGCTGCTGCCCCACACCCCGCCTGCTGCTGCCCCACCACCTACCCGCTGCTGCCCCACACCCCGCCTGCTGCTGCCCCACCACCTACCCGCTGCTGCCCCACACCCCGCCTGCTGCTGCCCCACCACCTACCCGCTGCTGCCCCACACCCCGCCTGCTGCTGCCCCACCACCTACCCGCTGCTGCCCCACACCCCGCCTGCTGCTGCCCCACCACCTACCCGCTGCTGCCCCACACCCCGCCTGCTGCTGCCCCACCACCTATCCGCTGCTGCCCCACACCCCGCCTGCTGCTGCCCCACCACCTACCCGCTGCTGCCCCACACCCCGCCTGCTGCTGCCCCACCACCTACCCGCTGCTGCCCCACACCCCGCCTGCTGCTGCCCCACCACCTACCCGCTGCTGCCCCACACCCCGCCTGCTGCTGCCCCACCACCTACCCGCTGCTGCCCCACACCCCGCTTGCTGCTGCCCCACCACCTACCCGCTGCTGCCCCACACCCCGCTTGCTGCTGCCCCACCACCTACCCGCTGCTGCCCCACACCCCGCCTGCTGCTGTCCCACCACCTACCCGCTGCTGCCCCACACCCCGCCTGCTGCTGCCCCACCACCTACCCGCTGCTGCCCCACACCCCGCCTGCTGCTGCCCCACCACCTACCCGCTGCTGCCCCACACCCCGCCTGCTGCTGCCCCACCACCTACCCGCTGCTGCCCCACACCCCGCCTGCTGCTGCCCCACCACCTACCCGCTGCTGCCCCACACCCCGCCTGCTGCTGCCCCACCACCTACCCGCTGCTGCCCCACACCCCGCCTGCTGCTGCCCCACCACCTACCCGCTGCTGCCCCACACCCCGCCTGCTGCTGCCCCACCACCTACCCGCTGCTGCCCCACACCCCGCCTGCTGCTGCCCCACCACCTACCCGCTGCTGCCCCACACCCCGCCTGCTGCTGCCCCACCACCTACCCGCTGCTGCCCCACACCCCGCCTGCTGCTGCCCCACCACCTACCCGCTGCTGCCCCACACCCCGCCTGCTGCTGCCCCACCACCTACCCGCTGCTGCCCCACACCCCGCCTGCTGCTGCCCCACCACCTACCCGCTGCTGCCCCACACCCCGCCTGCTGCTGCCCCACCACCTACCCGCTGCTGCCCCACACCCCGCCTGCTGCTGCCCCACCACCTACCCGCTGCTGCCCCACACCCCGCCTGCTGCTGCCCCACCACCTACCCGCTGCTGCCCCACACCCCGCCTGCTGCTGCCCCACCACCTACCCGCTGCTGCCCCACACCCCGCCTGCTGCTGCCCCACCACCTACCCGCTGCTGCCCCACACCCCGCCTGCTGCTGCCCCACCACCTACCCGCTGCTGCCCCACACCCCGCCTGCTGCTGCCCCACCACCTACCCGCTGCTGCCCCACACCCCGCCTGCTGCTGCCCCACCACCTACCCGCTGCTGCCCCACACCCCGCCTGCTGCTGCCCCACCACCTACCCGCTGCTGCCCCACATCCCGCCCGCAGCTGCCCCTCAACCTACCCGCTGCTGCCCCACACCCCGCCTGCTGCTGCCCCACCACCTACCCGCTGCTGCCCCACATCCCGCCCGCTGCTGCCCCACCACCTACCCGCTGCTGCCCCACACCCAGCCTGCTGCTGCCCCACCACCTACCCGCTGCTGCCCCACACCCCGCCTGCTGCTGCCCCACCACGCACATGTGGCATCCATGTAGTCCAAGACCAAACTTACCTGCCCCACGAGCTTGAACTTCAGATCTTAGCATATAGTGTTGCACACGTCCAAGCGTGTGCAAAAAATAGGCGTGCAAATTTTCATGCGAGCCTTCACGCTACTGCACCACCGCCTTCCCGCTGCTGCACCGCCGTCACGTTGCTGCCTCACAGCCTGCCCGGTGATGCACAACCGCATGCCTGCTGCTCCACCACCGCATTCACACTGCTGCACCACCCCATGTACGCTGCTACACCACTGCATGCACTCTGCTGCACCACTGCCTTCCCGTTGCCCCACCACCGCCTTCCCGCAGCTGCACCAAAGCTTGCCCCCTCCTACACCACCGCCCTCCCGTTGCAACACCACCACATGCACGCTGCAGCCCAACAGCCCATCGCTCCTACACCACCGCATGCACGCTGCTGCACCGCCTCATTCACGTTGCTGCACCACCTCATTCACGTTGCTGCACCACCTCATTCACGCTGCTGCACCACCGGCTTTCCGCTGCTGCACTTGCTTTCCCGCTGCTGCACCAATGCCTTCCCACTGCTGCACCCACCGCCTGCATACTGGTGCACCACTGCCGTCCCGCTGCTGCACCACCGCATGCACGCTGCTGCACCACCACATGTACACAACTACCCCACCACCTGTCCGCTGCTGCCCCACCACCTGCCCGCTGCTCCCCACACTTTGCCCGTTGCTGTTTCATCCCTGCCCATTGCTGCCCTACACCCTGTTCGCTCCTCACATACTCACACACTCCCACCGACACCCGGCCGCTACACTATTTTCTTGCAACTGCTAGCCCACCATACTGCTGCAGCTGCCCCATACTTGCCAAAGTGGTGACCACAACGTGCACGACCACGCAGTGCAAGGCGACAAGACCATAAACAGAGTGAGCACGTGCCCCTCTTGTCACCTGTCCCTACACGTGTGCATTAGCACAGGCACACGTCCACCTGCTGACACGAGAGCAAGGTACCCATGGGCTGCGCCCCTCGCCTAGCAACTCGGTGAGCGTACCTTCTTTTGCCATCCTCAACTCATGCGTATGCTATGGATGAGCAGCATGCATCATCTGAATGACAGCTTGTTTGCCTGCCAGGATGAGCAAGACATTGCTCCCAACAAGGAGGCACAAACAACGTCACCACCCTTATCACCAAGGTGTGTTCCATACCATCCCGCATCTGCCTCTTGTCATACCTACCTGTCTTTCCAACCCTAACACACATGCACACACACCGTTTGTCAGCAGCCACTTGCTCATCCTATTGCTGCCGCTACATTTTCAGTTCCTCACATACTCACACTCCGTTCACACCCGGACTCCACCATGTGTTATCACCAGTTAACACAATAACCCCTTTCACACACCCACCAATTGTTGCACCACAGGTTGCACTCAGCCTGTTCACCAGCGACATGATGACCTTTACCCCCCGTCTTGTACCTTACCCCCCCGTCTTGTACCTTACCCCCCATCTTGTACCTCACCCCAATGCTACAACGGCCATGCTGGCCTCGTCTTGTACCTTACCACCCCGTCTTGTACCTTACCCCCCATCTTGTACCTCACCCCAATGCTACAACGGCCATGCTGGCCTCGTCTTGTACCTTACCCCCCCGTCTTGTACCTTACCCCCCATCTTGTACCTCACCCCAATGCTACAACGGCCATGCTGGCCTCGTCTTGTACCTTACCCCCCCGTCTTGTACCTTACCACCCCATCTTGTACCTTACCCCCCATCTTGTACCTCACCCCAATGCTACAACGGCCATGCTGGCCTCGTCTTGTACCTTAACCCCCGTCTTGTACCTTACCCCCCATCTTGTACCTCACCCCAATGCTACAACGGCCATGCTGGCCTCGTCTTGTACCTTACCCCCCCGTCTTGTACCTTACCACCCCATCTTGTACCTTACCCCCCATCTTGTACCTCACCCCAATGCTACAACGGCCATGCTGGCCTCGTCTTGTACCTTAACCCCCGTCTTGTACCTTACCCCCCATCTTGTACCTCACCCCAATGCTACAACGGCCATGCTGGCCTCGTCTTGTACCTTACCCCCCCGTCTTGTACCTTACCCCCCATCTTGTACCTTACCCACCATCTTGTACCTTACCCCCGCGTCTTGTACCTTACCCCCCCGTCTTGTACCTTACCCCCCCGTCTTGCACCTTACCCCCCCATCTTGCACCTCACCCCAATGCTACAACGGCCATGCTGGCCTCGTCTTGTACCTTACCCCCCCGTCTTGTACCTTACCCCCCGTCTTGTACCTTACCCCCCCATCTTGTACCTTACCCCCCCGTCTTGTACCTTACCCCCCATCTTGTACCTTACCCCCCATCTTGTACCTTACCCCCGCGTCTTGTACCTTACCCCCCCGTCTTGTACCTTACCCCCCCGTCTTGCACCTTACCCCCCCATCTTGCACCTCACCCCAATGCTACAACGGCCATGCTGGCCTCGTCTTGTACCTTACCCCCCCGTCTTGTACCTTACCCCCCGTCTTGTACCTTACCCCCCCATCTTGTACCTTAACCCCCCATCTTGCACCTTACCCCCCCATCTTGTACCTTACCCCCCATCTTGTACCTCACCCCAATGCTACAACGGCCATGCTGGCCTCGTCTTGTACCTTACCCCCCGTCTCGTACCTTACCCCCCAATCTTGTACCTCACCCCAATGCTACAACGGCCATGCTGGCCTCGTCTTGTACATTACCCCCCCGTCTTGTACCTTACCACCCCGTCTTGTACCTTACCCCCCATCTTGTACCTCACCCCAATGCTACAACGGCCATGCTGGCCTCGTCTTGTACCTTACCCCCCCGTCTTGTACCTTACCCCCCCGTCTTGTACCTTACCCCCCCATCTTGTACCTTACCCCCCCGTCTTGTACCTTACCCCCCATCTTGTACCTCACCCCAATGCTACAACGGCCATGCTGGCCTCGTCTTGTACCTTACCCCCCCGTCTTGTACCTTACCCCCCCGTCTTGCACCTTACCCCCCCATCTTGCACCTCACCCCAATGCTACAACGGCCATGCTAGCCTCGTTTTGTACCTTACCCCCCCGTCTTGTACCTTACCCCCCCGTCTTGTACCTTACCCCCCCGTCTTGTACCTTACCCCCCATCTTGTACCTCTCCCAAATGTTACAACGGCCATGCTAGCCTCGTCTTGTACCTTACCCCCCCGTCTTGTACCTTACCCCCCGGTCTTGTACCTTACCCCCCCGTCTTGTACCTTACCCCCCGTCTTGTACCTTACCCCCCCGTCTTGTACCTTACCCCCCATCTTGTACCTCACCCCAATGCTACAACGGCCATGCTGGCCTCGTCTTGTACCTTACCCCCCCGTCTTGTACCTTACCCCCCCGTCTTGTACCTTACCCCCCATCTTGTACCTTACCCCCCCATCTTGTACCTTACCCCCCCATCTTATACCTTACCCCCCCGTCTTGTACCTTACCCCCCATCTTGTACCTCACCCCAATGCTACAACGGCCATGCTGGCCTCGTCTTGTACCTTACCCCCGCGTCTTGTACCTTACCCCCCCGTCTTGTACCTTACCCCCCCGTCTTGCACCTTACCCCCCCATCTTGCACCTCACCCCAATGCTACAACGGCCATGCTGGCCTCGTCTTGTACCTTACCCCCCCGTCTTGTACCTTACCCCCCCGTCTTGTACCTTACCCCCCCATCTTGCACTTCACCCCATTGCTTCAACGGCCATGCTGGCCTCATCTTGTGCCTTACCCCCCGTCTTGTACCTTACCCCCCCATCTTGTACCTTACCCCCCCGTCTTGTACCTTACCCCCCATCTTGTACCTTACCCCCCCATCTTGTACCTTAACCCCCCATCTTGCACCTTACCCCCCGTCTTGTACCTTACCCCCCATCTTGTACCTTACCCCCCCGTCTTGTACCTTACCCCCCCGTCTTGTACCTTACCCCCCGTCTTGTACCTTTCCCCCCCGTCTTGTACCTTACCCCCCATCTTGTACCTTACCCCCCCATCTTGTACCTTAACCCCCCATCTTGCACCTTACCCCCCCATCTTGCACCTTACCCCCCATCTTGTACCTCACCCCAATGCTACAACGGCCATGCTGGCCTCGTCTTGTACCTTACCCCCCCGTCTTGTACCTTACCCCCCCGTCTTGTACCTTACCCCCCCATCTTGTACCTTACCCCCCATCTTGTACCTCACCCCAATGCTACAACGGCCATGCTGGCCTCGTCTTGTACCTTACCCCCCCGTCTTGTACCTTACCCCCCCGTCTTGTACCTTACCCCCCCATCTTGCACTTCACCCCATTGCTTCAACGGCCATGCTGGCCTCATCTTGTGCCTTACCCCCCGTCTTGTACCTTACCCCCCCATCTTGTACCTTACCCCCCCGTCTTGTACCTTACCCCCCATCTTGTACCTTACCCCCCCATCTTGTACCTTAACCCCCCATCTTGCACCTTACCCCCCCATCTTGCACCTTACCCCCCATCTTGTACCTCACCCCAATGCTACAACGGCCATGCTGGCCTCGTCTTGTACCTTACCCCCCCGTCTTGCACCTTACCCCCCCATCTTGCACCTCACCCCAATGCTACAACGGCCATGCTAGCCTCGTTTTGTACCTTACCCCCCCGTCTTGTACCTTACCCCCCCGTCTTGTACCTTACCCCCCCGTCTTGTACCTTACCCCCCATCTTGTACCTCTCCCAAATGTTACAACGGCCATGCTAGCCTCGTCTTGTACCTTACCCCCCCGTCTTGTACCTTACCCCCCCGTCTTGTACCTTACCCCCCCGTCTTGTACCTTACCCCCCGTCTTGTACCTTACCCCCCCGTCTTGTACCTTACCCCCCATCTTGTACCTCACCCCAATGCTACAACGGCCATGCTGGCCTCGTCTTGTACCTTACCCCCCCGTCTTGTACCTTACCCCCCCGTCTTGTACCTTACCCCCCATCTTGTACCTTACCCCCCCATCTTGTACCTTACCCCCCCATCTTATACCTTACCCCCCCCGTCTTGTACCTTACCCCCCATCTTGTACCTCACCCCAATGCTACAACGGCCATGCTGGCCTCGTCTTGTACCTTACCCCCCCGTCTCGTACCTTACCCCCCCGTCTTGTACCTTACCCCCCCATCTTGTACCTTACCCCCCATCTTGTACCTCACCCCAATGCTACAACGGCCATGCTGGCATCGTCTTGTACCTTACCCCCCCGTCTTGTACCTTACCCCCCCGTCTTGTACCTTACCCCCCATCTTGCACCTCACCCCAATGCTACAACGGCCATGCTGGCCTCGTCTTGTACCTTACCCCCCCGTCTTGTACCTTACCCCCCCATCTTGTACCTTACCCCCCCGTCTTGTACCTTACCCCCCGTCTTGTACCTTACCCCCCATCTTGCACCTCACCCCATTGCTTCAACGGCCATGCTGGCCTCATCTTGTGCCTTACCCCCCCGTCTTGTACCTTACCCCCCCATCTTGTACCTTACCCCCCCGTCTTGTACCTTACCCCCCATCTTGTACCTTACCCCCCCATCTTGTACCTTACCCCCCCATCTTGCACCTTACCCCCCCATCTTGTACCTTACCCCCCATCTTGTACCTCACCCCAATGCTACAACGGCCATGCTGGCCTCGTCTTGTACCTTACCCCCCGTCTCGTACCTTACCCCCCCATCTTGTACTTCTACCCAATGCTACGACAGCTAGCCTCGTCTTGTGCCTTACCCCCCGTCTCGTACCTTACCCCCCCATCTTGTACCTTACCCCCCCATCTTGTACCTCACCCCAATGCTACGACAGCTAGCCTCGTCTTGTACCTTACCCCCCATCTTGTACCTCACAACAATGCTGCAACGGCCATGTTGGCCTCGACTTGTACCAAACCCACCGTCTTTTACTTTTCTACAGCCCCATTAGCCATGACTAATCCTATGTGCTTCCTTGGCGTGCGTGAGACAAGTAGAAGGATAGCCACCCAGGACGTCAGCAAGGATGTGTAAGGACACCTATGTTCAATTATGTATTGACAACAGTAAATAGTCCAAGCGATAAGACATGCACCGCATGTTCGCCATTGTTTATCATATTATAAGGCATACTTTTTACCGCAACGCTACCTGCCCGCAACAAATATCATGTCAAAAAACATCAACGCTTCACGCATATCATGCACCACATACATACGTCGCAAACGGCCAATCAATCTATCAATCAATCAATCGGTCAAGTTCCCCCCGTCCCAAACTATACGCAAGGTGGTTCGAGTCACTCGTGGGTTGGTTATATAACGGTAACATGTGTTAGTGCCATGTGTTATTGTGGTTGCGGGCCCAGTGCGCTGCACCGTTGGCCTGCATGTTCCGCTGCGCCTGACTTGGTGCTGGCGGCGCGTCGGCCTCACTGTCAACCTAACTGTCCGAGGCATTACGATTACGTCTACGCTGTCTGTTTCGCTGCATTTTCATAACTCGCTTCGCTAACTGTGGCGCTAAGTGCCTTCGATATCCTGTTTTCCTGTGGGTGCCATGTGTTATTGTGGTTGCGGGCCCAGTGCGCTTCACCGTTGGCCTGCATGTTCCGACTTGGTTCTGGCTGCGCGTCGGCCTAACCTAACTGTCCAAGGCATTATGGTTACGTCTACGCTGTCTGTTTCTCTGCATTTCTTTCGCCTTGCTTAACTTTGTGCTGCATTTTCTGTGTGAATAGCTAACTGCTTTGTAGTTTGCTGTTTCTCCTGTCTATTTCCTGGTTTTACTTTTTTACATTTATTTTTCTGGCAGTCTTGCACGCAGACTGGCAGTGAAACACAAGAACCAGGATGCAAACCAGGATTCAAACCAGGAAGACGGGGCAAATCCGAAGTGCATCAAGATTTTCGCGGATCTCCCCGCGTTGTCATGCGCCTGCTGTCACGGTCGCTGAGCGTGTCGTCGTGCAAGACTGCGCCACTGTCTCCCAGTTAGGGACTGCTAGGTGCGTATCGTGGCCCTTATCTTGGCATTTAGCCGTGTATGCATGGGCACACACCTACACAGCTGCAACCGTTGCTGCTGTGGACTGGCCCTGCTCCAGGCGTGTCAACGAGGACAGAAGCTCTACCCAGGTGCAGTTGAGCTGGGCCAGCTGCAGTGTTGGCTTGCCTTCTACTTTGCCTGCTTAGCGACACTTTTGCAGGTAGCTAATCCCTCGGGCAAAGCCGGTGAAGCTTTTGTGTGTGCGTCAATCCATGACGGTGGGGCTACCTTTTGTTGCCTGAGACTGGTGTTAGTTCTGCCGGAAATAGGCCCACTGCCAGCGTGCTACACAAACACAGTGCAGCAGCTCTGGTGGCACAAGGCCAGGAAGCTGATGTCCAGGCAGGTGGGTAGGCAAGCGGCTAGGCAAGCGGCAGGGCGGGCAGGCCCTTCGTACTCACTTGTGTGCCCTCACTGTGATGTGACCCCAGGCCATGGAGGGTCGGCAGTGGCTGAGTGGTTGGAGCAGCACTTGTCCGCTGTGGTTCAACAACACTGGAATGCAGCGCAGCCAGAGCAGTCTCTTACAGACGCCTTCTTGGCTGCTGATAGCAAGGTGAGCGGGCGTCACTGGGGCATGTGCCAGATGCTGCTGCTGTTGTACTCACGGCTGCGTCATGCCTCAAGGTAGCTTCCACTCTATCAGGCTGCCAGGGCTGCTGACACTGTGCATGAGGAGGGCATGCGTTGTAGCCTTGAGTTTGTATGAGCTGGGCCAATGGCGCAACGCTCTTCCCTCGAATTGTCAGCAGCACTCGCACCCAAACCACGTGCCACATAGCGTACAGGGCGTATAGGGAAATGAGGGCAAACAGGGCAAGTGGGGCTCCTAAGCCAGGATTGCTGAAGAGCGCTAGGAACAGCTGATGACAATTCAACACGCCTGCTGGCCCTCACCTGGTCCTGCTTGCTCCTAGCCCCAGCTCAGCCTCTTACACAGTGCTGTACTTTCAGGCATGCGACTGCCCGCAAGTGCATTGGCTCCGCTGCAGCTTCCTGGCTGGCTTGCCCTCGTGGCCCGTGTGCAGCCCTCCAGCTCAAGTGCCCACCCTGGTCTTTCTTGGTTGCCCACCCTGCCGTCCTTCCCTTTGCAGCTGCTGTCCAAGAAAGCGGGCTTCATGGGCCTAGGGGAGAGGGGCGTGGGGGGTAGCAAGTGCGGGGCCACCAGCGCCCTGGCCCTGTTGTTCGCTGACCCTGCCAACCCTGGACAGACCCAGCTGCTCACCGGCAACATCGGCGACGCTAGGATTGTACTTGTCAGGGGTGGGCAGGTGAGCGGGGTCCAGCGGCAAGCAGGGTCAGGGGTGTCTTAGATCCAGACGTATCCAGGTGAAGGTGCTAAGTATGGAAGTATGGAGCTTGGACATGCTACCTTGTGTGGGAAGGGAGAGGAGTGATGGGCTGAGCCAGGGACAGCTGCCTTCAACATCACCAGCCCGTCGCAGCAGCGACGATCTGGGTAGGGTAGGGTAGGGTGGTGGCAGCAGTTTGGTCAGCGCAGGGGTGGCAGCAGGGAGTGCGATATCTGCAGGGTGTGGCTCATGGCAAGGGGTGGCAAGGGGCGGGTGCCCTGGGGCTGTCATGCTAGCGCTGGGTAGGTGCTGCAAGAGGCTGGGGGGCTGCGGGAGGAGGAGAGCTGCTCAGTGAATCCGTGGGCCCCCGCAACAACAACCTGCAACCACTTGCAGCACCCTGCTACAACCACCTGCAACCACCTAGCGAGCTGCGCCTGCAGTGAAGTCCTCGATGGCAACAGCTTCTCTTACTATCCAGTATGCTTTGGTCAGCCTGCCGCTCCCATCAGATCACACACACAAGAAGTGCCTGCTCATCTCCCTAACTGCTTGCCCATGTGCCCGCCAGCCCACCTCTCTGCCTGCCTATCACCCGCCCGCCTGCATGCATGCCTGAGCCCTGCCCACCTGCCTGTTGCCGGCCCCTCCCCGCTCTCAGCCAGTTCAGCTCACAGTGGATCATGTACCAGATGACGCAAATGAGCGCAAGCGCATTGAAAAGTACAATCCCAACCCCCGCATGCCCTTGGTCAGGTGAGCACAGGGCTGGGTGGATGGGAGGTTGGCTGTGGAAACCACCTGTACCGCCTGCTGTCCCTTGTGGGAGGGCACAGCCAGGGTAGTGCCCTAGGCACATGTGACCAGGGGTTGAAAGCAGCCATGCAGCCATGCAGCGCGTCGTGTAAGCCAGTTGTGCCATGGCCTAGGCACAATGTGTGTTTGGCATGGAGATGCTGCCAATGGCCCTGTGCAGGTATGTGGGTGGCACCTGGCGAGTAGGGGGACTGCTGGCGCTGTCACGCGCTTTTGGAGATGGTGGGTCGCCTGCCTGCCTGCCTGCCTGCCTGCCTGCCTGCCTGCCTGCCTGCCTGCCTGCCTGCCTGCCTGCCTGCCTGCCTGCCTGCCTGCCTGCCTGCCTGCCTGCCTGCCTGCCTGCCTGCCTGCCTGCCTGCCTGCCTGCCTGCCTGCCCGCCCGCCCGCCCGCCCGCCCGCCCGCCCGCCCGCCCGCCCGCCCGCCCGCCCGCCCGCCCGCCCGCCCGCCCGCCCGCCCGCCCGCCCGCCCGCCCGCCCGCCCGCCCGCCCGCCCGCCCGCCCGCCCGCCCGCCCGCCCGCCCGCCCGCCCGCCCGCCCGCCCGCCCGCCCGCCCGCCCGCCCGCCCGCCCGCCCGCTCGCCCGCTCACCCGCCTGTGACCTCACCCGGCCTGCAGCCTACCTGAAGGGCTCGCTGCAGTTTGAGGGCATCGTGGAGGGCAGTGATGGCTACAGCTCAGGTTTTGGCGTCATTGCAGAGCCCTTCACCTCCCTGCAGCCCCTCACAAGTGGGTCATGGGGCAGCCTGGGTGGGCCGGGTGCAGGGCAGGGCATGCTGGAAGGAGACTTGCAGGGCCAGCTCAGCTCTGATCCCCGCCTCTCACCCCTAAGGACCACTCAACCTGCCCCAACCTGTTGCTCCTGCACCTGCTGCTGCGAGTGATGCTGCCACTGACGACTGCTGCTATCTAGCTGTCTGTCAGCATCCCCTGACCCAGACTCCAACCCTGGCCTAAGCTATACACCATGCTCCCAGCCCCATCCGCAGCCCCTGCCCCTGCCCCTGATCCAGCATCACAACAACCCCTAGCCTGGGCCTTGTGGCAGGTGAGGACTCCTGGTTGGTGTTGGCCAGTGACGGCCTGTTCTCCGAAGAAGCTCGTGGGGGAGGGGGTGGCCTGGACAACGCAGGGCTGGCTGGGATGCTGCAGGTGGGCTTTTGGTCAGCTGACCTGTTGGAGTGCAGTTGCGCCTGAGTGAGCTGCTGAGAGTGATGCCAGACCTCAGGCTCGGCCAGGTGCAGGGCAGGGCTGTTGGTCATGGCAGGGCCCTGCACACATTTTCAGCACTCTAGCCGCTGCCCTGTAGAGGGCACCAGCCAAGCACTCCATTGGCCAGCACTCCCAGCAGCAAACATGTTAGTGACCAACACCCTGGAACGGCAATGCATATAGAGCAACAACAGGGACCAACAACAGGGACCAACAACCTCCACATGGAATACAAATGTGCTGGATACTCTGACTGTCCAGGTTGTGGTGCTAAGTGCAAGCAAGTGTGCGTATGGGCCCTGCCCCTGGGTTTGGCCCTGCGTTAGTCGTCCACACTGCACACGCTCCGCCAGTCAGAGCGGCCTGCTGCTGTGCATGGTGTGGCTGCAGGCTGCAGGCCCCAAGGCTTCCTGCAAAGAGCTGGCCAAAGCCTTGGCCGCCAGGGCCGTTGAGCTGGGCAGTACAGACGACGTGACAGTGACCGTGATGAAGCTGGGGCCAAGGGCATGAGGAGGGTGGTATGCTGCAGGCCTGGCCAGGTGCGATTTGTACAGGCAATGAGTCATGCAGGTTGACCTCATGACACTGCCACTGGCACCCAGCAGCATCATCGTGAGAGCAGCAGCAATGCAGCTATGGAATTATCAGTGTAAGGTCAATACCTGTTCCGGGATTAGTCAGGGCAGCCTTGCAACCCTGTCTCATTCTGCCATTGACACAGCAACAGTGGCAGTCTCGGCCGTGAGGGTGTGCCATGGTGTAATGTACCAGGGAACATGCAAGAAACCCCATGCGAGAACATGGAGGCCTGGTGGGATCCTTGATCAACTGCCTGTGAGTGCTGCCTCCACCACACCCGTCTCAGTGTGACATTGAAACCTCGCTGCAGGCTTGAGAGCTGCAAGATTCCCTTGGTGGGCTTTGGGCTATGGGAGCACCTCCACCACCAGGGTTGAGGGAGCACCTCCACCACCAGGGTTGAGGGAGCACCTCCACCACCAGGGTTGAGGGTGCCAGGGTTGAGGGTGTGACCCACAGCGGTGGGTGGAGTGGAGCTGTGCCTGATTATCAGTGCGTCGAGGCGTTGTTGCAACCGTGGTGTTCTTGTAAGTAGCCGTGGGCATTGTTGTAAAGAACTCGCAGTCCGCCCATGTCGTGTCAGGCACCCATGTGTGACCACACTTCATCAACGCACCAGAAAGGGTCAAAGCCCGCTGCTGCTCACTTACTAGCAGCGTAGAGCCTACGTAGCAGCCATGCCTGATACTTTACTGTTTGCCACCATGTTGTTTCCGAACAACCCAGCACTGCTCCACACCTTTCAAAAGGAACGCTCCAGCGCATGCCCCTAAAACCCGTATAGGCCAACCTCCTGTCGCGCCCGCTTGGGGCCCACTTCAAGCATGTGAATCATACCACATTCCCGGTGACCCGCAGCTGTGGCTGCCGTGTGCCCCTGTGGCCAATGACCCTGTGGCGGTAAAGCTGTAGCTGAGTGAGATTACCCACAGGCATACCCACAGCGCTGCTCAGCTGCTACCACCCAAGGCAGTGCTGCGGTCATGCATCACCACAGCATCAGCAACACGTAGCCATGTTCAAGGCTGAGCGGTCAGTGCCTGCTGCCAGCTACTGCCCACAGCCTCAGTGTGTGCTGCCGTGGCTAGCATGCGGATGTACAACTGCTCACAGTCCAGCTGTTGGCCATCCAGGTTAGCGTGGGGCAGTTCAGGTAACACACAAATGTCTCACAACACTGTGTTGCACTGTCTCTATAGATATCAGCCACAGTGGGCAAGGAGGTAGGCTGTAAAGTTTGCATGGATATCACTTCCGCCCCACTCCGGTTGCCGGCGACCTGATGCACCCCCCAGCACTGCCACTCCGTTTCGATGGTGTTGCTCAATCCCTGTGATGTCCCCAGATAGGAACCGCAAACTGACCTGACCTGACCTGACCTGACCTGACCTGACCTGACCTGACCTGACCTGACCTGACCCGACCTGACCTGACCTGACCTGACCTGACCTGACCTGACCTGACCTGACCTGACCTGACCTGACCTGACCTGACCTGACCTGACCTGACCTGACCTGACCTGACCTGACCTGACCTGACCTGACCTGCAGGTGGTGGAGGGCATGAAGTGGGTGTCCAGGCAGCACTACCACCAGGAGAGGGGGGTGGCGGTGTTCCTGGGAGCGGGCAACTTCAGCCAGGGTGGGTGGAAGGCGGGGGTGGTGCGGGAGGGGTTTAGCAAGGTGGTGGAGCAGCCAAGCAGGCCCGGCACGTTTGACAGGCCTGACAGGCTGGTGATCATGGATGAGTTCCGTACCAGCCGTGTCAGCTCGTCCGTGCATGCCCGCCAGCCTTGTGAGCTGCACCTGCCAAAAGACCGGCCTAGGCCCGCAGACTGGGTTCTCCCAGCAGGCCAGGTCAACCAGCTGCTGTTGCGCCCAGCCTGGAGCCTGCGGCATGCTAAGGATGTGCGGGCCCTGAAGTGGTGCCATCCCCCTCCCCCAGTCGAGCAGCCCCCTGCCCAGGACCCCCCTGCCTGGCCCTCCTTGCCCAGGAGCCACCTGCCCCTGCCCAGCCCCCACCTGGCCCAGTCCCACGACCCCAGGCCCCCCCATGGGGCAGGTGGCTGGACCGGGACACCAACCCCTGCCTCAACTTCTAGCGCATTGGGGAGAGCATGCAGCGCCCCCTGGAGCTGTGCAGCTGGAAGGACAGGGAGGCTCTGCCCCCCGTTGGCAAGGAGTACCAGCAGCGCTACATGCGGGTCAATGACCGGCTGCCCAAGGTCAGGCAGAGGTTGCACCGGGCTGCAGAGTACCGACGTGGCATTGATGGTCGGGCCCGCAACAATGCATAGGGCCTAGTAGTTTGAGCATGCTCTTAGCCTTCCATAGGAATTAAGCATCTAGCCTTACTAACCTTAGCATGCTTTTAGCCTTACAAAACCATCAAGCTGTTGGCTCTCTCCTGTTTGCTCTCTATGTTCACGACATTAGTAAGGAGTTCCTAGGCCCTATTGATGCTGTGAGGGTGCAAGGCACACCTGTTACCCACTTCATGTATGCTGATGACCTGACCCTGGTGAGCACCTCGCCCCACGGGCTGCAGCGGCTGGTCTGCCAGCTACAAGGCTTTGCAGACAGGAAACACCTTACAGTCAATGTGGGCAAGTCAAAGGTGATGGTTTTCAATGGCAACTCACAAACTGCAGCACCTTGCATTGGGTACAAGCATGAGATCCTGCCTGTGGTGAGAGAGTTCAAGTACTTAGGCATGCATTTTAATCCCAGCGCCACCCCTGCTTTTGCTGCCACTCATATGAGGGCTGGCATGTTCCTCGCCATGCGCCAAGCATGCAACCGTGCTAGAGAGTATGGGGTGCTGCATGATCCTTTTGCCCTGTGTCACCTCATCAGAGCGTTCGTGCTCCCCTTAGGGCTGTATGGCAGCCAGGTTTGGGGCACTGCTTTCCTTGGGCATGGTGTGCAACTCTCTAACCCAGTGCAAACACGCATGCTCAGCTTTCTCAGGTTTGCTGCCAGGGTTCGTAGCTCAGTGTCAGGGCTGATGGTGCTGCATGAGTTGGGGCAGCTGCCCCTCCAGCTTTACTGGTTTAGGGCTGCATGCAAGTTCTGGAACACTGCCAAACTATCCCACAGTGACCTGTTAATGAGGGTCATTAAGGCAGATGTGGAATTAGGGAGGAGTTGCCAGGCCAGCTGGAGTGCTCAGTTCCAGCTGGCCGCCAGAGAGCTGATGGGGGATGAGTTTACCCTGAGCCCGGACATGGTCCTAGGCACCAAGGCTATGGAAGTCAAGTGGCTCGAGAGGTGGGGGAGGCGTTGGGTTGGGTTTGAGGGAGACCCTAGACTGCCTGAGACGGTGCATCGGGAGAGATGCTCGTATGCTGCATGGTTCAAGCATGGGGACGGCATTGGCATCAATCACATGGCACCACACCTACTGAACAGACAGCTCTCTACAGAAGTTCGCACGAGCTTGACTAGGTTCAGGTTAGGCAACAGCGGTCTGGGGGTGGAGAAGGCTCGGTTTGAGGGGGTAACTTTCATTGATCGCACATGCACCAGATGCACAGAGGGGGTAGTGGATGACGCCATGCATTTCATCTTTGAGTGCACTGCCACGAGTTCCATCAGGGAGCAGCCGGAGTTTGCCATGACTTTACAGAACAATAATGAGAACTTGCATGACTTCATGTTGAGCCCATGTGCACCTTTGTTTGTGCACCTTGCTATGAAATGCGTTACAGAAAGTCCCGAACCCCTAGAGGGGGAGGGCGGCCTAGCAGCCTAACGGCTGACGGCTTAAGCGGTGTAAGCCACCTGCGGCCTACTGCGGCCTACTGCGGCCTACTGCGGCCTACCACTGCGCCTACTGCGGCCTACCACTGCGCCTACTGCCGCCTACTGCGGCCTACCACTGCGGCCTACTGCGGCCTACCGCGGCCACTGCGGCCTACCTAACAAGCAAAATCTATCTTAGTCCTAGGCTGTACTAATCCGCAAGCCGCAAGCCAAGCCGCAAGCCGTGCAAGCCGTGCAAGCCGCAAGCCGTAAGCCGCAAGCCGCAAGCCCCTCCCAGCAATTCCGGCGAGAGCGCCACCCCCAGCTACACGCGCCATTTGCGGCGCCGCCAGCAAATTCCTGTGCTATCCTGTCCCGCGCCCGACATGGCCAAACCTACCCCCCTCAGCAACTCCTTCGCTGCCCTCGCCTCATTCCCACTGCAGCAGCAGCGGCAGCAGCAGCGGCAGCAGCAGCAGCAACAGCAACAGCAACATCAGCAGCAGCAACAACAGCAGCAGCAGCATCAGCAGCAGCAGCAGCAGTCAACTGCGGCAGGGGCCTCACCAATAAGTGAGGCCCGGCTCCAGGAGGTACTAGCGCAAACATTGACACAGACGCTGCAGCAGACAGTCATGCCGCAACTAACTTTTATCCACCAAACTATCGAGACAGTCAAGAGCGAGTTGCAGAATGTCCAATACGACGTAGCCAAACTGAGTGTGAGACACATTGAGCTAGAGGGAGAAACGCGGGAGGTGCGTGCAGAGATGGCCTTAGTGGAGCAACGCTGCAGGGTGCAGCTGGCAGCAATGGCCTTCAGCATCCAGCTAGAAACAGAGCAGCGCAGCAATGCAGGGGTGGTGGTCTTCTTTGCCCCCCGCCCTGGTGAGGCAGCCATCAAGGCCCTGTGCACCAGCGTCGGCGTCACTGATGCCCGGGTGATGCACTCTAGCCCCACTATCGCTAAGGTCAGTGTCGGCTCCCATGCCTCAGCACTCAGCGTTCTGGCTGCTGCCCAGCAGGCCGCACTCCCAGCAGACCTGGGAAAAGGTCCGCTACAGCGGGTCGTGTGGCCAGCTCGCCGGCAGCTGCAGGCAGTTGTGGATAAGAGCAGTGTGCGATCCCCTGTACATGGCATGCGCTTTGAGTGCAACAAGTCACGCACAGCCATCATCACCACTTGGAAGGGGAAGCAGATTACCTACCCTCTGTTTGTCCACATACCCAACCTCAGCAAGCCAGACCTGAAAAGCATGGATGAGTGCAACATTGAGGCAGCCTGTGAGTTTGCGGCTGCGGACCAGCCTGCAACTTTTCTCCTACCAAGGTCCCTCGCCACCCGACAACAGCAGCAGCAGCATCAACAGCAGCAGCAGGGTTCGACAGCGGCTGCCGCAGCAATGGAAGAGGACAACCAGCCTGCAGATCCTAACCCTCCCCCGCCCCCTGCCCCCCCTAACCAGGTGCAGCGCAATGCAGCAGCAGCAGCAGCAGGGGGCCCTAACCGGGCACCAGCCGGTAAGGCTCCGGGGAAGACAGCTGTGCCGGGCAGCCGCCCCGCCTCGCCTAACCAGGTGCAGCGCAGTGCGGCAGCAGCAGCAGCAGGGGGGCCTAACCAGGAACCAGCCGGCAAGGCTCCGGGGAAGACAGCTGCGCCGGGCAGCCGCCCCGCCTCGCCTAACCAGGTGCAGCGCAGTGCAGCCGCAGCAGCAGCAGCGGGCCCCAGCCAGACAACAGCCAAGATTGTGGCACCAGGCCGCCCCACCCTGCCCAACCAAACCAATGCAGCAGCAACAGCAGCAGTCCTCAACCATCTGCCCCCCCCCCCCCTCCCTTCCCCCCAGGGGGTGGCGGCCACTCGGCCCAAGGCTCCCCAACCAAGAGCCGCCCGCTCTCTCCCCCTTTGGGGAATCACCGCACAAGGCATCAAGCGGGGTTAGGTGCGTCTGGGGAGACTCCTACGGGTAAGCTCAGGGCGGTGGGGCTCAGGGCGTGGGAGAGGGTCGAGGCTAGGGACTCGCCCCCCGATAGCTCAGGTTAGCGGTCCACAATGTGAATGGCCTACAGCATGACACAGTGGATGATGCCATGCTTTTTATCCTTGAGTGCACTGCCACGAGATCCATCAGGGAGCAGCCATGTCTTTTCAGAACAATAATGAGATCTTGCATGACTTCATTTTGAGCCCATGGGCACCTTTGTTTGTACACCTTAGATTGAAGTGCGTTACAGAAAGTCCCGAACCCCTAGAGGGGGAGGGCGGCCAAGCAGCCTAACGGCTGACGGCTTAAGCGGTGTAAGCCACCTATCTAGAGGGGGAGGGCGGCCTAGCAGCCTAACGGCTGACGGCTTAAGCGGTGTAAGCCACATCATCATCAAGCTGTTGGTATTGGTGAGATGCCCAGTGGTCGTGGGGTTTGCCCACGAACGTGCCACTGGTGTGGGGTTTGTATTCATCAAGGGTGCGACCAAGGACGCTACAACTTGATTGGAGTACCTGAGTGAGATTACCCACAGTCAAACATGTTGTTCCTTGTTGACTGATGTTTGTTTGTGCTGTCTCTATAGATAAGGATCACTCTTCAACCTATCAATGACCAACAAATCTTAACGGCAAAGGGCTTGCAATGTGTTGAGGACGTGCTGACAATGTGTCAACAGCCCATGCGTATCACATTATCGCCATGATGGCGTCCCTAACAAGCTATGCCATCAGTGCAATCATACTACTAGGCCTGTTGGCTATGTGACAAAAGGCATGCAAAAGTACAATGTGACAAAAGAAGAGGACTGTCTACAGCAGTATGCGGGCATAGGCTTGCTGCAGCTTCAAGGTGCACTTGCCCTCGTTGAAGGTTTATATGTAAGTGCCAAGATGGGTCAGTCAGCTTGCTGGGGCCTGCTATCGCTCACTCTGGCTGCATGCACGTGTGTGTTTGGCACCATGGCTTGCCTTGTGTGCATGGGCGAGATGGCGGCGATCTAGGCAACATGGAATAATGGTTATGGGTCCGCGGGCAGCACATAGCTTAGCAAGAGCGGCCAGGACCTTGTGACTTGTGCACCATGCAGGTCATTCAAACATTAGTCGGCCTGGACCTGGCTGGCCCTGACTGGCCCTATGCTGGCTGGACATGGTCGGATGCGGCTTCACTTCCACTCAATGAGGCTGGTCGGGCTCCTCCACAGGCTGCCCGGCTGGCTGGCTGCCGCCCCTCGCTGCTCCTCCCCCCTGGGGGAGTCGCCTGCCCCTCCGTACTGGTCGCACCCTTCGCCAGCCACCCAACCGCCTCAGCCCGCTGCTGCTGGTCTGACGAATCAGGACTACCCAGCCCAGGGCGCCGATGGGAAGACAGCACGGCAGTGGAGGAGGAGCCAGTTACACTGCTGCTGTCGCGCCGGCTGCCGTGGCCTGAGGCGCGGGGCCAGGGGCCTACCAGGGGGTGGCTGACATGGCGTCCACTGGTTGAGGTGTGGGAGGCCATCTGCGCAGGGTGGTCCCCCTGGCCCTGACCAGCAGGGGCTGGTGCCTGGGGTGCCCTCCTCTCCCCCGCCTCTTCGTCTTGCTGGTGAGCTGTCTGCTTTCTGCCCTCCCTTCCCCCCGCGCCCACCCCTGGCGTGGGCAGTGGTGCGCTGTGATGACGAGCACTCCGGCGTTCTGCTTGAGTGACAGCTGGGGTGTTGACCTCCACCCATGGGCGGGTGCCCTGGATGGAGGGTGGTGCTGGCCAGGGGTTCTGTGCCGCCCAAGAGCCTGAGGGTGCAGAACCTCCAAAGTCGCAGCTGGCCTCCGAGGTGCGGTGCTGCTGCACGCCAGCTTTGGGCAGCTTGGCACCCAAATGCTCCCAGCTGATGCTAGAGGAAGGGGAGAGGGAGGGCAGGGAGCCGGAGGAAGGCCGCCATAGGTGGCGCAACCGCCAGGCGCAAGGCACGGCGAGTGCCAGGATGACGAGCAGAGCCACTGCAGTGGAGCGGGGTGTCACATGGGTGGCATGGCACATCGGAGGAGTAATGCTGCGGACTAAGACAGAATCACTGTAATCAATATCACTATCATCATCACAATTTTTGCATTATCATCATGATTGAAGGATTGTGATGTTTGACTAAACCAGGCGGTGTGGCCTGGCTACTGTGGGCGGCTAGTGTCAGGGGATAAAATCATAGCTCCATCGTTACCCCTCCTCCTATTGTAATGTGCATGAATCCGCCATCACTGCTACGAAGCATTGAGTGGCATGGCGCATAGGGTCACAAAGCCCACAGCAATCTGTCGGCTGCGAGCAGCCATGACGCAATCATGCCATTCAAGGGAAGGAAGGCAGCCTTAAGCCAGGGGCGCACACTGCTACTTAAAAAGCCTCGTGGCCTCAGGGTCAGGCAACTGCTTGGGGCTAAATCCGAGTGACTTGGCCCTCAGCAGGCAAGGCTACTCAGGGGTACTCAGTTGCGGACCCACCTGGGAAGAAGATGACGAACAGGATCATGTTCTGGGACATGACAGGGTTGGGGCCGAGCTGCAGGGCTCCACCGGGTGGGCCAAGCCATATGGGGTCTGCAGGCGGTGGCAGGTTCAGGTTCAGGGTCAGAGTCAAGACCAGGGTCAAGACCAGGGTCAGGGTCAAAATCAGGGTCAGGAACATCATGTACGGTCAGGAACATCAAGATGGATAGCCACAGGTAGGCAAGAGACAAGGTGGTATTGTGGTGGTGTTGAGCATTGTGTGCACAGCAAAGTGTCACAATGGCCACATCGAGCACACACTCGACGAACGCACGATGCGGCCATCAGCAGGTCGTCAGCTACGGGCTGCTTGAGCATCATGCACTATGCGGCAATGCATCAGGCATTAATGCGCCCACTCCATGCGGGACAGGGCCCGAGCTACAGCTACTGCTAGGCCTTGTGGCCATAGGGCCAGGCACCTGCTTTGAGAACTGAACCTACACCCAAGTGAGTGATCATGAGGATGGGAGGAGTTGGGGATGGTAGGGATGGGTTGGGAGGGGGCAAGAGGTCGATGGTGCCAACATGGAGGCAGGACTGGGAGGTGGTGGGCCTAGTCATGTGACAGAACTGCGGGCCATACACATTGCTGAGTCTGCAGCAACGCCATGTTTGGAGAATGCCATGTATTGATGATAGATGATGAATGTGTGCCATGCAATTGGTGAAGCACATACACGGGAGCCCTTCCCAGGTGAGGGGGGGCTACCCAATGAAATGCGGGGATCCTGCTACAAGGTCTTGAAGAGGAAACTACAGGCAGCTGTGCAACCGGCCGCCCTAATCCAAGCCTAAGGTGCCAGTGTGCATTCTGGTTTCTGCAACACAAGATACTTGACTGTGAGAGACATTAGCGATAGCTGTTTGGACATCATTTTGCATTGTTGTTGCACCCAGCTAAATTGTGACAAGGATCCCGAGACCCTTGGCCTCAGGGCCTGTTTTACCTGCTCTGAGCTAAACCCAGAACCTCAGAATGAAGCTGTCATGCGGTGCAAAGAATCAGCCAATCGCACAGCTTGCGATGACAGGCATGGACAGAAAACTCTGAAGGGGGAGGGGGGATGGATGTGGCTTCCATCAGTTGTGTGGAGTGTCATTGCGGTCATTTGGCAGCATAGCTGCTTGTGGTGGTGATAATGTGCTGCACATGCCAGGTTCAGTGCATGATTTGCTTCACCTTGGCCAACCTACCGATATCCCCCACACTGCTCAGCAAGCCGCACCACACATCACAAAGGCTCGTGGGGCAGGCAGAGCGCTCTAGCTGGTCCGCTTGGCAGGAAGTACCAGACCACATGGCAGCAGCGCTGGCGGCAGCCCCCGGCAGCGTGCAGGCGGGCGGGCTCTGCAGCGCTGGCTGCAGGAATGTGGCCCAGTCCTCCTCACAAAGGCCAGTCACTGTGGCAAGGAAACAGGCAGGCAGGTAAGCAGGCTGGGCCAGGCAGATGTGGTCAGCTTTCGTCAGGGAGGCAAGGAGGGGAAGATCAGCTGTGAAATGCTAGCTTGCCAAACTTGGGCACTGTTAAGTGTAGAATGGAGGAGCTCAAATGGAGGCCCTAGTGAGGGACAAGGGGGCTGTCAAGTGTTGAGTCATGCTACCTGGTTGGGTCATGCTACCTGGCATGGGCCACTGTGGCAGGAATGGGGTGTTCTGCAGGCATGTGGCTGCTAACTTTGCTATTGCACTAAGGAAAGCAATGCTCGTGCATGGCTTTGTGTCTGGGCTGAGTAGGAGCATTCAGTGACAGGGCCAGCTGGTAGCTGACAAGCTGGCCCAGTGGAAGCTGACCAATGGCCAGGTAAAACATGAAAGCGGCCTGAACAATGCCCGCCGAGACACTGAGCGGTGGCTAGCACCAATCAAGCCCCACTTCCAGCACCTGGCAGCAGCCAGCTCAGCCGGCACCTCCCTGGCCAGCAGCGTGACCAGCCAATGCGGGGCCTGATGTGGTGCCCGGTAGTGGCCCCACGCAAGCCCCCACAGGCCCCACGTAGCAGCCAGGAGGCCACACCGGCTGCAGCATCAGAGCCAGGGCCAAGCACTCCCCCGCCAGCCAAGCTCAGCAAGCGCATTGGGGAGAGCAGGTGGCGTCCACTGGAGCTGTGCTGGTGGTCTGACCAAGGAGCTCTGCCAGCCAAGGGCAAGGAGTACCCTGGCCTGGGCTACAAGCGGCTTCGAGACAAGCCACCATCGGCCCAGAAGCAGCAGCCTGCCGGGGCACAGTGATGTGTGCCCCTCTTTGTTGAGCTGTCATCAGCTTATATTAGCGCATGTTTTGTCGTGCCAACTCTACACAATAGCCCTCAGGGGTCAGGCAATGATGTAGGTGGTAGGCACTCATGCACCATGTCCATGTGCACTGGGTATACTCCACACAGTCTAATAACACCATTTGAGTCGGGCGGCTATTGCTCACTAGTATTCCTGCTAGTGGCTGCTAGTGGCCACTACTGGTCCGGCTTATATGGAGGCCCTAGTGAGGGACAAGGGGGCTGACTAGTAGCTACCTGGTTGCTGGGTGGCCGTGCCACATCGCCCTGGCAAGGACAGGAACTCCTGGGCCAGCAGCGGCAAGCACAGCTGTGAGCTGAATGCTCCCATGAGGTACGCCCAGGTCTTCAAGCAGCAGCCCGTGGGCAGCAGGGCATCGCAGGTGCGGGTCAACAGGGCGCCCTCAAACACCAAACTCGAGCTCAAGGCCCTGGAGCAGAAGTAGCACCGACACGCACACCAGGAGGTGTGTATTGTGTGGAGAGCAACAACTGCGGCGGTTAAGGAAGGGAGCACTGATGTCATGCTCTCCTTACCTCACTTGTGAAAGCAGCTCAATAGACCTGAGGGCAGCTGCTACAGAAGAGATGCAGCTCCCTGGTGCAGGGCCTGCTGAGCCAGTTGCCCCAGTGCAAACCATCCGCTGCACTGCCTCTACTAGAACCCAGCTGCTGGAGCTTGCGGGAATGTAGCAGGCACCTGCAGGGGTCGGCAGGCAGGTAACGGGATTGGCTGGGAGGTGGTAGGGAGTTGGCAGGATAAAACATTTGGCCCCTTGTCGTGCGGTGCATGACCAGCAGGGCCCCTGTACCTGTAGGGTTTTGAAAGCTGAGCTCCTGGCGCATAGCTTGTGTCAAGCTTCCTGTGCAGGCCGATGTTGCGCAAGCTGTCGTTAGGTTTGCTGCTGGGTTACGCCGTGGGGGGCTGTCCAGCACCTCGCTCGCTATGAACCCGGATATGGTGTCCAGGGTTGCAATTTCTGGGCTGAGGCAGCTCGAGTCCCCCGGCAGCGTGCAGTTCCCAAGCCACAGCGCAAAGACTGACAAAGGTCCCTGCTTACTGGTGCTATTGTTGTCTAATTGCGCGTCTACTACGTTGACTGCGTTAATCGCCATCGCCACCAACGCGCAGTACAACAGAATGACACTACGGGACTCCATCACGGCCTAGATGCACCAAGCCGCTTAGAATCACGAACGGCCATCGCCATCAAGTGGTTTCGGCTAGAGCGTGTCGCTGCTGGCTTCTATGTTGCATTGCAGGCAGTGCGGAGTTAGGGAGGCACAAGGTTAACATGTCAAACAAAAACAATACTGGTCAGACTTACTCATTTGACAGTTTTTACTATTTGTTTGGCATAGACCTGCCGTGATTCCGTCGTCGTATGTACTGCCTAACTGCAGTCGGACAAAGGCAGTTACATGGAGATGCCGAGTACACACCGTAAGCCATGACGTCTTTCGTTTCTATTTGTATACACATCCCGCATTGCTCCATAAGCTTTGATGCTTCCCGGTTTGGGTATAGTGGCTTGAGGCAGCTCGAGTCTTTTGGTCAGTTTCCCATGAGGACCTTTTTGGCTTCCCCACACCCGGGCGCAATTCTCATACCCACCTCACAATCCAGCCTTGGTTGCAAGCTTCAACTACTGCTCCGTGGGTCTAGGTTATCCTAGGCACCAAAGTTACCGTCTAGCTGCCCGCGAGCTTAGGATGGCGTCCCTGGCATCACAAGGCCTTAGAGGCCTCGCAGGTGTGCAGCAGGCTCTGTGCCGCGCAGCCGCTTGAGTTTGATTACGCCACGTTATTGAAACACGCCTCCTTCGCGCTCTGTAGTTGATGGCCGCGGTCCTGCTCGGTCGCCGCATCTCACGTCGCGGAGCCTTTGTTGCGGCGCTGGCACAGCGATGATGGAACTGAAGCCGAGCCTCCTCCCAGTCATGCCCAGCTCAACCGTACTGGAGCAAGCGCTCCACCCCGCGCTCCACCGCCTGGCTCCACCACCCAGCAAGCTCTCAGTTGATGAGCTCATGGCTACATCACCTGCCTTTGTGGAGCAGTCGGAACCAACCCGTGTTCCAGACAACAGCCTTACTCTGGAGCAGCGGGCTGTTGGCTGCATGCTGGCAGCAATGTGTGGCAACGCACTGGGCGCTCCTGTGGCAAACGATCGGCACTGGCAGGTGTGCTGAAGATCGGCACCATCAACTCTATCAGCTTCATTAGGCCAGATGTATCACACCAACTGCATCAACGAGTACACACACCGCTTTTGCATGTTCCTGTTATTGGCTGGTGCTAGCTGTAGTGTTTGTGGCATATGTAGGTATGGGATGTAGAACACAGGTTGTCTGGCACATGGCTTCACATGGATGACATATAGCATTGCAAACTCACATGGGTGTAGCAATGCTTTTCCAGCCCGGTCTGTCGAGGCACAAGGCATGGGCAAGACATGAGCTCTGCTTACATGCGTGGGCGCTTCATGTCCTCCATGCAAGAAGCACAGGTGCCAGCAGCATCACAAGCATAAGCTATCAGCTAGATTAATCAGGTGGTGAAAGGGTGTGGGTCAGATTGATAGGTGGGGCGGGGTCTGTAGATAGGTGACCTGAGCCAAGGCAGCATTTGGCTGGCAGGTGTCTTTGCTGACTTCAGGTGATGCGCATGTTCCCTCGGGGGCTCACAGAGTTCTGGGGCGTGGACTTCAGCGCAATCAAGCCGGTGAAGCGCGGCCATTTCACAGGTGCCTCATCCAATGCCTGGCTGTTACAGCCTGTAGGGCTTGGAGGGGAAAAGCGGTAGGCAGGGTAGAAGGGATGCCCAGACTACACTCACATGTCTTGTGGAGTTCAGCTGTGATGCCTGTGTGGGGGGTAGCGGGCTGAACATGGGCATAAGCTTCTCGTCACTGTGCTGTGGTGTTCATTGCAACACTCAGTCTCTCAATGTACTCACTCCTGCTGTGCTCTATGGCTGCATGCAAGCCACTACCGCCCTTGCCTTACTATTGCTCCCATTGCTTGCTGACGTATGTGCGGTGGCAGGGGACTATCAGATGCTAGTGGCCACCGCGCGCAGCCTGGCTAGAGCTCAAGGCCGCTTCCCTAGCGTTGAGGAGCAGGCTGTGGAGCTGGCAGTGTCGTGCGATCCAGCTGGCCGGAGATACAGTCCATATGCAGGTGCGGCTTCCAGGTTCCACGTATCGAATATAGCCTGCTACAGCAAGACTTCATTGTCACTCCTTTCGCCCTTTTTGCGCAGAGGTGCTACTGGATGGCTTGCGCGGCGGTCAGCCCATTGTGCGCGGTCTGCCGCACTTGGCGCAATCCTTTCTTGCACAGTCGCAAGCGCAGCTTGCCAGCACTGCTACAGACCGCCAAGAGCGGCAACCTTGGGGCCCCGCGGACAACGGAGCCGCAGCCCGCGTTGCGCCCGTCGCCCTGGCATGTGCGGCCCGCGGTGCAAGCCTGGCCGAGCTAGAGGCCGCGGTGAACGCAATGTGCGAGGTCACACATCCACACCCTCTCGGCAGGGACGGCGCCTGGGTCGTAGCTGCTGCGCTGCACTGGCTGCTGGCCCATCACCCTGGATGCCGGGTTGCAGCCTCTCAGCAGCTCAGGCAGCCAGTACTCAGCAGCAGTAGGCAAGGGACACAACAGCACCACGCCAATGGCAACGTCAACAGCCTTGGGAATGCAGATGTATTGCTACCCAAGCCAGCTGCCAGTGAACAGCCTGACCATAGCACTCCAGAAGCTCTGCTGGAGTTTTTGGAGTCAGTAGCACGCACTGAGGATATGCGGGGCAAGCTGCAGCTACTCCGGAGCAACCTGCTGCAGGTGAGGCGCGCGTTGCATAACATTTCATACTCACAGCATGGAGAACAATGCTGATGCTGAAGTCAGATGCACTTGTTGTCTACCGTGAGCCGTGTGCCTAACCCTTGACATGCTAGAAGTATGACACAGGCTGGCGAGCTTGATGCAGCTGGCTTGGAGGTGCACCATTCCATCCATGTTCATGACATGTGACGAACCTGAGGGAGGTGGTCCATGCTGACACAGTTTGTCTGCTGCTGCCATAATGGCTGCTCCTGGCTGGCCATACTGCAGGTGTCTCCTGTGACCTCCTGGCCCACTTTCTACGCTAGTCGGGATTGGCAACGGCTAGTGCAGGTGGTCAGCCGCCTGACCTACCATGACTATGCCACCTCTGGCACAGAAGCAGCAGCAGTGGCCCTATGGGCCTTGGTCACCCACTGGCAGCTGCCCCGCCAGGCAATCTGTGTGGCAGCAACATGGGGTGGCAGTGCTCCTGTGACCACGCAGATCGTGGGGGCGCTGGCAGGGGCAGCGCATGGCAGCATGTGGATACCCGACTCATGGATGCAGGGTGTGGAGAATGGCCCAGACCCCAGCAGCCTGTCAACCAGGGATAGCTTAACACAACCATTTGGGCAAGCTGAGGGGCTGCAAGGGTCAGGCCTGGGGGTAGCAGCCCAGGGGGTAGCAGCCCAGGGGGTAACAGCCCAGGACGCGAGCCAGGAGGCGAGCCAGGGGCAACAGGAGGTAGAGCAAGGAATGCGCCCAGGCACGATGGCAGAGGGGTCTGAAGCATTTCCTTTGCCTGGCGCCACCGCGCTACAAGGCATCAGAGATGAGGTGATCCAGCTGGCTCGGCAGCTTGTGGCTAAGGGCCAAGGCAGCTCGCAATAGAACTGTGCAGATTGGTAGGCAGTTCAATAGGTAGAAATCTCTGCTTTCAGTGCCCAGCTTGCCTGTGCGCAGCATGCCCTGCTGTTACAAGCTGTTTTTCCTTCTTGTGTGAGAAGGAGTGTTATTGCTGGTTGCCCTTGATGGCGGCCCACCCACTTGCCCACTAGCGGTCCCTAGTATTTTCGCTAGTGGCCACTAGTGGGCCCTGGTGGTCCGACTCAAATGGAGGCCCTAGTGGGGGACAAGGGGGCTGGTTGCCCTTGATTACTTATGTCATGCCTGGTCGTATGTAGCAACCTGTCGTATGTCATGCCACCACTTGCACTTTGCTGTGCGACACTGGCCTGTACTTTCTAAGAGTCTTGTATGTAGCAACCTGCACGGTGTGGTGATCCATGTTGTCCTGCTGATCCTAGGGGAGGATCGGCCGGAATGGCTATTTTGCCTGGTTTGTGTGGTGCTGTTGACAATGCTGATGACAGTTGACGTACTTATCATGTACAGCTGAACACCAACATGCGAAGGCTAATGATCATGCATGACGTGTGATACTGCTGGGTCTAGCTATTCATTTAGCACAGCTGGCCCATGCAACCACATAGCATTTCTTTTGACGTGGCTGCTGCAACGTTGTGTTTTACTTATAACTCGTGGCTGCTGCTGAGTTTTGTTGGTTGCCGGTCAAGAGGGGTCGAAACATCCTGTCTGCTGCCTAGCTAGCTGGTAGCTACCGTTGTAAGCTCCCTGCTGTACAACTCGTGGCTGCTGATGGTTTGTTGCAAGGGCAGGGCTGCTGCGTCTGCTATCACATCTTTCTAGCACAGTGGCATACGAAGCATGGAGCCAGCAACGTGACCAGCCAGTGCGGGGCCTGATGTGATGCCCGGTGGTGGACCCACGCAAGCCCCCACAGGCTCCACGCAGCAGCCAGGCAGCCACACTGGCAGCAGCCTCAAAGCCACGGCCCAGCACTCCCCCGCCAGCCAAGCGCACCAAGGCTGAGCAGGCTGCTGAGCCCAACAAGGGCAGAGGCAAGGCCCAGGGCAAGGCTGCCAAAGCCAAGCCAGCACCACAGCCAGGCAGGTGGCTGGACAGGGACTGCAATGCAGCATTGAACATGCACCGCATTGGGGAGAGCAGGTGGCGTCCACTGGAGCTGTGCTGGTGGTCTGACCAGGGAGCTCTGCCAGCCAAGGGCAAGGAGTACCCTGGCCTGGGCTACGAGCGGCTACGAGACAAGCCACCCTCGGCCCAGAAGCAGCAGCCTGCCGGGGCACAGTGATGTGTGCCCCTCTTTGTTGAGCTGTCATCGGCTTACATTAGCGCATGTTTTGTCATGCCAACTCTACACAATAGCCCCCAGGGGTCAGGCAATGATGTAGGTGGTAGGCACTCATGCACCATGTCCATGTGCACTGGGTATACTCCACACAGCCCAATAACACTATTTGAGTCGGGCGACTATTGCCCACTAGTATTCCCGCTAGTGGCTGCTAGTGGCCACTGCTGGTCCGGCTTATATGGAGGCCCTAGGGGGGTGTTGCGTCTGCTTCTGCTCAGGGCCCCTGTATCGTAACTATAATTGGTTTTGTTCTACTGAGAGGCGGCAGCACTGCAAGCCCCACCAGGCCGGAAGGCTGGAAGCCCCGAGCAGGACCGCCTGTCATTGTCACCCTAGAGCAAACGACGAGTCCTTATTTGGTGCCCCTGGGTGAAGCTGTGCTGGTGGCCAGGCCGATCAGTGGCTGCTATCCTAGGCAAGGATCACCCAGAAGGATCACTATGCTCTGCTTGCTAAGCTGTTGGTCTAACAAGAGCATGGGTTTCATGCCAACGTCGTGCCATTGGTGTCGGGGAAGTGACACCACAGGGAAAACAATAACGCAGTTTCTAATGGTAATAATGGGATAATCAACGCATGTAATTCAGCCCCGGCTCAGAGGTGTCATCCATGTGCTGAGGAAGAGGAGCTGGGAAAGATGAAACCTAGCCAGCAGCTAAGGGCTTGTCATCAGAAGCAACGGCTGTCAAAGGACGGACAGCGGACAGTGGTTCTAGCAGGTTTGTAAACCTTTGTAGCGTTAAGCTGTTAGTTTTGGTAAGGTGCCCAGTGGTATCCAGTTGGCTGGATGGAACGTGCCATCGGTGTGAGGGCTGCAGTCATCTAGGGTGCGACCGAGGACGCTTCACTTTGTTTGGAGTAGCTGAGTGAGAATTACCACAGTGAAACATGTTGTTCCTTGTTGAATGACTTTTGTTTGACTGTAGGAGCATGCCAACGTGTTGAGCATGTCATGTGCAAAACGTGAGTGTGGGAACAAATAAGCACGGAAAGCTTAATTGCGCACTAACTCTCGCTAATCAAACACACGACGCCTACAAAGACGATGCAAGGCAGCCAGAGTATGCGTGGCATGGCTGGACGTCAGGTCGCGCCCCCTGCGCCTGCTGTGGCGGCGCGTGTGTCACGTCGCGTGCTTCGTGTTCAGGCTACGCTTGCAGCACCACCAGCATGTGGGTGCAAGGCCCGTCGACACGTTCCTCTCCGGCCTCACACACTCCTAACATGCTGCTACCTGGGTCACGTCGCAGCTGCTAAGAGGGAGCTGTTACAGTATGATGGCGCCCTCGCGGACGTGGATCCTGAAATTGCCAGTATCATTACCAAGGAGAAGGCGCGACAGGTGAGCGCAGTACTGTCCTAGACACGCACTGGCTGCATTGCTGGTAGCCTGGATGTAGCACACCAAAGCGTGCCGTAAACGTGTAGGTTCGTGGCCTGGAGCTCATTGCCAGCGAGAACTTCACGTCCAAAGCGGTAAGTCTTGCACTGACGAGGGTTTAAACTCATGGAGTCCTAGGCCAGGCTGTGTAGGTCATGTGTGGCTGTGGTGTTCAGCGTTGACCGCCCTCCCCTGCCACTTGCTCTGCAGGTTATGCAAGCACTTGGCTCGTGCATGACCAACAAGTATTCAGAAGGTCGTCCAAATGCGAGGTACTACGGCGGCAACGAGTTCATTGACCAGGCTGAGCTGCTATGCGAGGTATGAGTCTCCTCGATCATTGCAACTGCTGCAGCACAGTAAAGCAATAACTAAGCACTATATTTTGACAGGCAGGTCATTGTGTGTGTTTTATGCTGTCTGTTGCCTGATAGATGGCTGTCAGTCTAAGCTGCTAAGCAGTTCCTTGCTGGGTGGTGTCTTTTCAGCGGCGCGCGCTGGAGTTATTCAAGCTGGACCCAGCAGAGTGGGGTGTGAACGTGCAGCCTTTGTCTGGATCACCTGCCAATTTCCAGGTGCGTTGCAATCACGCAGACACTTCCGCACACTGCAGCATTCCTCTCCCTTCCCGCTGTGGGGTGATCCCTCGTCACTACTACCCATCCCTCATCAACTCAGCTGCATCCTTTATGCTGGCTAGCCATTCCCCTGTATAGCTCTATGATCTTTCATTGCAGCTGTCATGTGTTGGTTCTGCTGCTGCACCTCTTGTGCCCAGGTGTACACAGCGCTGCTGCAGCCCCATGACCGCATCATGGGTCTGGACCTGCCCCATGGTGGCCACCTGACCCACGGCTTTATGACCAGCAAGCGCCGCATCTCAGCCACCTCCGTATACTTTGAGTCCATGCCGTACCGCCTGAATGAAGCTACTGGCGTCATCGACTACGACGCTCTGCAGGCCAGTGCCGCGCTCTTCAGGCCTCGCCTCATCATCGCTGGGGCGTCCGCCTACTCCAGGTGTGCCATAGGCATGGTGGAAACAAGCAACACCATGTCAGGGTATTACAAGCTCAGCAGTAAATAGGCATGGTGGAAACAGGCATGGTGGAAACAGGCAGCGCCTTGGCAGGTCAACCCAGGCCTAGCTGCAAACAGACAGTGGTGACAGTCAGCCTCTTGGCAGGTCAACCCAGGCTTGGCATCACATCAAGAGCAGTGATGCTTAACTTGCTGCACTGTGGGATTCAGCCGTGCCAAGCATGCTAGGCCTGGCGGCACACTGGTGCAGGTGCTGCTGGGTAGCCTTGCAGCTGCAGCCAAGGTGCCTGGGTGCTCAGGGCTGGCATGTCAGTGAAGGAGCTGTAGCCAAAGGTGCCTGGGTGCTCAGGGCTGGCATGTCAGTGAAGGAGCTGTAGCTACAGTGAACACAACACTGGTTGCCTTCTGGTGCAGGAACATTGATTACAAGCGCATGCGGGAGATCTGTGACCAGCATGACGCATACCTCATGAGCGACATGGCGCACATCAGCGGGCTGGTGGCTGCGGGTGTGGTGCCAGGACCCTTTGAGCACAGCCACATCGTGACCACCACAACACACAAGTCGCTCAGGGGGCCACGGGGTGGCATGATCTTCTATCGCAAGCAGTTCAAGGAGGCCATTGACCAGGCTGTGTTCCCAGTGAGTTTACATTGAACCATTAAGTCCAGGCAAAGGTTGCAGAACAGGTGGTAGGCAGAGGTGGTAGAGAAGAATAATGGGCAGTGCAGTGGTGAGCAAGGCTGGTGAAGTGGGATAGGGCCGCTATGACCAGAATGTTTGGGGTGGAATGTGCTGCTTCCCCCCTGTTTTCTTTTACCCCCCTTGCCTCTCCTTGCCTTTACCTGGTCTTTTTGCTGCACCCTTAGCTCATCAAAAAGCCTGCTTCCAGTGAGCCATTGCCATCGCTGTTCCTGACCTCTCTTGTGCAGGGTCTTCAAGGCGGTCCTCACAACCACACCATCAGTGCATTGGCAGTGGCGCTAAAGCAAGCCAGCACTCCCGAGTTCAAGCAGTACCAGCACCAGGTAAGATGTCAGGCCTGTGGATGCTAGCAGCCGGCACTGAGCAGTTGGCCGGCCAGGACTTAACCCTGAGGTGGCAGGCCCCCTGCTGCTCGCCTCCTTTAACATCTTCGCTGGCAGCAGTACTGTGGCAGCTGCCATCTGCACAGATGCTGGTGTGTTGGTGGTTGCGTAGGTGGTGGCTAACTGCCAGGCCTTGAGCAACCGCATGGTTGAGCTGGGCTACACAGTGGTCAGTGGCGGGACAGACAACCACCTCATCCTGGTGGACTTGAAGCCCAGTGGCATTGATGGGGCGCGTGTGCAGGTGGGTGCCAGAAGCATAAGCAGCTCCAGCTTTTGCCGCCACCACGATGGCGATGACAAGCATACCTGAGCAGCAGATGGTGTGGTGGCTTCTATCAGGGCAGGGCTGCTGCCACGCTGGCTATCAGCTCTAGTAACCATAGATAGTATAGCTGTAATTGCAGTGGAGTGACAGTAGTCACAGTGGAGTGACAGAGGATACATCCCATTGCACCAGGCAGGCGCAGGTTTACAATGGTGGAAGACCAGTGCCAACCTGCCTGTAACCAGGAGGCTCCCCAACTACAATGCTCAGTTAGGTGCCGCTGTGCTAGCTGGCTCCTGGTTAACCTGTATTGCCAGTGGGGTGTGATGCTGGCCTGTATGGATGCTTGCTATGTATTGCTGGTGACGATGGTGGTGGGGGCTCTTTTTGTTGCAGACGGTGCTGGACGAGGTGAGCATCACATTGAACAAGAACAGTGTGCCTGGTGACAAGAGCGCCATCATCCCAGGTGGCATCCGCATCGGCACCCCTGCGCTGACCACAAGGGGCTTCAAGGAGGTGGAGTTTGTGCAAATCGCGGACTTCATTGCCCGCGCTGTGCAGGTGAGGAGTCTTGACAGGCAGGTATGGGCTATGGTGGGGCGTGAATAACCTAGTAGTTACCTACTGCATTGTTGCATCTTACCTTGCTCAACCCTTGAGGCCATGTTCTCAGCCCAGGACTTTGCTGCGTCTTGGGTTAAAGGTCAAGTGCAGGACCTGACATTTCTGAGCTGACTCATGCTGTGCAGATTGCCAAGGACTGCGCCGCCAATACCCCAGCCCCAGCCAAGTTGAAGGAGTTCAAGGAATATGTGGACAAGGAGGGCAGGCACAGGCCTGAGGTAGCACAGCTGAGGGCGGAGGTGGAGGCAATGGCTCATGCCTTCCCCATGCCTGGCTTGTAAGCCAAGTATGGTTTGGTATACTAGCAGTTGGCCTCTATCTGTATGATGGCATGCTGCTATTGATAGCCCTCATCCTCAGCAGCCTCGTCTTGCCCAGCAGGCTGAGAGGCGCGTAACCCTGTAGACTATGTGTTGTGAGGAGGAGTGTTGGGATTGGCATTGTGTACAACTTGCGGTCACATAGTAGGTGGGGCGGGGGTAAGGCTTGAGCAGTTGACAAGTGCTGTCAGGTTTTTCTTTCCACGGGAGATCACTAAGGGAATGTCATGCAGGAGGTGTGCCTGAGGTGGAGAAGTATAGCTGTAAAGCGCTCACTTCCACTGCGAGCAGGAGCGATGAATAAGTTAGGTGGGTTACACCGCTTGAGCCGTCAGCTGTTGGGCTGCTTGGTTGCCCTCCCCCTTCTAGCGGTTCGGAACTCTGTAACGCACTCTAAAGCAAGGTGCACATGAGCTAAACATGAAGTCATGCAAGTTCTCACTATTACTATGAAAAGTCATGGCAAACTCCGGCTCCTCCCTGACGGATCTTGTGGCAGTGCACAAAAAAAAATGCATGGCGTCATCCACTTACCCTCAGGCGCTCCCAACATTCAAAAAATGACAGTAAACCGACCCCTGGTAGTAGAACGGCTGTAACTCTGCACTCGCTGCGCCAAATTTAATGCTAGCTGGCTCAGTATGTAGCCAACCCAGCCAGCTATCTTTCAACCATCCAGAATAATTATCCAGTCAGTAGGCCGTGCACAGCAAAGCATCAAAGTTAGTAATTCAAATTTGAGCCGGTTCGGGGCATGCAGTCATCGCTGCGACCACCCGCGCCGCTTAGGTTGCTCTACAAGAGCATGCGCATCGGCAGAAGCAGTCGGATCGGAAAACGGTTGCGGGAATGTGGCACTGAGCCTACCTTCTCCCCATACCTTGAGGGCAATGCCACAGCTCGACCATTTGGACTTACAACATGCTACTTAAGAGGTTAAGCTCATCTACGACAGTGTTACAAACGCTCATACTCAGATAAGGCAAAAGCTCACTTTGGTCTGTGACCCCCAACTACCTTAGCCGATCTCAGGGCCAGGGGCATGCAGTCAGTCGCACAACTCCACACCATGACCGAATCTGGACTCGGCTCCTCTAAGCTTTATACTCCCCTACATGCCATCCACCAGCGTGCAAATTTTCATAGCTCAACTGCCACCCCACAGCCCCGTGGCCCTGATTCTGCTTGGAGAATATGAAGATGTCAAACTGTGCTATTTGTTTCAATAAACTCGCCAACGGGTTTAGAACAAACATAATGTAGCCATTTTCGTTTGGGTGCAGCGGGTGCAACACAGTGGAGGACACAGTGGAGGAGGGGGGGGTGTAAACCGGTGATACCTCAGTGTGCGCCGACCCAAATGGTGTATTCGGCGGAAGTGAGCACATCTGTTATGTTTCATTCACCCCGTCTAGGTGCCCTGCACGCCCGGCAGGCATCGCGCTGGGTGTTGGCCGGACATTTCATTTGTGCACAACCCGCTCATTGCGCCAGGTGGATGGCGCCACAGGGATGTGGCTAACCGTCCCAAGGATAGCCGTCTCGCCGCTGTGATTTGTTCGCGGGCACATGTGGCAGTACGCGAGCAAAGACTCCAATGGCTTGCGCTGATGGTCAAATGACGCGCATTGCTTCGCAGAGTTCAATGTGATAAACGGTATTGAAAACGGTGCAGAATTGAGAGAGTATCTGCATGAACATTACCAACCCCATGTTGGGAGGGCCTGACTTACCCCTCTGTGCATCTTGTGCATGTGCAATCAATGAAAGTAACCCCCTCAAACCGAGCCTTCTCCACCCCCGAACCGATGTTGCCTAACCTGAACCTAGTCAAGCTTGTGCAGACTTCTGTAGAGAGCTGGCTGTTAAGCAGGTGTGTGATTGATGCCAATGCCGTCCCCATGCTTGAACCATGCAGCATACGAGCATCTCAGGCAGCCTAGGTTCTCCTTAAATCCAACCCAACGCCTCCCCCACCATCTTTCTTTTTTTTACCAGTGGGGAGTCATACACTATCTGCAACTCCAGGCAATACCAGAACATATCACACGGATCAGGCGATGGGTTATCAGACGATGCTAACGAACGTATACGATACGCAGCTTGTGTTCGTCCGTGACGTTATGTCCCGATCAAGCCAACTACAATCAATCACATGCATGCCTCTGAGCGCGGCATGGCACGTTGCTTTCATCTCTATGTGGGTTTGCATCAGCCGCATGCGGCTGCATATCTGCCGTGCAGCTCACATACCCGGCAAAGGGGGCAAGGCGGGCAGTGGTGAGATCCTGCCCTGCCCGCCCTGTGCCAGCCCCATGGGTAGCGTGCCGTGCAAGGCCATAATTTCACGCCGCATGTCATTCGACACCGTGGCAACCTTGGTCCTCCAGCTGCTGATGAGTTCCAGCTCCAGAGCCTCGTTGGGTGTCTGGAAGTAAGGCGCAAGCTGAGGCAAAGGGTGGAGAGGCTCTGCGGCACACACAGCAATGCCAGGGCAACAAGCAGGCCAACTGCTGGCATAGCCGAAGGTGTTGTGACCAAGTTAAGGAGTTGATGCCAAGCAGCAAGAAACTCACGCTGCTGCTCCTGCTGTGGTATGGAGGAAAATGGCGAGATAGAGCAACAGATGGTGAACTCACATGCCATGGTGAATTATGGTGTGGGGTGAAGTCACAAACCATGGTCAAGCCAGGCAGCTCAATCTAGTGCTAGCTCGGGAGGCTGCTGGTGGTGCACAGCAACCCCTGCGCAGCGCTGAGTGCTCTGGCAACTCCTGGCACATGACCGGTCACCTGTACTCCATTATGAATCCTACCGCATGCCCTGCCACCTGCCCTGCCCTGCTGTCAAGTCGAACCACTGTTGCCGCATCATAATGACACCATGTGTGTGCTGTGCCACCTTGACGCATCACAAGGTGCACAGGGGTGTGTTGGCAGTGCAGCAGCCAAGCCAAGCGTCAGCAGTGCTGCGCCAGCAGTGGTGGTGTGACCGGGCAGTGCAGGGGGCTCACGAGGGCGGTAACTGACGAGGCGCTGGTAGAAGTCTGCCCTCGGCTCGTAAAACACCAGCTCCTCTAATGTCTCCGACACCACGGGCCGCTTGGGGTCCTGGCGGCTGCCTGGCTGCATGCACACATACGCAGCAGGCACGACACATGAACAGGCATGTGCATGGTCTCAAGTGCAGGTGCATGGCATTACATGCATGCAAGTGCATGCCACTGGGAAATATGTACATGAGGATCTTTGTGGTGACACAGACCACGACTCAGCTGGACGGTGGCACCCTTTATTTTGCATGAAGCTGCATGGAGGCAGGCATGGGACCCTCCCCAGCAGCACAGCCATATCGGCGTGCAGTGGAGCAGCACACCCCACACTCCACACCTCACACATTAACTCTGCATGGCCAGCAGTAGCCAATGCCAGGCATGCATTGCAACACAGCTCAGGCCAGCTTGCTAAGCCAAACTGTAGCCCATGACTCCGGCATTACACAGTCAGCAACTATGCTACACGTTGTGAACACAGCAGCAGGTGTGGTGGGTGAGGTGTGGGTGTCCGCAATGAAGCTGACCTGCTCCCCGTCTTCATACAGCTTCAGCTTATGGTACAGGATGACTTCGTTCTCACTTGAGTCAGGGGTGAACATAACCTGCAGCGCCCGGAAGCATGGTGCGCAGAGCATGGTGCGCTGCACCTGCACCTCAGCTTGCCTCCCATACCCTGCCGTACTATGCTGCTAAGGATAGGGCACGGGCAGCAGCCCCTACACTCACTGTGTTTGCAACGCTTCGTGAACGCCATGTGACGATGATGATGATGATGATGATGATGATGATGATGATGATGATGATGACGACGACGACTGCAAGCTTGTACCCTAACGTGGCTAGTCAGTGGCACAGGTTCTTTGAATAGTTGACCTGGTAGTGGTACTCACTCCCTGGCAGTCTCTGCTGCATACTTGCACCATGGCTTTCTACCACCACCATGCAACCACAAACAACCAGGTTGACTCACATGAATGACTATGTCGAACTCTCCCCAGCCGTGCTCTGTCACTTCAAATGGCTGGTGGTCCACCAAGCGGTTGGCATTGCTAAAGGTGTGGTGCAGGTCAAAGCGCACCTGGCAGGCAGGATGCAGCTTCATCAGCACACCCCAACGGTTGCAGCCACAAGGGCTGGCACAGCATGAGTGCACACCACAGCATACAGTGTGCCGAGGGGCCGGGACTCAGACGGTTAACTATAGGGCGGCCACTTTTGGGGAGCAGTGGAGCAATTGCCTTTCATGCCTATAACACCTTGCTAATGATGTAGGACATGTCTTCATTGTTGGGTCCACGTAAGTACACTGTCCAGCGATGGGATTGGTAATCCGTAGCCTGCACACCATTGCACAGCTGTGCCATAGGCCCATGCCTGGCCGGGCTCGCCTTGCAGTGAACTTACCTTCTTGCCAAGGTGGAATGCGATGGTGCCGACCACGATGGGCAGCACGAACTCCGTGTTGCGCAACCGCCGAACACCAAATTCCTGCACCGAGGCCCGCCGAGGTACTGTTTGCCCCCCATGCAGGTGCTAGAGTGCAGGGTCGCCTTGTACAGCAAGTCAGCACATACTTACGTCTATGAACAGGCGGGGGTCCATCTTTAGCCTTAAGGAATGTCTGCCACTGCTGTAACTAGATTCACAAAATGGTCCATAGGAGCTTGCGTAAAGCTTAAGCAGGTTCTATCCTTGAGGAGGGGGGGGGGGGGGGCTTACATGACGATAATGAAATGCGGCATGGCTCACACACCTTCGCCACAATTTGTTCTCATCTAGTCCCTACGTCTGGGTGCGTCGTCATTCCCTTCTTCGCTGCGAGGTTTGCGTAATGTTCGGGCTGGGCGCACTGTTTGGGCAGGAGCCTAGCGCTCACCGCTCAAATGAACTAGAGGTAGGCGCCCCGCAGGTGTTTGTCTTGTGCGGACATCCCACCTGTCTTTGTCTTTGCCTTTGCCTTGGGTGAACAGGCTGCACCTGGTGAAAGTCAAGGTCGTGATGCGGAAGGCCCAAAGTGCGCTATTTACACTTGGGTTAGGGTTCGTGGCCAAGCTTCTTTACGCGATTGATGGCCCCCGCTTGCAGGCCCAGCAGCGTTGATCCATTGAGTTGGGGCTGGGGTCTGGCTTCCGCCGTTGGCACGACCGTCAAGGCCATGCAGCATGAAATAGTCAAGAGCGTGCAAGCCACGGATTGGAAGGCCGAGCTCATGGCATTTGGCAAAGAGGCCGCAGAGGAGGGCAAAACTCTAAGACATAAGACAGCAGAGCTTGTGGAACACCTGCCAGACATCGCTGACCATCTACCAGAACAGGTGGCGTGTTCCCATCACTTTGTCAGCTGCAATGGCAAAGGGCCAGGGAGGTACGAGTGTCAGCACAGGCGTGTCTCCCCTTCGTGTCGTTAACCCAGCACTCGACCCTGCCTGCTCCACCATCGCAGGTCCAGCAGTCGGCCCCTGTCCCATCACATCACCCAGATGTTGCCAACACGCTGCACCAGGTTGGGGGGTCCCTAAAAGAGTTTGGGCATACTTTACTGGTGGGCACCAAGGAGCTAATTGAGCAGGTATGATGCGCTGTCGAAGAGCTGTGTAGGGAATGAGCCAAGGACATGGGCGAGCTTGGGCCTGGAGCAGGAGTAGCTACCCCCTGCATGGACTAAGCAAATGTGGATGGGCATGCTGGACTGCCACCCTGACCTGGTGCTAAAGAAAGAGAAACTATGCCCTTGCCGTCGGGAGGAGAGTAGCATCAAGGGAGGAGAGTAGCCCTGGGGCATGCCCTTGCTGCCCTCTCACCTAGTGCTTTCCTAATGTTGGTGCCCCAGGTGCGTGACGCGGTAGAGACGGAGATCGCTGTGGCTGCAAAGGACGGCAAGCGAGCAGCCCGCAGCAAAAACACGTCTTCAGCAGCGGCGACAGCAGCCAAGCTTAGTGCGGGCGGGTCACGGGGCAAGTACAGCCGCTTGCAAGCTGAGGTATGCACCAGGGCAGCCTGGGCCATCATGGGAACCAAGTGTTTTGTGGACGAGTGGCCAGCATAGGCATCTTTAGACAGGCAACCGCCAGCCGGCTGATGGCTTGCTCTTGATAAGCATGAGCAAGCTTTGCCTGACTGCATGCTTGCATGCAGATTGCAGCCATGCAGCGAGACAGTGCAACATATTGCGAGGAGCCTGCTGACACAGCTGACTTTGCAGCCTGGCAGACAGGCTTCAGTGTTCAGGCAGTGCAGCAGGACATTGACCGGCTGCTGGGCGAAAACACCTTCATGGCTGAGCTGCACTCCAGAATTGTGCCAGTCATTGTGGAGGCTGAGGTGTTCTGGGCCCGCTACTTTTACAGGTACCTTGGCCCAGCTCTGCCACCCATACCACTCTCACTCCCCCTGCCCCTGCTCCTGCCCCTCCCCCCTCTCCCTTTCCCCTCCCCCTGCTGCTTCCCTTGCCTCCCTCTCGCAAGTGGTGCGCTCACATTGCTGAAACCACAGCTATTGTGCTTTCATGTGTTGGTGGCTTGTCTGCACTTCACGCATGTCAATGTCAGCAGCAGCAGCCTCCACGCTGTCCAGCCTACACGCATTATCACAACCCCCTCACCTCGCTGCCTGCAGGCTGCACAAGCTCCATGTCAAGGAGGAGGCACGGCAGCAACTCACCCAGAGGGCCAAGGCCCGGCAGGAGGAGGAGGAGGTGGCCTGGGACGATGATGCCCCTCTCCTGCCTGCAGATGCAGCCGCCTCCTCTCCCGTCTCCCAGCCTGCCCCCAAAGCACCTGCCTCATCTTCAGGATCACTGCTGCCCTCCCCTGTTGCCCAGGGCACCAACCTTCCGGTCAGCCATCCGTCCAGCACATCAAGTGTTGTCAGCAGTGGCAAGGAGGCTGGGCCAAGTCAGGCACTCCCTCCTGCCCAGCCTGCACTCCCCACCAGCTCTGTGTCCCTCATTCAGCCCAGCCCTCTTCCCACAGCAGACGCGTCCCACATGCCCCTACCAGTGTCACCCCCTCAGCTCTCCCAGCCGCCACCTCAGCCCACACCCCACCAAAACAGCGCCCAGCCTGGGCAGCCCTCACCCACCCTGCCCTCCTCCCCTGCTGGACCTCCCTCACCCAGCCTACACCCCTCCTGCAAACAGCTCCCAGGCACGCCCCCCACAGCCTCTGCTCCATCATGCAATGAGGAGGTGACAGGAGGCGAGCTTGACTGCCATGGTGCAGAGGCTGGCAGCAACAGCAGCAGCCACAGCGCCTGGTCTGTGCTGGGCAGTGGAGAGGGCAGCGGGGGTGGGGTGGGTGAGCAGGAGCACGAGGCAGGTGAGGCCGCAGCCAGGACACTTTCACCCACAGTAGGCAGGGGTGGCCAGGCGCAAGGGTCAGGGGCCATTCCCCCATCCTCCGCCACCATCTCCCAAGGTGCCAGCCCCTCAAACCCATTGAAGGGTGGACAGGCTGAGCCTGCCCTTGCTGTTGGTCACAGTGCGATGGTCACAGTGCTGCCAGTCGGCAGCAGTGTCAGCAATGCAGGCGTGGTTGAGGTTTTGCAGCCACCAGCAGCGGGGGTTCCTGCACAGGGCAAGGGGGAAAGCAGGACAGCTTTAAGTGTGGGACAGGGCGCTGTTGTGGGCGCAGCAGCCACAGTGGCTGGGAGGCCTCCGCACCTTGCTCCTCATCAGCAACATGAGGAGGAGACAGCGGAGGATGATGCATGGGGTGACTGGGACTAGGCGGCTTAGGTGAGGGGTTGGGACATTGAGACTGATGTCTGAGGCATGCAGGGTGTGTGTGACGTTTGACTGTACAGTACGGGGTTCTGTTGGGGGCAGTAGCGCCAGCTGCAGCAGCATGTATGCCGCTTGCATCTGTCAGATGTGCCATGGCTGGGCTGGCGGCTGCAATGATGTAGGTGGTCCATGTGCACTGGGTATACTCTACACAGCTCAATAACACCGTTGGAGTCGGGCCACTATTGGTCCCTAGTATTCCCGCTAGTTGCTGCTAGTGGCCACTACTGGTCCGGCTCAAATGGAGGCCCTAGTGAGGGACAAGGGGGCTGCAGCAGCATGGTTCAGGCTCAGGCTCTGGCGGACGTGTTGGTCCCATGTAAATGTTACTCTAAAACGCGGGCCACGGGCTTTTGCATTTTAGCAAGAGGGCTATACGATTAACGAGTTATAGTAGCACTGGTTCAGGGGGCTTTGGCATCCAGCAGACATGCTGGGGATAGGGTTAACGAATCCTTCCTCTAGGGTCCAGATTGCGCGGGCCGGTGGATCAGCGCGGCCTATGGGAGGACTCGCGCGGTGCCACGCCAAGCGGGGCGAGGATGTAGACGACGTCAGCTACGAAAACGATTGGTGAGGTGGGGACACCATCCTCGTGAGGTGGGGACACCATCCACGCCCAGTACATCAGTGCCAAGTCAGCACGTTTTGTTACAACCAGGTACGCGAAGACTCGTGCAAGGCCAAGGACGGTGAGGGAAGAGATTGGTGAGTGCTCAGCAGGGGCAGCAACAGAGCATTAGCGCGCTTGACGCCTTCGTCATGCTGCACCTCAGCCCCTGTAGAATGAACCGTTTCAGGGATGTCATAGCACAGCCCCCGAGCTTGCTACCTCATCCTTAGCACCCTGTAGCAGGCGTCCATAGCAGCCTGAGCCTCCATGCCCCACGGAACTGACACCATGGCAGGATCCTGCCCATGGCTCTACACACACACAGCCAGACTGCAGTAATCAGCTTGCTCAGCTACCTGGCAGCTACCTGGCAGCCAAGCCCACAGACCCCAACACTGCGGCCAGGCAGGTAACTGGGTTTGGACTTATACCCAGCCTTGTCTTGGCAGCCAGCGTGAGTGGGCACTGCTCAGCCATAACAGCCTTTATAGCCTTGGCTGGCACAGAGGAAAAGGGGGCTACATGCTGGGTGCGGCTTTGTTGGAAGCATGGGAGCCATGCGCTTCATGAGCTTCACAGCCATGAGCTTCACAGCCGCCATGAGCTTCACAGCCGCATGCGCAACAGGCACATGCAGGCTGGGAGTGCAGCCTCATGTAGTCCAGCAGCCTGCGGTTCTGCTCCATGTGGGTCATGGGCAACTCGGTATTCCACACACCTGACCTGCCTTGTTATCAGGGTCAGGGTTGCAATGTACATCGCTGAAAAGGTCTACAAGTCCTATACGTCTCAGGGTTTTCAAAGTTCAGAGGGGGATGGCTGCCATGTGGATCACACTGCATGCTAATGACAGGGCATGGCATGTCCTGGTGGCAGCAGACAGGGGCAGCAGACTCACCCACCAGCCTAGTGTGGCTAGCTGTTGGTGAGGCCTCTGCCGGACACTGGCTGGGCATGCCTGCTGCATGGGCCACTGCTGGACCTGCCTGCCTGGCTGCAGAGTACAGGCGGGCGGCAAACCTGGCAGCAAACAACGGCAAGGAGCGCAAGGACTTGTACACTGACAATTGTGGGTGGGGAGTAGGGTGGGAGCTGGCTGCAGTGGGCTCACAGCTTGGGCAGCGTGCAGCGTAGGCAGCAGTGGCCAGACCCATGCCGCCCCTTGCTTCACCCTCCTTTACCAGCAACGCAACACTGTACCTCACTGGAGCTAGACTCGCAAGTATGACTCACAGGAGCCAGATGACACCAGCAGTAGTAGCTGCAGCAGCAGCAGCAGGCACTACAAAATGGCAGCAGCAATGGCAGCAGCAGCATTGACGTCAGCAGCAGCAGTAGTAGCAGCAGCAGCAGTAGTGGCAGCGGAGGCAACAGCACCATGTGCCACTCATCCCACACGCGCATTACACGAGCGCCCGGGCTCACAGCAGTGGCTCCTCTCTCCCCAACAGCCCCTATAGCCCCAACAGCCCAGGCAATGTCCAGCCTCCACACCATGCACACTGCACCTGCAGCAGAGCCTGTGCCCCCCTGCCCTGCACCTCATCCCTTGCACATTGCAGGGGATGGCTCGGAGTACAAGGGCAGCGTGTGGAACGTAGGCACCCTGGTGCTGGCGTTGTTCTTCCTAGTCCCTGCGCTGGGCCTTGCGTTTGCCTATTGGTCGTATGGCACACTCTGGGGTTGATCCCGGTCCATGGGATCTGGCTTGGTAATTGAGGCGAAGGGGCCTTCAGGGAAGATTTCATGACCTGCGGACTTGCATTACTGCTGGTGACATGAAGTGCCACCAGGGATAGGGTGTGTAGTTGTCCCTCTCGCGAATTTGTTGCATGTGACACGACTGTGCAGAATGTGCAGGGTGGTTCCACACTCTCTTTTGGGCTGCTGCTGCGGTTGCCTGAGGGGTCAGCCAGTGTGACAGCCAGTGTGACGGAAGCTGCGGCGGCGGTTCCTGGGGCTGGAGCTGGGACAGGCGCTGGTGCCCAAGCGCCGCACGTTGCACAGCTTGCATGACAACTGCTGCCTGGAGCAGTAGCCTGTAGCACGACAGGCGTAGGTCTGCACAATGCACCATTTAGAGGTATCGGCAAATGTTTCATTGAAAAAGTGAAAGACGTTCATGCCAGTGAAATTGAGCGGTTACCGCCGGTTTCTCAGCCTCCCCTTTTGCACGCGGCTTGCCTGTAGGCCTGCACTGGAAGTAATGCACTAATAGCCAAGCCAATCACAGGGCTCTGCGACACCCGTGGGAGAGGCAGCGCCGGGCTCCTTCTTTTGGCAGCGACTAGAGCCCGGGCAGTCTGCACTGGGGCGAGTCGCTGGTCGCCTGCTGGCTGCTGCTCGCCTGCTACTAACATCGCGCTACGATCTGACCGGGGGCAGCACCCGGCACTTTCAGACGTTCAGTGACTAGGGTGGTTCCCCCCCCATCTAATATTAGTTTCGTACAAGCTCGTATTAGCTCATATCAGCTCCCGTTTGGCTCTTATCAGCTCCCGGAAGCTCCTATGAGCTCATATGAGCTCTTATCAGCTCATATTAGCTCCCGGTATCGGCTCACGCCGCTTGAGCTAATATTAGCGCTATTATTAGCTATTACGCCACTTTTGGCTCGGAGCTAATATTAGCGGACACACCCTATCAGTGACGCGCAGATTTCCAGATGAAAACTTTCAATGAATGAAAATCTGAAGTTTTCACAACACTGGGGCTATTGCCTTCGTTCTGTTTGCTTAACTACTTTGTCTGCCTAGCAAGCACCCAACAACTTGTTCACGTTCAACGTAATGAATATGTCATGCCCAACGCTATGTCAGCACACCAACATGCAGCAGCTGGGCTGCTCAAGCATTACAGTCAAACAAAGCATTACAGTCAAACAAAGCTCATTCAACAGGGAACAACATGTTTGACTGTGGGTAATCTCACTCAGCTACTCCAAACAAGTTGAAGCGTCCTCGATCGCACCCTTGATGAATACAAACCTGGACTTGCACACATCGGCACATAACTAGAAAATTGGGTTGCACCCGCGACAGTTCAACTATGAATCACAAACCACGTGCCTGCATGCCAGGCAAAGTCAGTCTGCGTGCACCCTGCCTGTCTTCATCGTTAGCATAGAGGGTCCGAATTGTATTGCATGCCTGACATGCCCCACTGCACGCACTGAAGGTTGGTGCCAACTAGCAGGTGACTCTGTATCAATCCAATTGGTGCGACATCATCACGAATGTGTCAAGCATATGTCATGGGTGCTTGGTCCTGACATTGACATTATATGTTTGGTGTCCGGTGCAGGGGCCTAGCAGGGGCCCATAGCTCCAGCACTAAGCGGGGAGCCACACAACAGCCCACATCTGCCAGCTGCTCAAACGCCAGCTGCTTGGCGCAGAGCGGCTTGCACCAGGCCGCCGTGCCCGATGCGTAGTGGCGGCAAGAAACCACGGGAGGGGGAGGGGGAGGGGGAGGGGGAGGGGGAGGGGGAGGGGGAGGGGGAGGGGGAGGGGGAGGGGGAGGGGGAGGGGGAGGGGGAGGGGGAGGGGGAGGGGGAGGGGGAGGGGGAGGGGGAGGGGGAGGGGGAGGGGGAGGGGGAGGGGGAGGGGGAGGGGGAGGGGGAGGGGGAGGGGGAGGGGGAGGGGGAGGGGGAGGGGGAGGGGGAGGGGGAGGGGGAGGGGGAGGGGGAGGGGGAGGGGGGAGGGGGGAGGGGGAGGGGGAGGGGGAGGGGGAGGGGGAGGGGGAGGGGGAGGGGGAGGGGGAGGGGGAGGGGGAGGGGGAGGGGGAGGGGGAGGGGGAGGGGGAGGGGGAGGGGGAGGGGGAGGGGGAGGGGGAGGGGGAGGGGGAGGGGGAGGGGGAGGGGGAGGGGGAGGGGGAGGGGGAGGGGGAGGGGGAGGGGGAGGGGGAGGGGGAGGGGGAGGGGGAGGGGGAGGGGGAGGGGGAGGGGGTCACGGAGGCTGCAGCCGTGGGGCACAGCCCAGAGCCCACAAAGGGAATCTTGCAACTCTCAAGCCTGCAGCGAGATTAAGGGCAGAGCAGGCAATGCCAAGCAACGTGATGGCAGCAGATCATATCATCACGGGGGGACACAGCGGTGGCAGAGCAGTAGTAGCCCCTGGCAGTAGTAACCCTACGGCCACGATTGCCAAAGAGCCCTCTTGCAGTGGCACATATAGAACAGGGACTTGGCTTGCATGTCTCACGGTTGTTTGTGCTGCAAGCAAGCATGCTTCAAGAAGGGAACTGAGTGCAGCACTCCATGTCCCAAGGCAGTGCAACCAACTGGCTGTTTGGCATGTGGTGCCCTCATTAGCACAGCAGGTATGGTGTGCTTGAAATGCTGCCCCTCCCATTAACCCAGGCTTGCGAGTGAGGGAAAACCCATGTGCTTCTCATGCACTGCCACGCCAGCCTGAGGGGGGCATGCTCAACTTTTCATGTCGACCCCACTTTTCCCCCCCACTAGAGACTCACGTCTTTTGGATCAGGGCTGGTGTGACACCCGCTGACTTTGCCAAGGCGTTGGTGGAGAGCTGCTGGTTCAGTGTCGTGACCAGCTCTGCGTTGCACAGGCAGCCGCCTAGAGAGGCGCCCTGCTTGAACCCCGCAATGCTCTGGAGCTGCAAGCACAGCAAGCACAGCACGCTCAAGTACAGCACAGGGTGCACCCAACGTCAGGCAGGCAGCTGTGCACTGCCCTTATCAGGACTGAGGCAAGCTGTGCACTGCCCTTGCTAGGACTGAGCCAGGGGCCTCCCATGTAGGCAACAGTGCCCAGACTGTGTGGCAGTGCAGCCAGGTCAGGTTGACCTGTCATTGGAGCAGCAGCTTGCCAGCTGCCATGACCGCCAGCCCGGGATGGTTGCTTGGCCTTGCCCATTACCTACTGAGGCATGACCCTCACCCTTAACCCTAATCTCACCCTCACCTTCACCCTCACCCTTCATTTGAGCAGACATGGTGCAAGTGCCCTATTGATATGCAATACAAGGTGTGGAGGGGTGCGGGCGTTGGGTAGCGCTGCCGTCATTTTCAGCCAATGTGTACATGTGGCTTCATTCATGGCAGGGTGAGGTATCTTCCTCGTTGCCACATGGCTGTGTCATGTCACACCACGTCACATCATGTCACAAGCCAGGCAGGCCAGGCCAGGAGTGTGTCAGCTACAGCAACCAGCCACAGCAAGTCACCCCTACCATAATGTACCTTACCCTTCACCAAGGGGATGTGTGTGAGCAAGGGCTGCAAGAGCTCTAGCTAGTGATGGAGGCACACACAACAGATGGGCGGAGCTGGAGCAGGTATTTGGCACGCTAGCAGTGGCCATTGCAGTCATGGATCCGCAGCTAGTGCTTCCTTGCACTCCTTGCCATGTATTGGAGTAGCAAGAGGGACTGTCCAGGAGCTCTTACAGGAGGCATATACACACCAATGCGACCAATGCACAAGGACAGCTGTTCACTGCCATCTTCCTAGCACAGTAGCATACGAAGCATAGTCAAAGGTGGGCAGAGGAGTTCATGGCAGGGGAGGGCGCCCCTTGATGACATACGACTGTGCAGCAAGTTTGGCCCTGATGGGTCCACACTTACCCTGTCGCAGCAGGCTTGCGAGGGTCCTGATTGGCAGGGGAGCAGCTGGATGAGGAAATTGTTTTGGCCGATGGCGTTATACGTCTGCGCGTAAACATCGCACAAAGTCCGGGTCTGAGTCCAGGGTTGACAAGCTTGTCGGTGCACTGGCGCACCGACGCGCTTGCAGCTGGCAACCCACCGTCATGCATTGCGAGGAGGATGGAACAGTCTGTGCGCGAATGGACAGTGCGACGCCCAGCACCAGCGCCACCGCCAGCACAAGCTTGCTAATTATAGTCATCTGTGATTAATGAAGCAGATGGAAGAGCGCTTGGGAACGTAGGTGCTACTGTGTGTGTGCACCTCCTGTTAACGCGGCCTCGCGCGCGCTCTTCTGACAGGTGGGCGGCGCCGAGTCATAGCTTCCTGCAGTGCACAAGGCGTCAGGGTGCTGACAGTCAGGTCCCACAAGGTCTCTTTGGCAAAATGTACCGTGAGCCATTTGATGCCGCGCTTACACAGCCGTGATCAGCGAGCCTTCCCGATATGCCTACTGCATCAAAGGGCCTGCACGGCCTGGGCGCCCACCAGTGTCGACAAGTGTCCAGGTGGCAAGGTTACTGTAGATGGATGCGGCGTTCTTTCTAATGCGGGTGCCAGTAGGTACGGTCTACAACAGCACTAGCGCGAGGGCCGGCGGTTATGTTCGGTAACGGGGTGGCTCGCATCTCGCATCGGGCTGTCGCAGCTCGCTCGCAACATGACGAAGCCCTCCTCTTCCACCACACTAAAGCATATACTATGAGCTGCAGGCAGCATGTCCGAAGGTCAGTGGGTCTGGCAGGGGTCTAGGCATGAGCCGTGAACATGTGTTTGACACAGGCTGCTACTGTTAGCAACAATAGTGCCCCTGGTTGACACTATTGCTTGCAATACTCCTCGATGCGCTCGAGTAGTTGCCGCCTGTTCTTACCCACGGACCCTACCCCCAACTTCTGGCTCAGATGCTTGAGCTCCTCCACCGTCATGCCTTTGGAACGCAGAGCAGGCAAGGGTGGCTCAAACCTGTTGTACACCCCCCTTGCTGTATCTTCCAACTCCTTTAGCCTCTTGCTGTCCACTTGCTGTTGCTGTTGCCGGGCTGTGACGCTGTCTCTGACAGCTACAGCTGCTGCTCGTTGCTCATCTGATGGCATGCTTACTAAGCACCTAATGCGCTTCATAACCCTTTCCGCCTTGCTTTGCGCTTGTTGTTGCCGCTTTCCTGGCCTTGCAGTGTTGGTAGCAAGGGCCTGAGTGCCCCCACCAGGGCTGGCAGCTGTGCCAGGGCTGGCAGCTGTGCCCCCAAGGCTGGCAGCTGTGCCCCCAGGGCTGGCAGCTGTGCCCCCAGGGCTGGCAGCTGTGCCAGGGCTGGCAGCTGTGCCCCCAGGGCTGGCAGCTGTACCAAGGCTGGCAGCTGTGCCCCCAGGGCTGGCAGCTGTGCCCCCAGGGCTGGCAGCTGTGCCAGGGCTGGCAGCTGTGCCCCCAGGGCTGGCAGCTGTACCAGGGCTGGCAGCTGTGCCCCCAGGGCTGGCAGCTGTGCCCCCAGGGCTGGCAGCTGTGCCAGGGCTGGCAGCTGTGCCCCCAGGGCTGGCAGCTGTACCAGGGCTGGCAGGAGCCCCATGGTTTTGTAGGGCTTTGCGTTCTGCCGTTGCTGCCACCATGCCTTGCTGGGTAACCACGCCATCTGCCACCCATGCTGTGGTGTCCCCAGGGCAGTAGGGGCAATGCACAAGCAGCAAGGGCAGAGGGGGTGGAAGGAGCTGGGAACAGAGCCACTGAGGCCGCAGAAGCCTTACCATGAACCGGTTTGCGATGAAGCCGGCCATGCGCGTCCACGGGGCAATCAATGGCCGCCAGTCTGCATCATTTGCGCCGCTGGTGAACGCTGGTGGTAGCTTGGAGGAATTAGAACAACCTCTACCACTTTCGCAGCCTAGTGAGCGCGAGATGTTGGGGTGATTTAGACATGAGCATGGTAGGTATGTCTGGGTGATCTATGGGTGCTAATCCTAAGAATAACGCTATTCAAAGTGGTAGAGGTTCTCGGGGCACACCGCTTGCATCTCTACATGAGGTCAGCACGGCGTTTGATGCACTTCCCGCCTAGAAATTAGGTTTTAACTCACTGGAATTTCATTAGCCTCCCAACCCGTGCAGGGCAGATGTATTACACTGCAATAGCTTCCCGTGGGAGCTATGAGTATACGTCAACGCTAGGGCGCAGAAACTAGACGGATGCGCAGCAGCAACAAGCAGCAAATCGATCTCAAAAACAGCACTGCATATTTGCATGCCGGCACCCCATCACGGCACCCCGACCGCCCGACTAGTGGCCGCTCTACCTCGCTCATCGTTGCGGCGTTATTGTATGCACGTGCACTACCGTTAGGGTGCAAGGAGTCACTGGTGCCAGGATACCGCGGAGGGGGGCAAAGTTGACTTTAGCCCGTCCCTCGCAGGCCAAGCTGCGGAGCACCACGCCGCAGCGGGGCGTCGCGATTTGACCTCTTGGCGTGCAGTATACGCGACAAAAAGTGACGGTACATTTTTTCGAGCCATTTTACCTGACCTTGTGGGACCTGACTGACAGGCTGCTGCTTCGCGCCGTCCCGAGATTCATTACCGGCTCGATGCACTGGGGCTCGATGCACTGGAGCTGCGTGTATAGTCCCGCTAGTTGCTGCTACTGGCCACTACTGGTCCAGCTCAAATGGAGGCCCTAGTGAGGGACAAGGGGGCTGCGTGTTGGCAGCTGCAGCTGGATGTGCACACTTCACCCAGCCCTTTTCACCAGCCTTTGATGTTGCAGGGAGGCAACCCATAGCTCATCAGATGCGGCCTTGGATAGCTGGCGATGTTGCTATGATGAGCTAATTGAAGCCATTGAAACTGAGCTGAGCAGCTGAGTTGGATAATGGTCCATGCAAGGGGCAGGGATGCATTTAACCCATTTGATGCGGCCGCCCTAGGGCCATAGCCAGCACTTGACCTGATCATGCTCAATATGGCTACATTGGTCAAGAAAGTTACAGGGCTGTAAGAGAACCCGCAGAGGTTCCCAGCGCTCTACGAAACCACATTTCTCGTTCAGTCATGAGCATGCTCAGAGTGTCAGCAATGACGGCAGTGTGCTGCAAGACAGGCAGGCTGGCTGGCAAGCTGCCCCTTCCTGCTCGGCTTAGGATGAGTGGTGGCTACTTTGGTAAATGAACATGAGTGGGCTCTGCTGAGCCACAGCAGCCTTGGTAGCCTTGGCTAGGACAAGGGCAAGGGGGCTGCATGAAGCAGCATGAGCAGCTGGCCTTTGCCAGCACCAGCACCAGCCTGAGCCCTGGCACGGCCGCACTCCGGTTGGATGGCGACCTGTTCCACAATCCTGAGCCCTGGCCCGGCCACTGCGCATCGATCGAGTTGCTGCGTCCCTGAGATGTCCCCGAATAAGGAACCTGGCTTGCAACCCAGGTGCACAGTAGCTGATTGGCACTGGGAATGGGGTCCAATGCACCACAAGGCTCAGGCATGAGTGGGTGTTGCCTCAGCTGCCAGGTAGGTGCGGATCTTGTCCACTTGCTGCAACACACTGCGCTTGCTGGCACCGCCCTCAGTATCACGCATCTCTGCACTGCGGTTGAAATCCCACACCTGCGTCACACACAGAACGCCATCATCATCAGCCCTGGCTCCACTGTCCCCCCGCAATGCCACCACCACCGTCACCATCACCAGCCACATGACCACCAGCTTCACCAGCAGCAGTAGCAGCAGCAGCAGCAGCAGCAGCAGCAGCACCACCACTGGGCCTCCCACAACCGTTGTTACCACCAGACCCACTCCAGCCAGGCAGAGACAGTGGCAGCAGGGATGACAGCAGCAGGAGGCCTCATGCTCTACACCAGCCCCTCTGCTATGGGCAGGTGGGCTGTAGGCTGCCCAGGCTATACCTCGCAAGGTGTCAAGGCAGGGCTGCACACCCGGCTACAAACCAGTACCAGGTAGGCAGGCCATGGTTTGGTGGCCCTCACCTGCACCACGTCCTCACTGAACAGCGGGTGGATGGTCTGCAGGTCGGCTACAGACAGGTCGCTCAGGGCACAGCCACGGGTCTCTGCCATCTTCACAGCAGACCCTGAAGCCAGGTGGAGCAGCAGACAGGCAGGTGTGTGGGCAGCAGTTGTTTGTTTCAGCACTGTATACAGTGTTCACTATGAAATGCCAAATAGGTCGCCTTGCAACATGAAATGGTTGCCTTGCAAATTGCAGTTAGGGTGGGCAAGTGTGACTGCAGGCTGGCTAGCAGGCAGGCATGCAAGCAAAAGAAGAGCTAGCCGCCCCTCCCCTCCACAATCAGCCCCCGGCAGACTGCCTTGCTACCGGTGCTGGCGTCTTGGCACTGTCCGCTTGCGCCCCTTGTCTGGCTACCCGTCCCCTCCATGACCAGACTGCCTTGCCACACTGATGAGCCCCTCCTAGCCAGGCATCCATCTCCCTCCCTCCCTCCCTCCCTCCCTCCCACCCTCCCTCCCTTGGCACGGACCTCTCCCACAGATGGAACACTGAGGCACCTGAGGTATGGTCAACAGGCCCCTGCACCGCTTCCTGTACCCCTGAGTCTCCTCCCACACCTCCACCACACTCCCCTCATCACCGGCTGCATCCTAGGCTTCTTTGGACCACCACCCAGTCCACACTTCTCTGACCTGCTGTGGCCTGCTCTAGCGTCATGGTCATCAGGCCAGCTCACCTGAGATGTGGTGAGTTTTCCTGAAGGGCACCCCCTTGCGCACCAGGTACTCTGCCAGGTCTGTGGCCAGCATGTCTGCTGACAGGCCTGAGGGGCAGCAGAGGCAGGGCAGGGGCCGCATGCGGTGGTCAGCAGCAGGCAGCAGGCGCACAGCGGGGAGCCATGGCAGGGGTGGGCAGGGCCACCAGCCAGGTACAGAGCAGTGATGGGAGAGGCGTGTGGGTGGGTGGATGGTGGAGTATGCCAAGGCACGAGATTTGTTCTGGTACAGCCAAGACAGGTCAGCTTCAGAGGTATATACACCTATGTGGTCTGTGCATGCCATGGCTTTCACAGCAAGGCATCCTGCGAACCTTGCGTGTGGGGTACATGCAGCCTGTCACAGCCTTGCAGCATGGAACCCTGCCGCTACTTCAACCATGCCACATGCCATTACATCTGCTAGCAGCCCCGACAAGTAACTGCACATTGGTGGCACTGTAACAGCCATGCTTGCACAGGTGCCTGCAACCGTCCTGTGTGACGCATGCAAGCTTGCCCCGTGCATTCACATAACCAGGCGCCTGCATGCAAGTACACAGTCAGGACGATCACAGCCCTTCAATCGCACCTTTCAGCATACGGTCTGGTCGGGTCTTGATGGTGGACAGCACCCCCGTGGCAATGCGCACGCAGTCATAGGTGGTGTCCACTGTGTCGTACATGAACTCCCAGCACTCCTGCACCATGCACACACAGGGCCACAGCTGCAGCTGCCTCTGCCTGGCCACCTGGCATATTGCCTGGTGATGAGCCACACAGAAGGATCTGCACACCCTCTAAGGCACACGAGAGGACTCAGGCACACTCTCAGTGTTTCCTAGGGCACATGACCACAGGGATACGACAAGTGCAACAGTTTGTGTACAACAGCTCTGGCGTGCCACGTCATAGCTGAGCCTTGACCGCAATGCTTGCCAAAGGGCGGGCTGAGGGCGGGCTGAGGGCTGTCAGGTCACAACAGGGACCCCACGGGCTGTGCTGCAGTAGGGCTGCGGGCCGCAGCTGATGTGGCTGAGGACGACGATGAGGGTGGTGCAGGCCCACGGGCCCTGCCAGGCTGGCCTTGCTTTGGGCCTTACCAGGCGCCACACAGGGCACCGGCAGGCTTGACAGCCCTTGCGCTGGCTCGAGCCCTCCGCCTGCTCCTTTGCGTGCTGGTGCCCTTGCTGGTGCCCTTGCCCTGCTTGGGTGACTCCAGCCACAGGTGGTTGCCTGCGCCCTGACATGACGCACCTGGAAGTCCTTGTTGTAGGTCGTGGGCGTGCCCTTAACGATCGCCATCACACCTGCCAGGTTGCCCTGAAGCCGTCCTGCCTTGCCCCTGCACCAAGAACAGCAGCGGCAACAGCGGCAGCAACAGCAGCAGCTGGGGCTGGGCCAAGCTTCAGAGCCTGCTGAACTCAGCAGCAGCACCCCTAGGGTTGTATGTACAGCAGTGCTTTTTACTGGCTACACCTGGTTGAGATAGCATTCAGGTGTCTTCACATGCTGCTCTGCTCTGCTCCACAACTGTTGTGGCGAGCCATCTTACTGCCACTGCCAAGAGCTGCCAGTTTGAGCTGGGTTGCTCCTCATCACCCTCAGCAACCATGAAGCCCAGCTAAGCAGCACCAAACCACAGCACCGCTTTGGCTGCAGGTGGCAGCAGGCATGGACCCACTGAGAATTGAACCCCGCACCTGATGAGCTCCAGGGCGTCTGGGTTCTTCTTCTGTGGCATGAGGCTGGAGCCGGTGGCGTATGCATCGCTACATTGTACAAACCCAAACTGGCCGCTGCTGTAAATGATCAAGTCCTCAGCCCACCTGCATGCGCATGGCAGTGTCACGGGCACATGGCGCCTTTCCCACATGCTGAGGGATAGCAGGTGACAAGACAGCTACTCAGCAAGCAGTCATCTGGCGTGAGACATGCTGAGCAGAGGGATAGCAGGTGACAAGACAGCTACTCAGCAAGCAGTCATCTGGCGTGAGACATGCGGAGCAGAGGGATAGCAGGTGACAAGACAGCTACTCAGCAAGCAGTCATCTGGCGTGAGACATGCGGAGCAGAGGGATAGCAGGTGACAAGACAGCTACTCAGCAAGCAGTCATCTGGCGTGAGACATGCGGAGCAGAGGGATAGCAGGTGACAAGACAGCTACTCAGCAAGCAGTCATCTGGCGTGAGACATGCGGAGCAGAGGGATAGCAGGTGACAAGACAGCTACTCAGCAAGCAGTCATCTGGCGTGACTAACCTGTGAAGCTACTCCTGCAACAAGACGTTCAGACTGAGCATGCTGCGACAGAACAACAGAACAACAGATGAAGCAGTGGGGCCACAAGCCATGCTCGCAGTGCCACTGCAGGGCGCCACTGCAGGGAGCCACTGCAGGGAGCTGCGTGGCCGCACCTGCTGAGGTGGGTCATGAGCACGGCGGCGAAGAACACAGACTCCAGCACAAAGTCCCTGTCGCTCACAGCGTCCATGGAGTTGGGGCACACCCCTCCCACCTGCGCAGCAGTACCTCTGCTGCTGCCTCATCATGCCCATCGTCCTGTTCAGCGCCGTGACAAATCATTGGATAACAAACCCTGGGGCGCTGAGCAGCCTTCGTCATGCCCCTGCCCCTGCGACACCTTCCCTTGCACTCCTGCTGCCTAGAGTGCTGACCATCACCCAGCACTTGGTAGAGGCGATGCAGATGCGCCACGACTCTGAGCTGTTCGGCATCTGACCTTCCCTGCCCTGCTTCTTCCCTGCCTTGCCGCCTGCACTGCCCACACCGCGCCCCTGCCCTGCCGTGCCTAGGCCTGCGCCAACCCACCACACCAATCCACTACCCTCACCGCTCACCCGCCCTCCCTTTCCCTCCCTGGCCTGACCCACCATGCCCAGCTCCTTGGCAATGAACTGGCGGTCCACCAGGAAGGGGTTGCCTGCCAAGGCCCCTGAGCCTAGAGGCAGGGTGGCCACTCGGGGCAGCATGTCTCTCAGTCGCATGTCATCACGCTGCCAGGACGAGGCATGGCACAGCATCCAGTGGCTCCAGCGCACTGTCATGGCGGGCTGAAGGTGAGTGAAGCCTGCACCCACCACCACCACCACCAGTACCCTCAACGCCAGCAACACCACCAGCACCCTCAGCGCCAGCAACACCACCAGCCTCGTTACCAGCACACCTCCACCAGCGGCACAAACATAAGCTCTCTGCACACAACCGGCCTCCACGCCATGCCAGCAGCAGTAGGAGCACCAGGAACACAAGTAGCAGCACCAGCAGGAACACCAGCAGCAGCAGCCTCCAGGGCAGCAACATCATGTGGGAAATGGGCCCTCAGGGAGGAGTAGCCAAGTTAGGCAACACGTGCAGGGCCATGGTGCGGGTACGGCTGTGGACTCGTAAGTACACATCACACCGGGCAGGCTGCCGGGCAGACCTGACTCACACTGTGCTGTTTGTGTAACATCAGTTGTGGGCAGGGCTGTGGACACATCACACCGCCAGGTAAAGCTTAAGGATAAGGTTAGGGTTACAGAAAGGATAGGGCTGAACCAAGTGTTTACAGTAGCTGCGTATGGTGCCGCGTCGCTTTGATTGACGCAGCCCACCCACCAGGCATCAGCACGTCCACCTCTGCCTCTGCACGGTCTGCCGCTACCTTGATCAACTCGTGCAGTGCGCCACGGATGATGAGCAGCTGGTTGTACAGCCACAACCTTGTGTCAGTGGCTACCTGCAGGTCAGTTCAGCCCCTGCCCAGTAAAAGCTGCTGCACCAGCATTACCATGGACCCAGCACCAGCACCAGCATGAATGCACAGCCCCTGTCCCTTGCACTTTATCTCTGCAGTGTGTGGGTCAAACCACCCACTAGCCACCCACCCACCCAGGCCACCCACCTGGTCATTGCGGGAGCGCCCAGTGTGCAGCTTGCCACCTACACTGCCCACCAGCTCAGTCAGCCGCCGCTCGTTAGCTGTGTGAATGTCCTCGTCACCGGACTTGATCACAAACTCTCCCGCCTTCCACTCAGCAGCCACCTGCCAAGGTAGTCAGGAACACGAGAGCAGATGGGAGAGATGCATGTGAGGACTGAAACAAGTGTACAGCTGGCATTATCACGAGCTGCATGCTGGCCTACGTCTGGGCTGCCCTCTGGCCCAATATTTTTTTCCCATGTTTGAAACCCCAGGCAGGGCAGATCAGGCTGCTGAGTTAGTCATCCAGGTGAACAAGCTAAGCTGGTGCGTGGGTGGCAAGTTTGCAGGAAGACAGGGGCGTCATGGTGACTGCCAGCCTCGTGTGGCTACTTAGTGAGGGTCAGTGGGATCAACATCATAGTGGCCAGCGCTCTCACCGTGCTCAGCCCCTTCACCAGAGTGTCGGCTTCCTCTGCGGTCAATATGCCTACACGTGCCAGCGCGTTGGCGTAGGCCTGGCTCCCCTGTACTCACCCAGCAGCAGGCACAGGTGTGGGTGCAGCCACACAAAGGCAGTCAAAAGGGATGAGAGCGAAGGGGGGGTCCTGGAAGACCTCCACTTGCAGTCCAGCACTTGTCATCTACCAAGATGTTTGACATGTGGCATGCAGTGTTACCAAAGACGGCTGGACTGTATTTTACCGTATACCGTTTTCCCGTAAATACTGTGCCGTATGTACCGTTTTTTCGTATATACTGTACCGTACAAAACGATTATACGGAAAATACAGACCGTACAGAGCCGTATTTGGTAACACTGGTGGCATGTGTTGCACCTGGATATCCTCTGCCCACATGCGCTTGTCAAATGGCAGGGACTCGTTGAACTTCTCCATTAAAGGGTCAGTTTTGCCTGTGAACCTGCCTCCCCACAGCTTGCGCTCAGAGGTGCCAGGCGCAGGAGCAGCCTCCTGCATTACGGCCTGCAGAGGGGAGGAACAAGGTACAGGCTAGGATTAGGGACGGAAGCCATGGCGCTGATGCGCGTGGTGTGATCTGCATCGCAGACATCTGACACTGGCTGCCCATTGGCGGAACAGAGCGGAATGGAAGAGGCGCTTTGACTACCCTGCGGCAAACCTGTGGGGTACGCGCAATTCGCTTGCCCGCCTGAGACAACAGCAATGCCTGCGTGAGTCGCTGCTGAGCAAGCGACTAGGACTGGAGTGTTGTGAGCCGGCACTCACGGAACAGGGCGATATTGAAAGCCTGCGATGCGGCACAGCGTGAACCTGAGACTGCAATGCACCGTTGCGCGTCGAGCATGAGCGCAAAGATAGCTCCATAGCGCGGGTGTCGTTGAAACTAGTGCAACCTTCTGGCTGCCGTAGAGGCGCAGCACAGAGGGCAGGAGCGGGGCACATCACACAGCGCACGTGCACACGAATTTACAAAATAGCCTGCTTTACATTGATTAGCTTATGCTTGAACACGTAGCAGAACACGAAGCAGAAAGCAGCCCTCACCTGCTGGGACACAGAGGTGTAGGGAAATAAGCTGTAAACGAAGTTCCTTTCCATGACCCTTGTTTTCAAAACCACCCCTCTCACAAGTAGACAGCACACGCTCCGCATTTTGCTAAACACACTGCTGGCAAATGTTAGAGGTGTCAGAGGTAGATGAACAGTCAGTAAACATTGTATCTCACTGCTGTATCTGCCAGGTGCATGAGTGAAGAAAGAATGTTGTCTTGTTTGCATATCCATACACATCCCGCGCACCCCGACAGTCCATACAAGTTCATCGAATTGTCTATTCTGCTGCGCACCTCCATTTTCCCCCGTCCCCCGCGCCCCACTCGGGAGTATGCTTTGATTGTGTTTCTTGACCATGGTGTGCTGCGGTGAGGACGAAGCTGCCAAGCAGGAGGTAAGCACGCGTCTTAGAGCGCACCCTCCCGACAGCTTCTAGCGGGGCTGGTCAACGTTCTTCAAGGCTCGCTGCCTTGAATACCTTACACGGGTTCAGGGTCGGTGCAAGCCTCCCTTAGTGCAAGCCGTGTCATGCAGGGAGTGGTGAAGCCGCAAGAGCGCAAGTGCAGAGATGTGCTGTGTCTTGTATTGTTCATAGCCTTTTGGGCAGGCATGTTTGTAGTGTGTGGCATTGCAGCCAAGCAAGGTGAGCTCCTTCATAGCTCCTGCATGTTGTAGGCACTGTTTTGCTGCTGCTGTTCTGGCCACTCATAATGTAGTATTTCTTGCCCTGATTAGGTGATGCAAAGAGACTCACGTATGGCATTGATTCCTTTGGCATGACGTGTGGCTCATCCACTACCTTCAAGAACGCAACCTTTGATCTAAGTGAACACCGTAACATTTACTACCTCAACCCCCTGGACCTGCTTTCCGCCAGTAGTATCCCATTTGCCAAGTCCATTTGTTTGCCCAGCTGCCCCAGCATCAGCGCAGTGTGCAATTCCTCGTCCCTACCTTGCACCTCTGGGCAAACCTACAGGTCAGTGCACTGTCTGGGCACTGCTGTCACAGAGGTTGAAAAAGCAGTATGCAAGGCCAGGGCCGGTTGTTCAGCTTGCCCACCTTGCTGGTCGTTTCTGCTTCAGGTGCCCCTACTACAAGTTTGCAACGGACAGCCTATATGGGAAACTCCCTGGGGTGCCAGATTACGGAGTACAGTGGTTTGACAACATGGCCAACATGACAGGCACAAATAGTGACTTGTCTGCTGCATTTCTTATCTCGGTGCGTAGGTGGCTGCTCGCTTCTAGTGCAGTTTTGTACTGTCAACCTCTGATCACACCCAATGCTGCCTGTCAACACAGAGACTGCAAGGCAGCAACCAGGGGTGGGCCAACACCCTGCTGTCTAGCTACAACATCACTGCCAGCAGCAGTGTGTCAGGCAGATACTACCAGCTGCGCAGCCAGCTGCCAGGCAGCGGCCCCTGCTACCCAGTGTGGGCAGAGACAGTGGAGTACTTCCACAGGTAGGAGACGCACTCTGCTTGCTCTCTCCCAGGGTGTGTGACAAAGACATGGGTGCCGGAGCAGGTGGCAAGCATGGTGCCTGCTGTGGTGCGCAGATGTTTCCCAGTCATCCCTGACGCCTGGGGCTCCTCAGCGGTCAGTTCTGTTACGGGCGCAGTGGTTGGCGGCAGCAGCAGCAGTGCATTCAAGGATAGCTATAACAATCTCAGTCAGCGCTGGACCCGCTATGTGGCAGATATCAGCAAGGGCATCTTGATCATTGTTGTGGCAGGCCTGGTTGGGGGCGTCGTCCTATCACTGGTAGGTCCCTCTTGCATCGCAACCTGCTGGTGGGGCTCGTTTCCTGCTTGCAGCAACCTGCAATGTGCAGCCAGGGCTGCTGTGCAGGTCGATTGACCAGCAATGTCCAAACTTTGTACTGCTTCTGTGTTGCTGCAGCTGTGGCTTCTGATCCTGCGCTTCCTGGCAGGCCTCATGGCTTGGCTCACCATCCTGGCAGTGAACGTGGCACTGGCGGGCCTCACCTTGTACAGCTTTGCACTGTCTGGGGACTTGGGGAAAATTGCACTAGCCCAGGTATGGCAACACCAACATTCCCACCCACCTTCCTGATCAGCCAGGCAGTGTGGGTACAGGGCTTGCTGTGACCCCATGGGTTTGCATCACGATGCCGCCCATGAAGCCTGTCTTGGCGTGCTCTCCTTCACACAGGACGCAATGAACAAACTACCGCCAGCATCCAGCCCCATCGAGCTGGAGCAGACCCAGTGGCGCTACATTGGGATTGGCATTGGCGTCGTGGCTGCCCTGATCCTTCTCCTCACCCTTCTCATGATCAGCCGGGTCAGGATAGCTGTGGCGTGCATCAAGGTGGGGTGACTTGTACCATCTGCAGGGGTCAGGCAACAACAGCATGCATACCAGGCATGCATACCCTGGCAGCAGTTGTATATTATCACTGAGGCTTCTGCTTCTGTTGCTCGGTTATACCAAGCAAGCAAAACACGACCCCGAGGGCCAGTTCTCAGTGCTGCCGGCTGATCACCACCTGCTGCCCTCGTGCAGGTGGCCAGTCAGGCCATTGGTGCCATGCCCTCCATCATGTTCTTCCCGCTGCTGCCCTTTGTATTTGAGGTGAGATAAGATGCGATGGCGGCAGGCTTGCTGGCTCAAGGCTGTAGAGTTGCTGGCTTATGGCTTTCAAACACCCGCTTCTTCTCAGGCCCAGTTATTCACATGCCCATTTGCAGGTTGGGCTTGTGATCTACTGGATTGCTGTCACTGCGTTGCTCTACTCAGCTGGTGACTTATCAGCTCACTGCCGCCCACCCAGTGCTGGCAACTCTACCTCTTTCTCCTTCACCTCAATGGGCAACATCACTGCCAGCAGCCTGGCACCGACTGCACCCAGTGCTGCCAACACCACCTGCTATGCTAATGTCACGAGGTGAGCAGGCTGGCAATTGCTGCCTGTGCTGGAGGAGGGTGGTGCTCACTTGTGAAGGTGTTTGCAGCAGGCTGCGTATGATAGGTTCAGGCAGTCACTTCTAAGGCCCTGCGGTGTTGTGCAGCAGGGATGACATGGTCTCTGCCTGTGCGGCAGACCCTGACTGCCGCCTGAGCTACGACTGGAACAATGAGCTTCAATACGCATTCCTGTAAGTGGGATCTTCACACATTGCAACATCCTGTTGTATTCACCCTCACGTTCACACATTACAACATCCATTACAACACACATTGCACATCCAGGCCAACAAAACTCATTCAACAAGGAACAACATGTCGGCCTGTGGGTAATCTCACTCCGCTACTAGTTGTAGCATCCTCGGTCGCACCCTTGATGACCACAAACCCCATCCCGGTGGCACGTTCCGGGGGCAAACCCCCCGACCACTGGGCACCTCATCAAAACTAACAGCTTTACGCTTACATGGCTACCAGCCCGTTGCACTAGCAAACACTAGTGAACTAGCTAGGAGCCCTAGAGTGAGCCATGGCTCTAGGGCTCGGGTAGTGATGGAGCTCCACGAGGAAGCTCCATTATTGCTGCAGGTTTATTCATCGCTGCTGCTTTTGGCGATACCTGCAAGCACATAGGGCCACGACATATGCTTAGTGTGCGGGGCAACAATTGCAACAAGGGCAACTTGTGGGGGCTGTGTGCGATGTTTAGTGTGCGGGGCAATGTGCGGGGCAACCAGGGTGTGTTGGACAACAAGTGCGGGGCTTGCTTAGAGTGCGGGGCAACCAGGGTGTGTTGGACAACAAGTGCGGGGCTTGCTTAGAGTGCGGGGCAACCAGGGTGTGTTGGACAACAAGTGCGGGGCTTGCTTAGAGTGCGGGGCAACCAGGGTGTGTTGGACAACAAGTGCGGGGCTTGCTTAGAGTGCGGGGCAACCAGGGTGTGTTGGACAACAAGTGCGGGGCTTGCTTAGAGTGCGGGGCAACCAGGGTGTGTTGGACAACAAGTGCGGGGCTGTGTGCGGGGCAACCAGGGCAAGGGGCTTACCTTTCAGAGAGGCCTGGCCGTTTGCCATTCTACGGGGCCGTGTACCATTGTTTACGAATTGCGCGGTCACGAATTAGCGCGTCGATCTGCGAACACAAGCACAAGCAATTGTTGCGGGGCTGCTGCTATAGTGCGGGGCTGCTGCTATAGTGCGGGGCTGCTGCTATAGTGCGGGGCTGCTGCTATAGTGCGGGGCTGCTGCTGTGAGACGGTGCTTACCTTAACCCGCGGTTGCAGCTTGGGGCCCGAGCGGTAATCAGAGCAGGCCGCCACGCCCGCTCCAACTAAGATGGCGATCTGTGGCAAACAGAGCCTTTTCATAGTGTCCGCTGTCACACTGTGCGCGTGTCCGTCCTTTGACAGCCGTACCATTTGAGGACACGTCCGTAGCTGCTGGTTAGCTGCTGACAGTTGGGACCTGCAGGGGAGACCTCAGCGGAGTCGTCAGCGGAGACAGCTTACAGTGCGGCGTAGCGGAGCGACAAATGGCGTAGCGGAGCGCCAACATGACAGGCACAAATAGTGACTTGTCTGCTGCATTTCTTATTTCCACATTGCACATCCAGCCACTGCCTACTCCTTTGAGCCTGCAGGTACCATTTCTTTGGTCTGCTTTGGACAAACCAGTTCATCATCGGCGCCACCCATGTCACTGTGGCAGGTAAGGCCCCCTACTTGAGTGCCTCTAGGCTGTGCTGCAGCAGTGCTGGTGGTAACCAATAGGACCACACAGCGGCAAGTGACACATATTGCTATGCAGAGGTCTAGGGGTGGGTGAAGCCATGTGGGAGCATGCCCCTCTGCATGCCCAACCCAGCCCGGTCCGCTTGTTGACGTGATGTAGCCAGCCTTGTCACACATGTGACATGCAAACTCTAGCAATCGCCAGGGTCACGTCACCTACCGCATGCTTGCCCTCACAACTGCTTGACTGCAGGTGCCATTGCATCATATTATTTTGCGCATGGAGACAGCATGAACATGCCAGCCCTGCCTGTTTTGACAGCGCTGAAGAACACAGTGGTGTACCACTTGGGGTCCGTGGCTTTTGGCTCAATCATCATTGCCATCATTCAACTCATTCGGTGGGGCTGACAAAAATCAGTGACTGACAGCAATGCATGTAGCTCCAGCCCGCTGATTAAGCCAGCTGATCCTTACAGCAGCCACAAGTGTAACATCTGGGTCTAGCCACCATCCCAGGTCCTGAAAGGGAGCATTGCATTGCCCAGTCTGGGCAACGTGAGCTGAGTTATAGCATGGTGTACTTGCACCTGCAGCTTCATACTGGACTACTTGGACAGGAAAACAAAGGAGCTCCAGGTATACAAGGGCATGAGCCTTGTATGGTCACCATGGTGGTGTGAGGCCCTGCTGACTGCAACTGTGGCCGTTGTTTGACATGCAGGCGGGCAATGCTATTGCGCAGTGGGCAATGTGTTGCTGCAAAGTAAGTCCTGATCCAGGATTGAGATCCTGTGCTTTGAATTGTCCACTGAGTCCAGGTCCATCAGCAGCTTCCCAAGTGCAACAAGCATTGTGTGATCAAGGGCATGCAATGCTGCCCACACCCTTCCAGTGCAATGTTGATTGGCATGCAATGCTGCCCACACCCTTCCAGTGCATCATGTGGTGCCTGGAGAAGATTGTTGCCTTCATCAACCGCAACGCATACATCATGGTGGCGGTGAAGGGCACCTCCTATTGCGTGTCAGCGGGCCGGGCAGTGTCCCTCATCGTCACGGTGAGTCCCTTCCCTCCCAGTGCAAGGCACATGCTAAGTTGAAGATAAACAGCTTGCATTCACACTCTGCCTGAACAGGCAACGTTCACAGCTGTGTTGTCCTTGCCGTGCAGAATGTGTTACGCATCGCTGCAGTCAACTTCATTGGCAGCATCCTGATTTTCCTGGGAAAAGTGGCAGTGGCTGCCACATGTGGCATCATTGCCTTTGCAATGTCTCAGGTGATGTGTCCATGCCTCTGCTCACTGCCCTTGCTCTGTCAGCTGTGCTCAACACTGCTGCAGTGTGTGAGATGCATGCATGGTTCTGCAATGCCTGCAGGTGCCCTACTATACGGACTCCAATGCGTACCCAGACACCACCCTGTCAAGGTAAGCTTGGGGCGCAACAACAGCATGGTGTTAGTTGTGTCACATGTGTTTATCATATCATTTCAACTGCATAGCATGGGGTTAGAGATGGCACCCATCACCTGTGGCTGCTTGCTTGCTGCTGACTGTGCCTAGACATGGCATCCATCACCTGTGGCTGCTCCAGTTCCCAACGGCCAGCATTGCTGTGTCTGCAGTCCCATCCTGCCCATTGCAATCTCCATCATCACCGGGTTCGCCGTGGCGGAGCTTTTCTTCTCGGTGTACGAGATGGCCATTGACACTATCATGCTGGCCTTTTGTGAGGATTGCGAGAGCAACGGCAACCCAAAGTACGCCCCTCCCCTGTTAATGGAGATCATGGGGTCGGACGCTTCGGCTCAAGGGGCGGGGAATGGCAAGCATTCTGAGACAGCCAAGCCCATTGGGCATTAACAATGTCATGTTGTGGATATGTTGTGACCACTGTGCAAATACATGACTTAAACCCGAGGAGCAATACAACTGACAAATGTTGGAACACCATTTACAATACATTTGAGAAGAAACACGTTGAATGCTACATTCCATACTGCATGCTTTCGTGGCCCTGGCTTTAGCTGTCAAGGGTGCCCCGTAGTTTGAATATGTGGTAGTAATGCGGCTATATAGTAATCAGGGAGTACCCTGGCCTGGGCTACAAGCGGCTGCGAGACAAGCCACCCAAGGCCCAGCAGCAGCCTGCTGTGGCACAGTAGTATGTGCCCCCTTCTTGAGCTGTCATCAGCTTGCAATAAGTGCATGTTTTGTCATGCCAACTATACACAATAGCCCTCGGGGGTCAGGCAATGCTTGAGGTGGTAGGCACTCATGCACCATGTCCATGTGCACTGGGTATACTCCACACAGCCAATAACACCTTTTGAGTCGGGCTACTATTGCCCGCTAGTCGCCGCTTCATGCAGGGGGTAGTCACCCGCGGTCTCAGGGACAATGTTGTGCACGCAGAAGTAATGAGGTTGCACAAGCGCTTCGACGTCTGCATGAGCTGATAGAAAATGCCGTGACGCCTGCATGTATGTATGTGACGCCTGCAGCAGACGCTCTGATACATTGGAGCTGCACATCAACCAGTCATCGGACTGAACAGCCACATAGGTTCGCAGATTGCCGAGATCCGCCCGCCTCCCGCCTGCCGGTGGGAGCAGCAGCAGGAACACCACCACCAATTCAGGAAGGTTCATCAAGCACGAACGACATTGAGCTGACACCGCCGTAGTGGCTGGTGTGCTGCATGCCCAGTGTTTGGCTGGCCTCGCGATTAGTGGAGCAAACTGTGAGGTTGGAGGTCATTCCAGAAGGCAAGGGTCAGGTAGGCAGGCAATTAACCCCCCTCCTCCTCCATCGCCTACAATCAATGCGTGCGTGATACTCAGACGGGGGCATTAGTCCCCATGTCCATGTGCACTGGGTATACTCAGGCGGCCCCAACATTCAAAAAATGACAGGAAACCGACCCCTGGTAGTAGGACGGCTGTAACTCTGCACTCACTACGCCAAATGTTATGCTACTTGGCTCACAATGTAGCCAACCCAGCCAGCTACCTTTCACCCATCCAGAATAATTATGCAGTCAGTAGGCCGTGCACAACAAAGCATCAAAGTTGGTGATTCAAATTTGAGCCATTGCGGAGCATGCAGTCGTCGCTTCAAACTCCCGCGTCGCGTAGGCTGCTCTACATGAGCATGCGCGTCGGCGGCAGCAGTCGGATCGGAAAGCGGTAGCGAGGATGTGGCAATGAGCCCACCTCCCCCCCATACCTGGAGGGCAATGCCACAGCTCGACCATTTGGACTTACAACATGCTACTTAAGCTCATCTACGACAGTGTTACAAACGCTCATACTCAGATAAGCCAAAAGCTCACTTTGGTCTGTGACCCCCAACTCCCTTAGCCGATCTCAGGACCAGGGCCATGCAGTCAGTCGCCCAACTCCACACCATGACCGATTTTGGACTCGGCTCCTTTGAGAGTTACACTCCCCTACATGCCATCCACCTGCGTGCAAAGTTTCATAGCTCAACTGCCACCCCACAGCCCCGTGGCCTTATTTCTGCCTGGTGACCATGATGTAACTTTGAAGATGTCAAACTCATAGAGGCCTGTGTTGTTGGTTTTGCGGTTTGTTTCAAGAGATCCGCCAATGAGTAAGGAACAACAATTCTATGTCGCTTTTCCTCTAGGTGCAACGGGTGCAACACAGTGAAGGGCACAGTGGAGGGGGGGGGGGGGGGTGTACCCCGGTGCGCCGGTGCTACCTTCGTGTGCGCCGACCCAAATGATGTGTTCGGCGAGAAGCGAAGATAGATTATGCTTCAGGTCACCCCGGCCATTGGCCATGCCAATCCGTGCCAGGCCTGCGCATCGCACCACGCCCTAGTGGAGGATAGCGAAGGCTATCGCGGTAACTCGCGCGCGCTAAAACTCGCGTTTTAGACTGAAGCCTTGTCCCAGTACACCGCCCGCCACCAGGTCGAAACTTGAGATAGCGCAAACAAGCAGCGACCCACCTACAAGAGCAGGGTGGCGAGGCGCTCCGTGGCGTCCGTAGCAAAGTTCGCACCATGGAGGCAGCCTCGCAGTACTGCGGAGTAGGCCATCGCAGTGCGCCATGCTACCGAGCCATATGGGGGTGTCCGCCACTGCCATTGCCACTACTTACCAGCTTGGCACGTATCGCTTTATGGTGCGCCAGGGCAGCGCGACGTCGGGGTCCAGGAGGGCTCATCGCAATTTTCGGTATCAACTTCGCGCAGAGTGCGAGAAATGTAGCGATGAGGGCGCCCAGCGGCACCACATGGTCCAACCCGTTGGGGAAGCACCCAAGGACGCCGCCAATCACCCCCTGTGATGAGACCGCTCCATGCCACATTAACCCTCTGTCACATATTGCCATTGTATGTAACACACAAGGTGATGGAGCATGCCCGGAGATGCATCCCGGAATGTAGACTCGCCCAGCTATCCGACACAGGTGGAAGCAGGCGTAAAGGACCACTGGCCGAAAAGTTTATGGTCTTGGCAGAAGCCCCGGAAGTATGGGGTAAAGACTTCAGCAGAGTGCACGGTAGTGAAACAAAGTCCACGCACGGTGCTGCTGACACCTCAGTGAGATGCTGTGCATGCTTGGAGGCAGGGTTAGGCAGGTCTCGCGCCAGGTGTCAGTAAGGGCCCGGGCCATGAGGGGTCCCGACCCAACCCAGGGAATCTTGCGCTTCGACCTGCGACCCACGTACGGTGGCACCCCGTTGAGCCCCAGGCTGCAGCGAGCGACCATGTTCACAGTCCGCGGGAATGGCGGGCGGTGTACTGGGACAAGGCTTCAGCCTAAAACGCGAGTTTTAGCGCGCGCGAGTTACCGCGATAGCCTTCGCTATCCTCCACTAGGGCGTGGTGCGATGCGCAGGCCTGGCACGGATTGGCATGGCCAATGGCCGGGGTGACCTTCACCGGCCCCGTCTAGGTGCCCTGCACGCCCGGCAGGCATCGCGTTGGGTGTCAGCCGGACATTCCATTTGTGCACAACCAGCTCACTACGCAAGGTAGATGGGTTCCCTGCGATGTGGCTCACCGTGCCAAGGAGACCCGTCTCGCCGCTGTGATTTGTTCGCGGGCACATGTAGCAGTACACGAGCAAAGACTCCAATGGCTAGCGCTGATGGTCAGATTACGCGGACTAACTCGTGGCTGCCAATGTGCTAAACGCTATTGAAAACGGTGCAGTATTGAGAGAGAATCTGCATGAACATTACCAACCCCATGTTGGGGCCGCCTGAGGTATACTCCACACAGCCCAATAACACTATTTGAGTCGGGCCACTACTGCCCACTAGTGTATTCTCGCTAGTGGCTGCTAGTGGCCACTACTGGCCCGGCTCAAATGGAGGCCCTAGTGAGGGACAAGGGGGCTGACCATTGAACTGGCAAATTGCGCCTTGGGGAGCCAGGCATTGATGCAGGGGGTAGGCACCCGCGGTCTCAGGGACACTGTTGTGCACGCAGAAGTAATGAGGTTGCACAAGCGCTTCGACGTCTGCATGAGCTGATAGAAAATGCCGTGACGCCTGCATGTATGTATGTGACGCCTGCAGCAGACGCTCTGATACATTGGAGCTGCACATCAACCAGTCATCGGACTGAACAGCCACATAGGTTCGCAGATTGCCGAGATCCGCCCGCCTCTAAGAAACGCGCATTTGGAAGATGGCGCTACAGTGCGTCCCGTCCCACTCTGTGCTGCGCTGCAAGGCAGTAACCCCTCATTCGATCCCTCGACGACACCAGTTCTTATGGTCAAGACACCTCACTCCGGCTGTGCAAAACGCCACGACCTCGGAAGTGTCACGCCCCCTCAGGTCAGAGCCAACCATGTCGTAGGTTTTGGCCCCACTCAACAACCAGCAGGAACGAAGGTTTGGGCAGCAGCCGCATGACTTCAGCTGAACCCCTGCCTGGGCCTTGACTGCATTTGCTGACGGCTGGTGTTGATGGTCAGCGGCACAGCAGTAGCGGTGGGAGCAGCAGCAGGAACACCACCACCAATTCAGGAAGGTTCATCAAGCACGAACGACATTGAGCTGACACCGCCGTAGTGGCTGGTGTGCTGCATGCCCAGTGTTTGGCTGGCCTCGCGATTAGTGGAGCAAACTGTGAGGTTGGAGGTCATTCCAGAAGGCAAGGGTCAGGTAGGCAGGCAATTAACCCCCCTCCTCCTCCATCGCCTACAATCAATGCGTGCGTGATACTCAGACGGGGGCATTAGCCCCAAGCAAGTTTCTGACCTGAAGGATGCGAGGCTTCCCCCTCCCCTCCCCCTCCCCCTCCCCCTCCCCCTCCCCCTCCCCCTCCCCCTCCCCCTCCCCCCTCCCCCTCCCCCTCCCCCTCCCCCTCCCCCCTCCCCCTCCCCTCCCCCCCTCCCCCTCCCCCTCCCCCTCCCCCTCCCCCTCCCCCTCCCCTCCCCCTCCCCTCCCCCTCCCCCTCCCCCTCCCCCCCTCCCCCCTCCCCCTCCCCCTCCCCCCTCCCCCTCCCCCTCCCCCTCCCCCTCCCCCTCCCCCTCCCCCTCCCCCTCCCCCTCCCCCTCCCCCTCCCCCTCCCCCTCCCCCTCCCCCTCCCCCTCCCCCTCCCCCTCCCCCTCCCCCTCCCCCTCCCCCTCCCCCTCCCCCTCCCCCTCCCCCTCCCCCTCCCCCTCCCCCTCCCCCTCCCCCTCCCCCTCCCCCTCCCCCTCCCCCTCCCCCTCCCCCTCCCCCTCCCCCTCCCCCTCCCCCTCCCCCTCCCCCTCCCCCTCCCCCTCCCCCTCCCCCTCCCCCTCCCCCTCCCCCTCCCCCTCCCCCTCCCCCTCCCCCTCCCCCTCCCCCTCCCCCTCCCCCTCCCCCTCCCCCCTCCCCCTCCCCCTCCCCCTCCCCCTCCCCCTCCCCCTCCCCCTCCCCCTCCCCCTCCCCCTCCCCCTCCCCCCTCCCCCTCCCCCTCCCCCTCCCCCTCCCCCTCCCCCCCCTCCCCCTCCCCCTCCCCCTCCCCCTCCCCCTCCCCCCTCCCCCTCCCCCTCCCCCTCCCCCTCCCCCTCCCCTCCCCCTCCCCCTCCCCCTCCCCCTCCCCCTCCCCTCCCCCTCCCCCTCCCCCTCCCCCTCCCCCTCCCCCTCCCCCTCCCCCTCCCCCTCCCCCTCCCCCTCCCCCTCCCCCTCCCCCTCCCCCTCCCCCTCCCCCTCCCCCTCCCCCTCCCCCTCCCCCTCCCCCTCCCCCTCCCCCTCCCCTCCCCCTCCCCCTCCCCCTCCCCCTCCCCCTCCCCCTCCCCCTCCCCCTCCATGAAATAAGCACAGCTGAGTAAACCCTCGACCTCCCTGCTGCAGGCGGTCATAGTGGTGGAGGTGGTGCCAGGCAGCCCTGCTGCCCAGGTGGGCCATGAGGCAGCAATGGCAGTGAGGGGGCAGTGCACAGCACCATCCACTCAGGCAGCAGTAGCAGTGTCTACTTCAGTGTCAGCAGCAGTAGCAGCAGTGGCAGCAGGAACAGGCTCAAAAGAACAGCAGCAGCAGTAGCAGCAGCAGCAGCGCGCAAAGGGCCCACAAAGCCCCTTGCCTGACTAAGTCTCAACCCGGCGCTGGACTGCACCCATCCTGCTATTTCATCCACTGGTATGATGCCAGCGCCTTAACCCTAACCCGACCCTGACTGATGTCCTGTGCTAGCTCATCCACTGCTTTATCTCGGAGCCTAGAAGCCAAGTTGGCCCAGGCCCTTCCGCACATCAAGAGGTGACACATTGCAAGCGCACAGCGTCATACCCTGCATCAGCATCACACTTTGCAGGCAGGCGTGGTGCGGGGTCAGAAGCTGGTGGGCATTAGCGACCCAGTGAGGGACTCAGAGGTGGGGCAGGAGGCTGGGCCATAGGCTGACGCTGCACTGCATGGATGCCATGGGTACGCTGGGGCCCTGCATGCTAGCAGGTACCCTGCAATGAGGCTGATGTTGAGGATGGCCTTGAGGGTGCATGGGACAATCAGCAGGCCATGGTGGCACAGGAGCAGGAGGTCTGGGACTCTGGAGACATTGGCTCAGCTCTTTGGCCTGCTGCAGCATCATTGCCTGTGCCCTCCTGATATTGCCCTCTCTTGCTTCTCATTCTCCTCAATTGTTACTTTGCAATTATCTCAGTCTTGTGAACACCACCATGTCAGCAGCAGCAGCAGCAGCGGCGGCGGCAGGAGCAGGGGCAGGGGCAGGGGCAGGGGCAGGGGCAGCAAAGGAGTTCCTGATAACAGTGTGCCCACACCTAGCTGTCTACCTTCTCCCCGCCTGCTGCGCTTGCATGGTCCAGGTGTGGCAAATGAGTGACCGGCCCAGCCTGAGGTTTGTAAAGGATACATTGAAGATGCGGCGCATGGGGCAGGCAAGTTTCCCTGCCATGCAGCCATGCTGACAACCGGGGCTAGGCCACATGCCCCCCTCCATGGCCACTCCCAACCCTTACCCACTCCCCCTGGGGCCTACCCTTGACCCATACCTTGCGCCATGCAGTGACCCCGCCATGCCATGCTGCATGGGCCTAGGCCACATGCGCAACACCTTTTCGTCACCAGGGGCAGCTGCGGAGCTGTGTTCAGCTCGACTCTCATCCTGCTTTGGAACCCTCTGACGTTATGGAATCCGTAGAGTTCCTCCTTGAAGCTTTGGGACCTCCAGCTTTGGGACCCTCTGGCCCTGAAGCCTGCACTAGCAGCCCTGATACTGTGTTAGGCATAGTCGCCAACACCAGCTACTGGTTGGCGGCAGGGATCAGGGATGTGGGTTTAGGGGCCTCCTTTGCTTTTGAGACAGGCGGTGGGAGCAGGCCGTGCCCCATCCAGGCCAAGGCACCGCCCCCAACGCCCCCCAGTCTTCCCCTCCTTCCTCTGTTGGTCCCTGCCTGCCTGCCTGCTCTGATCCTACCTAGGCGTGTGTGATTTGAGCCAATTGCTTGCTGCCGCACTCAGGGAGCTCCTGACCCACAGGCCCTCACCAGCAGGCAGCTTGATGGCTGCCTCCCATTCCCAGCCTCATCCCACCCCACCCCACCCCACCCCACCCAACCACACACCTTGGCCATGCGGCTGCTTTGTCACACGCTAGCCTAGGTGGCGATGTCCTTGCTCTTCTTTGGCAACATCCATCCGTCATGTGCTTGAGCCTGTACAAGCAGCTCGTCCACTCCCTTGGCCTGGTTTCAATGTGCACTATCAACATCTGGTGCAGCTCCTGCGTGCCTGCTGCTGTCCCATTGCAGACACAGTTGGTGCTGCAGGACTACCTGAACCTCACGGACCCTGCCTGGGCTGTAGGGTCCGCTAGCACGGACAGCGCAGGGTCTGCCGCGCCCTCCAACCCCCAGGGCGGTGGCGAGGTGACTCAGCGTGCCCGGTCTGAGTCTCCCTCGTTCTCACCTGGTGGGTGGCTGAGGAAATAGTGTGACCCACACCCCGTGTCACACTGTGGCGAGGGAGTGTCTGGCTCTGCACACGCGGGATGGGGAGCCTGGTAACCTATTGTGTGACTTTCATCAGGCCTAGGGGACTTGGCCACTGCCATCAGTTGACAGCTGAGTGTGGGGGCAACCACCATCTTGCCCATTGTATCCACCCCAAGCTGTACGCTTGTAGCATGACCACCATCACCACCTCTGCATCCACACCTCATCTACTATCTCCCTGCTCATTTCATCCGGCCCTGGCTGATAGGGGTGCATGGGAATGCCCCGGTTATGGCCAAGCTGCCTGCCTGCCTGCCTGCCTGCCTGCCTGCCTGCCTGCCTGCCTGCCTGCCTGCCTGCCTGCCTGCCTGCCTGCCTGCCTGCCTGCCTGCCTGCCTGCCTGCCTGCCTGCCTGCCTGCCTGCCTGCCTGCCTGCCTGCCTGCCTGCCTGCCTGCCTGCCTGCCTGCCTGCCTGCCTGCCTGCCTGCCTGCCTGCCTGCCTGCCTGCCTGCCTGCCTGCCTGCCTGCCTGCCTGCCTGCCTGCCTGCCTGCCTGCCTGCCTGCCTGCCTGCCTGCCTGCCTGCCTGCCTGCCTGCCTGCCTGCCTGCCTGCCTGCCTGATGCGTGCGCTGTAGAGGACAGCATGGATGACGGCAGTAGCCTCCCCCGGGCAGCTCGATTGGACGGGCTGATGAGCGACAGCGAGGATGCGGGGGGCTTAACTATTGGTGAGGAGCAATGCCGGATGCAATGCAACGAGGACCAGCACCTCCTGTGCCATCGCGTCTTAGCAAATCACTAAGCTGTGTGCCTTGACCCTGGCCCTGGCCCTGGCCCTGGCCCTGGCCCTGGCCCTGGCCCTGGCCCTGGCCCTGGCCCTGGCCCTGGCCCTGGCCCTGGCCCTGGCCCTGGCCCTACTGCTGCTGTGCTGTCGGTGACGGCTGGCAGGTGAGGCCATGGCAGCTCGGTATGCACGTCAGACGCAGGCGGCCAAGCAGGTCAACGCAGTGCAACAGCGCATTGCTCGCCGCAAGGCCTACATGGAGCAGGAGGCTCAAGTAGGTGGTGATGGCCGGGCAGCCGGGTAGGTCATGCCCTACCCTGTGCTATTGCTGCACAGCTGCTGCTGCTTGTGCACTGACCACCGCCAAGCGACCTCCTAGTCACTTGCCAACCACCCTCCTGGCAATTAACAACTGCCAACTGATGATTGTACCTGTAGGTGCTTGCACACCTGTCTGTTTGGTGCTTGTCTGACCAACCCCTGTAATGTAAGGTTGTTGGGCACTTGCCCCTGGTTGCCTGCAGCGGGATGACTCGGGGTTGTTGCTGTCGTTGCTGGCGGCCTTCCTGGGCCCAGCCCTGATCATCTTGGCGGTAGCATCATCTACAGGCTATCTCGACCGCCTGTATGCCAACACGCTGACGCTGCAGTGAGAGGCTCAGCTGCTTCGTCGGCAAGCGCTTCAACTGCTCACAAGAGCACAGGTTCATGACGGCCCAGGACCTCAAACAGGCTCACAACAACACAACTCTGTCAAGGCCCAGGGCCCTTAGCTGAAAATAAACCCAACTCTCTTGTACCAGGTGGTTTCTTCTACCCAAGTTCCCTCTACCCAGCTTCTACAGATTCCTCCCTCTACACCGTGTGGCTGGAGCAGCTGGAACCGTGTAGCTGCAGAAGGAGCAGGGGAGGCCTGAGGCGCCCCTGCCTTGTGGGCGCCAGGGCGTGTGGCACGATCACAATGCCTTTAGACGGGGCATGCGGAGCCTTTTTCAAAAGGTATTCAGTGAGCAGGACACGGTCAAGGTTAGAGGGGGTCATAACCCAATCCTCTAACCCTTTCAGACCCTTTCAACCCAAGATATCAATGAGCAGCAAGGCGGGTAGCCTGGCTATATGGGGCTGGTGGATGAACACGACCAGTGGGTCAGCTCCAGTGAGAACTTCGGATGGGAAGGCGACTGTCAATCAGCCGTTCCCAACATGGGGTTGGTAATCTTCATACAAATAGTCATTCAATTCTGCACCGTTTTCGATAGCGTTTGTCACATTGGCAGTTGCGAATTAGTGCGCGTCTACTGGCAAGCGGCGTGGTAACTCTTGCAAGTGAGGCCATGCCGGCGCAAGCGATCGCGGACACACCTCAGCTGCTCACCATCAATCGTACTAGTGGTATGTAGCGGCATCAGCAAGTGAATAGCGCCTGGCATCGAGCCAGTGGTACAATCACATTTCAGCCCGCCAGGCTTGCTCCACGAACTTTTTATTGGCACTGGGTCACCCCGGCAATTGGCCATGCCAATCCGTGACAGGCCTGCCGCTCACACCACGCGCTAGTGAAGGGTAGCTGAGGCTATCGCGGTAAGTCACGCGCGCTGAAACTCGCGTTTTAGACTGAAGCCTTGTACCAGATCACCGCCCGCCACCAGGTCGAAAATTGAGATAGCGCAAACAAGCAGCGACCCACTCACAAGAGCAGGGTGGCGAGGCTCTCCGTGGCGTGAGCGGCAGGCCTGTCACGGATTGGCATGGCCAATGGCCGGGGTGACCACAGGCGGCGTCGGAAGACCATCGTTGGGCGAGTTGACACTCGACATTGCTGCAAACGCGAAAATTGTGCGTCTCTCTCTGGCCAGTCACACAGAAAAAGGGACCCCCTTGCACAATTCGGCATGTTGTGACCTGACCACTCTGACTTTGCAAAACTTCGAGTGTCAACTTTGTTAATTACTCAACGAAGTATCTGCCGGAGAAAAAAAAGGACTGCAATTCATTGATAAGGCCGGTTGGAAATGACTTTGGCGTGACTCAACTTTGCCTTGCAGTAATGACTAGCCCACCCCGACCGGTGCATGGCTAAATAGCGGCTTGCACGGCTGGCGGCACTACAGCGACAGCACAACAGTAGCTGATTTGACGCGTTGCTAGGCTACTACTATTGGTAGCGTACTCTTTAAGGACGCGACGCGGTGAACGATACTCGTCCAAGGAAGATCAGATGCGATGGCGGCCGGGAGGCTGCAATTCGATGTTCTGTAGAGACAGCGTTAGATGACTGTGCTTACAATGTGGGTCTGTCGTTAACTCTGTAAACAAGTGTTGAAAAACCATCTGGACTCCTCTCAAGACGATGCAAAATCAAATCTCACAAGATCCTGCATGGAGATCCTACAATGAAAATATGCAGCCTGTTCCATGCATCCTGGCTAGGCCTGTGAACTGTTACACTCTCCCCCACTCCGAAAGAGCTACGTCCCGGAGCGTATCTGTTGAAAAACATCATGTCATAAATAATCAGCAAGCAAGTATGCATGACATGCAAGACAGGTATGACAGGCAAGACAAGCAAGACAAGCAAGCATGCATGCAGGCTAAGACTTAAACTTCATCCATGCTCTAGGCTGCTTAGTGCGCCTCTCGTATGCCTTCACAATCTTGTTAAGGAAGCCCTTGGAGAGATCTTCTTGTAGTTGAGTGTAAGGTAGCCAGCTGTTCTCGTGGTCCGGGTGTCCCTTCCACTTCACCTGCAATTGCAATGCCCCTCGTAGGAAGCGGTGGTTTCTGATCTCCTGCACCTCATAATGTGCCTCGCCATCGATGATGTCAGGGTCTGGCGGTGGAGCAGGGTTGCGTGTGGGGAATAAGGCGGAGCCGTCATTGTGAAGCTTGACATGGGACACGTGCACTACAGGGTGGATGTTCTTCCAGACTTCTGGGAACTGTAGCTTTAGTGCCACTGGCGTGACGACCTCCAGGACTTTGAATGGACCGTGTTGCCTGGGAGTGAATTTGTGTGTGGCATGCTCTGCTCGTGCATTGGAAGGTGATGTGTGTGCAAAGAAGCTGTCAGCCAGGTAAACCTGGTCACCAACATGGAATGTGTGCTCTGTGCGCTTGGCATTTGCGTGCTTGGCCTGCCTCTCTTGAGCTTTCAGCAGGTGCTGCTTTGCAGCTGTGATGTCTCTGGCCATGCGCTCCAGGAATGCAGGTGCAGTCTCACTGTCAGCTGAAGCTGTGCCTGCAGTGGGTGCCGCTAAGGACAATGGCGTGTGTGGCTCCTGCCCGTAGTTTAGGCGGAAAGGGCTGAAGCCTGTGCTGGCCTGCACTGACGCGTTGTAAGCGAACTCCGCAGCAGTGAGGTGCTCATCCCAGTCATCGTGGTGTGGTGATACGAAATTGCGAAGCATGTCCTCGAGCGTCCGGTTAGCACGCTCGGTCTGCCCGTCGGTTTGAGGGTGGTTGGCAGTAGACATGTTGAGATGGGTTCCGGTCAGTCGAAAGAGCTCTTGCCAGAAGGCTGATGTGAAGCGTGGGTCTCGGTCTGACACAATGACCTTTGGCAGGCCATGCAGCCGGAAAACGTTGTCAAAGAAGAGACGTGCCAATGCGGGTGCAGTGATAGAAGTGGTGGTAGGCACGGCATGGATCATTTTAGTTAGCTTGTCCACAAAAACGACGATAGCATCATTACCAGCAGATGAAACAGGCAGCTGAGTGATTAAGTCCATGCTGACCTGCTCCCAACGGTGCTGGGGGATAGGTAGAGGCTGCAATAAGCCGATGGGTTTAGATGTGTTGGTCTTGCTACGCTGACAGCTGTTGCAGGTGCGGACATAGTCATGCACCGATGCTGACATGCGCGGCCAAAAGAAATGGCGGGATAGACGATGGTATGTCTTGTCCCTACCGAGATGACCAGAGATGGGTATGTCATGTGCCTCACGTAGCAGGTCGGTGCGCAGTGGGCCGGCAGGGATGTAAAGCCTGCGGAGCCCCCGGCCTGTGTGGTACAACAGACTGCCCTCGATTTCGAACTGGCGTGCTTTGCCAGCAAGTACAGCAGCGAAGTGATGCTGGTACTGTGCGTCAGCTGCGGCGGTGGTGCCGACAGTGCTCAGGATTTGTTGGGTGACAGAGACGTGCGAGTGTTCTGCGCCCTGGGCGGTGCCCGATTTGAGTGTGTGCAGCTGCATGATGTGAGCATACACGTGATAGTCAGGCCTACGGGATAGCGCGTCCGCCACCACGTTGTGTTTGCCTGGAATATGGTCGATTTGACAGTTGTATTGCTGTAGCACTTCCATCCAGCGAGCTTGGCGCTTGCTATCAAGTCGTGGCTGTGTTTGCAGATGTTTGTTTGCCCAGTTGTCAGTGAGCAGGGTGAAGTTGACGCCTAGGAGGTAGTGGCGCCAAACCTTGAGTGCCTCCACCAAAGAGAGTAGCTCTTGCTCATGGGTGGGATAGTTTCTCTCTGCTGGGAGCAGCTTCCTAGAGTGGTAAGCTACTACACGTTCAGCAGGACCTGTGCCTTGTGTGAGGACGGCGCCAATGCCAATGCCAGAGGCGTCACAGCGGAGTGTGTATGGTTGTGTGGGGTCTGGTGCAATGAGCACCGGTGCGGTGGTGAGTGCATGCTTCAGAGCATCAAAAGCTGACTGCTGGGTAGAGGTCCATGTCACCTTGCCCTGCTTGTCATGCCCATCAGCCTGAGTCAATGCAGTGAGAGGTGCTGCTATATCAGAGAAGTTCTTGATGAAGCGGCGGTAAAAGTTAGCAAGTCCCAAAAAGCTGCGCACATCATGCACAGTGGTAGGAACAGGCCATGTCTCGACAGCAGCTACCTTGGCAGGGTCGCATGCAATGCCGGCAGATGAAATGATGTGGCCTAAGAACTCTGTCTTGTCCAGGCCAAATTCGCACTTTGATAGCTTTGCGTAGAGCTTGTGTTCTTGCAGCAGGTCTAGTACCCGTCGCAGATGTTGTGCGTGCTCTTGCTGGTTGCGTGAGAAGATGAGAATGTCGTCAAGGTACACAATGACACAGTCGTCCAGTTCCTTGCGGAAAATGTCGTTCATGAGGCGCTGAAAAGTGGCAGGTGCGTTGCACAAGCCGAATGGCAGGACTGTAAACTCGAAATGCCCATAGCGTGTGCGGAATGCGGTTTTGGGAATGTCCTCAGGGGCGATACGGATTTGATGGTACCCCTGGCGAAGGTCGATTTTGCTGAACACTGTGGCTCCGTGGAGGCGGTCTAACAGGTTGTCTACCCGAGGTAAGGGATACTTGTTCTTGACTGTGATCCTGTTGAGCGGCCTGTAGTCGACACACATGCGGAAGGAGCCGTCTTTCTTGCGCACGAACAGCACGCCTGCGCCATATGGTGATGTGCTAGGCCTGATGAACCCTTTCTCCTGCATCTCTGTGATTTGCTTCTTGAGTTCTGCAAGCTCACAGGTGGACATGTTGTAGGTGGCTCTCACCGGTGGACGGTGGCTAGGCTCCAGGTCAATGTGATGGTCTACAGCACGCTGGGGTGGCAGGCCAGCTGGCAGGTCGTCTGGGAACACAGAGGCGTAGTCCTGGAGGATGGTCGTGCAGTCCATAACCTGGTGCGGATGCTTCTCAGCTGGAGCAGTGTCAGCTGGCGTGATGTTGACAAGGAACATGGGTTGCTTGGTGCGGACGGCGGCATACAAGCCAGAGGTGCTGATGGTGTAGCGGTCTCGGTCAGGGTCCCTAGGAGGTGGTGGTGCCCTGAGTGTGTGCCGTTTGCCACCGTGCTTGAAGGTCATGATGTTGCGTTTCCAGTCAATGTGTGGGTTAAGCTCAGCCAGCCACGGCTTGCCTAGAATGATGTCAAAGCCGTGCAGTTTGGTGCAATGTAATGTCTGCTTTCCCTTGTAAGTACTCATTCTGATACGAGCGTCAGGGATGAGTGCTGTGCTCTCCTGCTGGTGCCCATCAGCAAGACGGATCCAGTCAGGGTCGTGCTTTGTGGCTGTGTCTACTGCATGGCGTGTGCAAAAGTCGGTGTCTATGAACGACGCAGTTGCTCCTCCATCTATCAAGATGCGTGTGGGATGGCCCTTGTAAGAGCCCGCAAAGATGAGAAGGTCGGCATCAGCCTGGTCTGCAGCGCTGCTGAGCTTTGTGATGCGAAATCGCGGTTTAGGCTCTACAGCTGCGGGTGCTTCTTGGGTCTCAGCTGGGATTGCTGGGCTTACTTCAGTGGTCTCAGCTTGGGCTGCTGGGCGTACTTCGCGGCAGGTTAATGCCGCGCAAGCTATTTTTTTGGAACTCCATCCCTGTAGCGATTCTTCTTGGGATGCGTGCAGTCTCGCAGGATGTGGCCCTCCTTGCGGCAGAATGTGCATTTGTTGTTGGCTGTGTACTGCTCCTTTTCCTCTGCAGTTAGCGGGCGCCACTCAGGTTTAGGTTTGGCTGGTGCGGCGGTGTACGCTGCAGGGCGTGTAGATGGTGTTGCAGGTTGTGAGTTGCGATGCCAAGGTGTCCTGGACTGTTTCATGGTACCCAGCTGCATTGGAACTGCAGTGGACATGCCAGCGTCTCTGTAAGCTGAATCATGAGCCACAGCTATGTTTACAGCGTTGGCAAAGGTCTCTGGTGCATGGATGTCAACCATAGCACGCAGGGTGGGGTGCAGGCCTCGGCGGAACCGGTCTAGCTGCTCATCCTCAGTTATGTTAGGAATCTGAAGGAACAGGTGTCTCAGCTGTGTGGCAAAGGATAGTGCTGTCTGGTTGGCTTTCTGGGAGGCATCATGCAGCTGGTCCCTTGCTTTAGCTACCTCAGACTTAGTACGGAAGGCTGCTCTTAGTCCTGCTGTGAAGGTGCTCCATGAGAGGAACAGGGAAGGGTCACCTCGAACTGAACGGTACCACGCTTTAGCCAGGCCCTCCAATCTTACACTGGTGCTCACAATCTTCTGCTCATCAGACAAACTGTGATACAAAGAAAAGATGTCCTCCACCTGGAAAAGGAAGCTGTTCACATCACCCTTGCCATCAAACTCCTTCACTTCACTCAACTTGATCAGGCCTTGCACTGATGAGGCAGTGTGTACAGCTGGAGGTGGGGGTGGGGTGGGAGGTGATGGGACAGGGGCTGGAGTGGTAAGATAGTGCAATGCCTGCATCACGGTGCTATTGTTTTGTGACACAAGTTGCACCTCAGCCCGCAATGCATTCAAGGCAGCCATGACTGTTAACATGTCTGGTGTGGCTGGTTGGTCATAAGTCTGAGCCTGGGTCTCCATCTATGGCTGGATTCTGGCTGCTTTGCGAGCTCTGCGTGCTACGACAAATGCCGTGTTAGGGTGTGGCTGCGGCTGTGTGTTGATGACAATAGGCTGTGCCGCAGCACCTGGATTCTGAGGCGTCGTGTGTTGCTTGAGCAAAGCGTACAGGTTGTCCTTCTCCTTCTCTAGAGCTCGGTTGACGGCGTGTAGTTGGTCAGCGGTCTGCTTGTAGTGCTTGCAGCGCGGGCAGTCTTGCTCGAACTGACGTTTAGGGTGGTGGCGGGGCTGTGGTGGAGCTGGAGGTTGGGCTGCCGTACTTGATGTACCTCGCTCTTGGCGTGGTGGTATGAAGTCTCGCTCCTTGCGGGGCGGAGGTCTCGCAGTTGCCTGCGGCGGTGCCTCCGCGAAGTGCGGGATGGGAATAGGCGTGAAACGCCTCTCTGCTCGTGGAGCAGGCTTCTCTGCTCTGGGAGCAGGCTCAGCGGTGGCCGCTGGGTCGTCCGGGTCCTCGCTATTGAGGATGTCGTCGACCGTCCAGTCTCCGGATCGCTTGTGGACCACTGCGCAAACAGGTCACGATGATCGAACTGAGGAAACCAAATGTAACAGTGCTGCTGGGTCGCTGGGGTGCATGGCTAAATAGCGGCTTGCACGGCTGGCGGCACTACAGCGACAGCACAACAGTAGCTGATTTGACGCGTTGCTAGGCTACTACTATTGGTAGCGTACTCTTTAAGGACGCGACGCGGTGAACGATACTCGTCCAGGGAAGATCAGATGCGATGGCGGCCGGGAGGCTGCAATTCGATGTTCTGTAGAGACAGCGTTAGATGACTGTGCTTACAATGTGGGTCTGTCGTTAACTCTGTAAACAAGTGTTGAAAAACCATCTGGACTCCTCTCAAGACGATGCAAAATCAAATCTCACAAGATCCTGCATGGAGATCCTACAATGAAAATATGCAGCCTGTTCCATGCATCCTGGCTAGGCCTGTGAACTGTTACATCTACCCAGCTTCTACAGATTCCTCCCTCTACACCGTGTGGCTGGAGCAGCTGGAACCGTGTAGCTGCAGAAGGAGCAGGGGAGGCCTGAGGCGCCCCTGCCTTGTGGGCGCCAGGGCGTGTGGCACGATCACAATGCCTTTAGACGGGGCATGCGGAGCCTTTTTCAAAAGGTATTCAGTGAGCAGGACACGGTCAAGGTTAGAGGGGGTCATAACCCAATCCTCTAACCCTTTCAGACCCTTTCAACCCAAGATATCAATGAGCAGCAAGGCGGGTAGCCTGGCTATATGGGGCTGGTGGATGAACACGACCAGTGGGTCAGCTCCAGTGAGAACTTCGGATGGGAAGGCGACTGTCAATCAGCCGTTCCCAACATGGGGTTGGTAATCTTCATACAAATAGTCATTCAATTCTGCACCGTTTTCGATAGCGTTTGTCACATTGGCAGTTGCGAATTAGTGCGCGTCTACTGGCAAGCGGCGTGGTAACTCTTGCAAGTGAGGCCATGCCGGCGCAAGCGATCGCGGACACACCTCAGCTGCTCACCATCAATCGTACTAGTGGTATGTAGCGGCATCAGCAAGTGAATAGCGCCTGGCATCGAGCCAGTGGTACAATCACATTTCAGCCCGCCAGGCTTGCTCCACGAACTTTTTATTGGCACTGGGTCACCCCGGCAATTGGCCATGCCAATCCGTGACAGGCCTGCCGCTCACACCACGCGCTAGTGAAGGGTAGCTGAGGCTATCGCGGTAAGTCACGCGCGCTGAAACTCGCGTTTTAGACTGAAGCCTTGTACCAGATCACCGCCCGCCACCAGGTCGAAAATTGAGATAGCGCAAACAAGCAGCGACCCACTCACAAGAGCAGGGTGGCGAGGCTCTCCGTGGCGTGAGCGGCAGGCCTGTCACGGATTGGCATGGCCAATGGCCGGGGTGACCACAGGCGGCGTCGGAAGACCATCGTTGGGCGAGTTGACACTCGACATTGCTGCAAACGCGAAAATTGTGCGTCTCTCTCTGGCCAGTCACACAGAAAAAGGGACCCCCTTGCACAATTCGGCATGTTGTGACCTGACCACTCTGACTTTGCAAAACTTCGAGTGTCAACTTTGTTAATTACTCAACGAAGTATCTGCCGGAGAAAAAAAAGGACTGCAATTCATTGATAAGGCCGGTTGGAAATGACTTTGGCGTGACTCAACTTTGCCTTGCAGTAATGACTAGCCCACCCCGACCGGTGCATGGCTAAATAGCGGCTTGCACGGCTGGCGGCACTACAGCGACAGCACAACAGTAGCTGATTTGACGCGTTGCTAGGCTACTACTATTGGTAGCGTACTCTTTAAGGACGCGACGCGGTGAACGATACTCGTCCAAGGAAGATCAGATGCGATGGCGGCCGGGAGGCTGCAATTCGATGTTCTGTAGAGACAGCGTTAGATGACTGTGCTTACAATGTGGGTCTGTCGTTAACTCTGTAAACAAGTGTTGAAAAACCATCTGGACTCCTCTCAAGACGATGCAAAATCAAATCTCACAAGATCCTGCATGGAGATCCTACAATGAAAATATGCAGCCTGTTCCATGCATCCTGGCTAGGCCTGTGAACTGTTACACTCTCCCCCACTCCGAAAGAGCTACGTCCCGGAGCGTATCTGTTGAAAAACATCATGTCATAAATAATCAGCAAGCAAGTATGCATGACATGCAAGACAGGTATGACAGGCAAGACAAGCAAGACAAGCAAGCATGCATGCAGGCTAAGACTTAAACTTCATCCATGCTCTAGGCTGCTTAGTGCGCCTCTCGTATGCCTTCACAATCTTGTTAAGGAAGCCCTTGGAGAGATCTTCTTGTAGTTGAGTGTAAGGTAGCCAGCTGTTCTCGTGGTCCGGGTGTCCCTTCCACTTCACCTGCAATTGCAATGCCCCTCGTAGGAAGCGGTGGTTTCTGATCTCCTGCACCTCATAATGTGCCTCGCCATCGATGATGTCAGGGTCTGGCGGTGGAGCAGGGTTGCGTGTGGGGAATAAGGCGGAGCCGTCATTGTGAAGCTTGACATGGGACACGTGCACTACAGGGTGGATGTTCTTCCAGACTTCTGGGAACTGTAGCTTTAGTGCCACTGGCGTGACGACCTCCAGGACTTTGAATGGACCGTGTTGCCTGGGAGTGAATTTGTGTGTGGCATGCTCTGCTCGTGCATTGGAAGGTGATGTGTGTGCAAAGAAGCTGTCAGCCAGGTAAACCTGGTCACCAACATGGAATGTGTGCTCTGTGCGCTTGGCATTTGCGTGCTTGGCCTGCCTCTCTTGAGCTTTCAGCAGGTGCTGCTTTGCAGCTGTGATGTCTCTGGCCATGCGCTCCAGGAATGCAGGTGCAGTCTCACTGTCAGCTGAAGCTGTGCCTGCAGTGGGTGCCGCTAAGGACAATGGCGTGTGTGGCTCCTGCCCGTAGTTTAGGCGGAAAGGGCTGAAGCCTGTGCTGGCCTGCACTGACGCGTTGTAAGCGAACTCCGCAGCAGTGAGGTGCTCATCCCAGTCATCGTGGTGTGGTGATACGAAATTGCGAAGCATGTCCTCGAGCGTCCGGTTAGCACGCTCGGTCTGCCCGTCGGTTTGAGGGTGGTTGGCAGTAGACATGTTGAGATGGGTTCCGGTCAGTCGAAAGAGCTCTTGCCAGAAGGCTGATGTGAAGCGTGGGTCTCGGTCTGACACAATGACCTTTGGCAGGCCATGCAGCCGGAAAACGTTGTCAAAGAAGAGACGTGCCAATGCGGGTGCAGTGATAGAAGTGGTGGTAGGCACGGCATGGATCATTTTAGTTAGCTTGTCCACAAAAACGACGATAGCATCATTACCAGCAGATGAAACAGGCAGCTGAGTGATTAAGTCCATGCTGACCTGCTCCCAACGGTGCTGGGGGATAGGTAGAGGCTGCAATAAGCCGATGGGTTTAGATGTGTTGGTCTTGCTACGCTGACAGCTGTTGCAGGTGCGGACATAGTCATGCACCGATGCTGACATGCGCGGCCAAAAGAAATGGCGGGATAGACGATGGTATGTCTTGTCCCTACCGAGATGACCAGAGATGGGTATGTCATGTGCCTCACGTAGCAGGTCGGTGCGCAGTGGGCCGGCAGGGATGTAAAGCCTGCGGAGCCCCCGGCCTGTGTGGTACAACAGACTGCCCTCGATTTCGAACTGGCGTGCTTTGCCAGCAAGTACAGCAGCGAAGTGATGCTGGTACTGTGCGTCAGCTGCGGCGGTGGTGCCGACAGTGCTCAGGATTTGTTGGGTGACAGAGACGTGCGAGTGTTCTGCGCCCTGGGCGGTGCCCGATTTGAGTGTGTGCAGCTGCATGATGTGAGCATACACGTGATAGTCAGGCCTACGGGATAGCGCGTCCGCCACCACGTTGTGTTTGCCTGGAATATGGTCGATTTGACAGTTGTATTGCTGTAGCACTTCCATCCAGCGAGCTTGGCGCTTGCTATCAAGTCGTGGCTGTGTTTGCAGATGTTTGTTTGCCCAGTTGTCAGTGAGCAGGGTGAAGTTGACGCCTAGGAGGTAGTGGCGCCAAACCTTGAGTGCCTCCACCAAAGAGAGTAGCTCTTGCTCATGGGTGGGATAGTTTCTCTCTGCTGGGAGCAGCTTCCTAGAGTGGTAAGCTACTACACGTTCAGCAGGACCTGTGCCTTGTGTGAGGACGGCGCCAATGCCAATGCCAGAGGCGTCACAGCGGAGTGTGTATGGTTGTGTGGGGTCTGGTGCAATGAGCACCGGTGCGGTGGTGAGTGCATGCTTCAGAGCATCAAAAGCTGACTGCTGGGTAGAGGTCCATGTCACCTTGCCCTGCTTGTCATGCCCATCAGCCTGAGTCAATGCAGTGAGAGGTGCTGCTATATCAGAGAAGTTCTTGATGAAGCGGCGGTAAAAGTTAGCAAGTCCCAAAAAGCTGCGCACATCATGCACAGTGGTAGGAACAGGCCATGTCTCGACAGCAGCTACCTTGGCAGGGTCGCATGCAATGCCGGCAGATGAAATGATGTGGCCTAAGAACTCTGTCTTGTCCAGGCCAAATTCGCACTTTGATAGCTTTGCGTAGAGCTTGTGTTCTTGCAGCAGGTCTAGTACCCGTCGCAGATGTTGTGCGTGCTCTTGCTGGTTGCGTGAGAAGATGAGAATGTCGTCAAGGTACACAATGACACAGTCGTCCAGTTCCTTGCGGAAAATGTCGTTCATGAGGCGCTGAAAAGTGGCAGGTGCGTTGCACAAGCCGAATGGCAGGACTGTAAACTCGAAATGCCCATAGCGTGTGCGGAATGCGGTTTTGGGAATGTCCTCAGGGGCGATACGGATTTGATGGTACCCCTGGCGAAGGTCGATTTTGCTGAACACTGTGGCTCCGTGGAGGCGGTCTAACAGGTTGTCTACCCGAGGTAAGGGATACTTGTTCTTGACTGTGATCCTGTTGAGCGGCCTGTAGTCGACACACATGCGGAAGGAGCCGTCTTTCTTGCGCACGAACAGCACGCCTGCGCCATATGGTGATGTGCTAGGCCTGATGAACCCTTTCTCCTGCATCTCTGTGATTTGCTTCTTGAGTTCTGCAAGCTCACAGGTGGACATGTTGTAGGTGGCTCTCACCGGTGGACGGTGGCTAGGCTCCAGGTCAATGTGATGGTCTACAGCACGCTGGGGTGGCAGGCCAGCTGGCAGGTCGTCTGGGAACACAGAGGCGTAGTCCTGGAGGATGGTCGTGCAGTCCATAACCTGGTGCGGATGCTTCTCAGCTGGAGCAGTGTCAGCTGGCGTGATGTTGACAAGGAACATGGGTTGCTTGGTGCGGACGGCGGCATACAAGCCAGAGGTGCTGATGGTGTAGCGGTCTCGGTCAGGGTCCCTAGGAGGTGGTGGTGCCCTGAGTGTGTGCCGTTTGCCACCGTGCTTGAAGGTCATGATGTTGCGTTTCCAGTCAATGTGTGGGTTAAGCTCAGCCAGCCACGGCTTGCCTAGAATGATGTCAAAGCCGTGCAGTTTGGTGCAATGTAATGTCTGCTTTCCCTTGTAAGTACTCATTCTGATACGAGCGTCAGGGATGAGTGCTGTGCTCTCCTGCTGGTGCCCATCAGCAAGACGGATCCAGTCAGGGTCGTGCTTTGTGGCTGTGTCTACTGCATGGCGTGTGCAAAAGTCGGTGTCTATGAACGACGCAGTTGCTCCTCCATCTATCAAGATGCGTGTGGGATGGCCCTTGTAAGAGCCCGCAAAGATGAGAAGGTCGGCATCAGCCTGGTCTGCAGCGCTGCTGAGCTTTGTGATGCGAAATCGCGGTTTAGGCTCTACAGCTGCGGGTGCTTCTTGGGTCTCAGCTGGGATTGCTGGGCTTACTTCAGTGGTCTCAGCTTGGGCTGCTGGGCGTACTTCGCGGCAGGTTAATGCCGCGCAAGCTATTTTTTTGGAACTCCATCCCTGTAGCGATTCTTCTTGGGATGCGTGCAGTCTCGCAGGATGTGGCCCTCCTTGCGGCAGAATGTGCATTTGTTGTTGGCTGTGTACTGCTCCTTTTCCTCTGCAGTTAGCGGGCGCCACTCAGGTTTAGGTTTGGCTGGTGCGGCGGTGTACGCTGCAGGGCGTGTAGATGGTGTTGCAGGTTGTGAGTTGCGATGCCAAGGTGTCCTGGACTGTTTCATGGTACCCAGCTGCATTGGAACTGCAGTGGACATGCCAGCGTCTCTGTAAGCTGAATCATGAGCCACAGCTATGTTTACAGCGTTGGCAAAGGTCTCTGGTGCATGGATGTCAACCATAGCACGCAGGGTGGGGTGCAGGCCTCGGCGGAACCGGTCTAGCTGCTCATCCTCAGTTATGTTAGGAATCTGAAGGAACAGGTGTCTCAGCTGTGTGGCAAAGGATAGTGCTGTCTGGTTGGCTTTCTGGGAGGCATCATGCAGCTGGTCCCTTGCTTTAGCTACCTCAGACTTAGTACGGAAGGCTGCTCTTAGTCCTGCTGTGAAGGTGCTCCATGAGAGGAACAGGGAAGGGTCACCTCGAACTGAACGGTACCACGCTTTAGCCAGGCCCTCCAATCTTACACTGGTGCTCACAATCTTCTGCTCATCAGACAAACTGTGATACAAAGAAAAGATGTCCTCCACCTGGAAAAGGAAGCTGTTCACATCACCCTTGCCATCAAACTCCTTCACTTCACTCAACTTGATCAGGCCTTGCACTGATGAGGCAGTGTGTACAGCTGGAGGTGGGGGTGGGGTGGGAGGTGATGGGACAGGGGCTGGAGTGGTAAGATAGTGCAATGCCTGCATCACGGTGCTATTGTTTTGTGACACAAGTTGCACCTCAGCCCGCAATGCATTCAAGGCAGCCATGACTGTTAACATGTCTGGTGTGGCTGGTTGGTCATAAGTCTGAGCCTGGGTCTCCATCTATGGCTGGATTCTGGCTGCTTTGCGAGCTCTGCGTGCTACGACAAATGCCGTGTTAGGGTGTGGCTGCGGCTGTGTGTTGATGACAATAGGCTGTGCCGCAGCACCTGGATTCTGAGGCGTCGTGTGTTGCTTGAGCAAAGCGTACAGGTTGTCCTTCTCCTTCTCTAGAGCTCGGTTGACGGCGTGTAGTTGGTCAGCGGTCTGCTTGTAGTGCTTGCAGCGCGGGCAGTCTTGCTCGAACTGACGTTTAGGGTGGTGGCGGGGCTGTGGTGGAGCTGGAGGTTGGGCTGCCGTACTTGATGTACCTCGCTCTTGGCGTGGTGGTATGAAGTCTCGCTCCTTGCGGGGCGGAGGTCTCGCAGTTGCCTGCGGCGGTGCCTCCGCGAAGTGCGGGATGGGAATAGGCGTGAAACGCCTCTCTGCTCGTGGAGCAGGCTTCTCTGCTCTGGGAGCAGGCTCAGCGGTGGCCGCTGGGTCGTCCGGGTCCTCGCTATTGAGGATGTCGTCGACCGTCCAGTCTCCGGATCGCTTGTGGACCACTGCGCAAACAGGTCACGATGATCGAACTGAGGAAACCAAATGTAACAGTGCTGCTGGGTCGCTGGGGTGCATGGCTAAATAGCGGCTTGCACGGCTGGCGGCACTACAGCGACAGCACAACAGTAGCTGATTTGACGCGTTGCTAGGCTACTACTATTGGTAGCGTACTCTTTAAGGACGCGACGCGGTGAACGATACTCGTCCAGGGAAGATCAGATGCGATGGCGGCCGGGAGGCTGCAATTCGATGTTCTGTAGAGACAGCGTTAGATGACTGTGCTTACAATGTGGGTCTGTCGTTAACTCTGTAAACAAGTGTTGAAAAACCATCTGGACTCCTCTCAAGACGATGCAAAATCAAATCTCACAAGATCCTGCATGGAGATCCTACAATGAAAATATGCAGCCTGTTCCATGCATCCTGGCTAGGCCTGTGAACTGTTACATCTACCCAGCTTCTACAGATTCCTCCCTCTACACCGTGTGGCTGGAGCAGCTGGAACCGTGTAGCTGCAGAAGGAGCAGGGGAGGCCTGAGGCGCCCCTGCCTTGTGGGCGCCAGGGCGTGTGGCACGATCACAATGCCTTTAGACGGGGCATGCGGAGCCTTTTTCAAAAGGTATTCAGTGAGCAGGACACGGTCAAGGTTAGAGGGGGTCATAACCCAATCCTCTAACCCTTTCAGACCCTTTCAACCCAAGATATCAATGAGCAGCAAGGCGGGTAGCCTGGCTATATGGGGCTGGTGGATGAACACGACCAGTGGGTCAGCTCCAGTGAGAACTTCGGATGGGAAGGCGACTGTCAATCAGCCGTTCCCAACATGGGGTTGGTAATCTTCATACAAATAGTCATTCAATTCTGCACCGTTTTCGATAGCGTTTGTCACATTGGCAGTTGCGAATTAGTGCGCGTCTACTGGCAAGCGGCGTGGTAACTCTTGCAAGTGAGGCCATGCCGGCGCAAGCGATCGCGGACACACCTCAGCTGCTCACCATCAATCGTACTAGTGGTATGTAGCGGCATCAGCAAGTGAATAGCGCCTGGCATCGAGCCAGTGGTACAATCACATTTCAGCCCGCCAGGCTTGCTCCACGAACTTTTTATTGGCACTGGGTCACCCCGGCAATTGGCCATGCCAATCCGTGACAGGCCTGCCGCTCACACCACGCGCTAGTGAAGGGTAGCTGAGGCTGTCGCGGTAAGTCACGCGCGCTGAAACTCGCGTTTTAGACTGAAGCCTTGTACCAGATCACCGCCCGCCACCAGGTCGAAAATTGAGATAGCGCAAACAAGCAGCGACCCACTCACAAGAGCAGGGTGGCGAGGCTCTCCGTGGCGTGAGCGGCAGGCCTGTCACGGATTGGCATGGCCAATGGCCGGGGTGACCACAGGCGGCGTCGGAAGACCATCGTTGGGCGAGTTGACACTCGACATTGCTGCAAACGCGAAAATTGTGCGTCTCTCTCTGGCCAGTCACACAGAAAAAGGGACCCCCTTGCACAATTCGGCATGTTGTGACCTGACCACTCTGACTTTGCAAAACTTCGAGTGTCAACTTTGTTAATTACTCAACGAAGTATCTGCCGGAGAAAAAAAAGGACTGCAATTCATTGATAAGGCCGGTTGGAAATGACTTTGGCGTGACTCAACTTTGCCTTGCAGTAATGACTAGCCCACCCCGACC